>CM070791.1:3926810-3987057 GCA_036346955.1 Dipus sagitta | reverse complement strand
CCTGCCAGGAAACATGGTCTCCCCTGGTTCTCTGTGTGTTCCTGTGCCTCGGGATGTTTACCCTTGTATTTTCTCTGTTTCCTTTTATTTTTTCAGGCATGTTTCTCACTCTATAGGCTAGAATGTTCTCTGGAATCCATTTATGTATTCCCAGCTTGCCTAAAGCTTGACAGCAATCTCTGCCTTCTGCCTTCCAAGTACTGAGATTTTACAATATGAGCCCCAACCTCAGCTACTGACACTTTTTCCCCCTTGTGGTGGTTTGATTTAGGTGCTCCGATTAAACTTATTGTTCTGAATGCTAGGTTCCCAGCTGCATGGACATTTGGGAACTAATGCCCCTGGAAATAGTGTATTGTTGGAGGCAGGCTTATGAGTTTTATAGCTAGTTTACCCTTGCAGTGTGTGGCACACTTTCTCTTCCTGTTGTCCACCTGATGTTGGCAAACATAGAGCTTCCCCTCAAGCCTGTAAGCCAAAATAACCCTTTTCCTTTTTTTCTCTAAAGCTGTTCTTGGTCAGGCCATTTCTGTCAGCAATGTGAACTTGACTGCAACAGTAAAGGTGGTACCAGATGAGTGTGATTGCTGTTAGACACCTGACTGTGTTTTTGGCCTTTTGAAGCTGATTTTTCAAGAGGAATCTGGAAGGATTTGAAACATTGGCCTAAGAAACACCTTGCAGTACTGTAATTTCAGCTTGATGGAATATTCTTGTCAGAGTGGGGACATGGAGACCTGGTGGTGGGGCAGGGAGAGGATCCTGGTGACTGTGTGGTCTTGGAGGCAGGTAGCTGGCAGTAGGACAGAATGGTGCTGAATTGAAGGGGATGGAGTGGGAGGATGGGGTCTGGGCCCAGTGTGGACCTGGTGGTGTGGACCAGGTGACACGGACCCAGTGATGTGGTTCTTGACCTAATGGCAGGAAGTTGGTGGCCCCACAGTGATGTGGATCCAAGGGTATGAACCCAGTCACATGGACCTATATTGCAGACCCAGTGACAGAAACCAACTGTTGTGGATCCAGTGGTGTGGACTTTGTGAGGCAGCCCCTATGGTGCAGCCCCAGTGACACAGGCCCATTGACAATATTGAGGTGTGGGGGGGGGATGGTATGGCATTCTCTGTGGTGAGGAAAGAGAGGACAGCCATGGGAGGTTGGTAAGAATGAGAGCCGGTTGGCACAGGGAAATGAGAGAGGTGCCTGGCCCGGATCCTTTGAGCCTGCAGATAGTGCAGGAGCAAACCTCATCCAAGGCGTGGGGGCTGGTGCCGAGTCAGCTGCTTGAGGGGTTTGGGGGACTGGTGGGCTACTCGAGGGCGTGTGAATCAGTGGATTCCCTGCTGTACCCCTGCACCCTCCCACTGGAGGTTCTCTATGACCTGTTGACCCTAAAACCTTACAGATCTTGCCTATTATTTCTTGAGAATACATTCTTTTTTTTTCTCCATTTTTATTAATATTTTCCATGATAACAAAAAAAATCCCATGGTATTACCCTCCCCCCTTTCCCCTTTGAAATTCCATTCTCCATCATATCCCCTCCCCATCTCAATCTTTCTACTTACATATATACAATACCAACCTAATAAAAGCCCTCCTCCCTTTCTTTCTCTTCCCTTTCTATCTCCTTTTTTAACTTACTGGCCTCTGCTACTGAGTTTTTTCCTTCTCACACAGAAGCCCAATCATCTCTAGCTAAGATCCACATATGAGGGAGAACATGTGGCGCTTGGCTTTCTGGGCCTGGGTTACCTCACTTAGTATAATTCTTTCCAGATCCATCCACTTTTCTGCAAATTTCATAACTTCATTTCTCTTTACTGCTGAGTAAAACTCCATTGTATAATGTGCCATATCTTCATTATCTCACTCATCAGTTGAGGGACATCTAGGCTGGTTCATTTCCCAGCTATTATAATTGGGCAAAAAAAAACTGGTTGAGCAAGTATCTCAAGGTAATGAGATGATTTTAGGTATATGCCTAGGGAGCTATGTGGGTCATAGGGGTGATCAATTTTTTAGCGTTTTGGGAAAACCTCCCACTGATTTCAAAATGGCTGGACCAGATTGATTCCCCCCAAAAATGTAGAAGGGTTCCTCTTTTTCCAATCCCCCCAAATTTATTTGTTTCTGATGGTAGCCAATCTGACAGGAGTGAGATGGAATCTCAATGTAGTTTTAAATCGCTTTTCCCCTGATGACTAGGGATGTAGAAATTTTTTTTTAGAGCGATATGCCATTGTATTTTTCTTTGAGATTCTTATTTAGCTCCATTTCCCTTTTTTTGTTTGGGTTTGTTTGTTTCCCCTTATTATTTAAACTTTTGAGTTCTTTGTATTTCTTGTATTACCCTCTATCAAAATTTATGCTGGTGGTTTTTTTTCCCCTTTCTTTTGGTTGCCTCTTTTGCTTTCTTCCCCGTTCTTTGCGTGAAAAAATCTTTGTTTTTTCATGAGGTCCATGGTTAACTGTGGTTTTATTGCTGAGCAATTGGGTTGTATTCAGAAAGTCTTTCCCAGGACCAATATGGAAGGGTTTTCCCCTCTTTTTCCTTAGCGTTTCGAGGGGTTTTAGGTCTGTGTTAAGTCCTTAATTTTTGGACTTAATTCTTGTGCCGGAGAAAAAGAAAAATTTTTTCATCTTTAAGATTATATCCCGTTTCCAAAACCCCTTTGCTGAAAAGGCTGTCTTTTCTCCCAAAGAGTATTTTTTGGGATTTTTACAAAAAAATCGGTGGCTATAACTACATGGGGTTAATTTGGGACCTCTATTTGTTCCTTGATCTACGGTCTGTTTTGGCCAAGGGCCTGCTGTTTTTGTTTCTGGGCTCTGTATTTGGTTAAAATCAGGTATGGTGTACCCCAGCCTTATTTTGGTGCTCAGTTTATTTTAGTTTTTCGAGGTTTTTTTTTGATTCAAATTTAATTTTTTGGGTTGTTTTTTTTTATTTCCGTGGGAAAAATGCCTTTGGAATTTTTAGGGGATGGCGTTAAATGTGTAGATTGCTTTTTGGTAATTTGTCATTTCCCCAATATTGATTCTTTCCCAAACAGGAACAAGGGGTGTTTTTTCCCCTTCTAGTGTCTTCTGCAATTTCTCGTTGAGTGTTTTAAAGTTTCTTGTTAGTTTTTTCTTCCTTTGTAAGGTTTATTTCCCAGGTACTTTATTTTTTTTAGCAATTTTTGAAAGGGGTGCCTGTCTCTCCTCTGTGGTTTGTTGTTTTCTAATGAAGGCTACTGATTTCTGGTATTTTTTTTGTTCCTGCTACAGACGAGGTTTTTATCAGCCTAAAGTTTGCTAATAGAGTCTTTAGGGTCCTTTAATTGAATCAGTCATCTGCAAATAAAGTAACTTGACCTCTTCCTTTCCGATTTGTATCCCTTTTATGATGTCTCTTGCTTAAAGCTAGGGTAAGGGGCTTCCGAACTTATTAAATAAAAGTGGGGGTGGACAAAACCTTTTCTTTCCTGATTTATGGAAAAAAGATCCAGTTTTTCCCCATTTTAAATTTTTTGGCTGTGGCTTATCAAAAAAAGCCTTTTTTATAGAGATTTGTTCCTTCTATTCCCATTTTCTGTAGGGCTTTTATCATGAAGGGGGTTTGGGTTTTGTCAAATCTTTTTCTGGTCTAATGAGAGACATGTATTTTTTTCCTTTAACCCCTTTTAAATTATAACATTTTAGATTTTTGGGATGTTGAAAACCCTCCCGCATCCTGGGATAAAACCTACTTGGTAGGGTGAATGATCTTTCTAATTTTTTGTATTTTGTTTGAAAATTTTTGTTTGGAAATTTTTGCATCATTTATGAGGGGGGATTTGGGCTGTAATTTTCCTTTTTTGTTTTCTTGCCCTTTTTGTATCAGAGTGAGCGGGTTAAGAAGGAGTTTGGTTTTGAATTCCTTCTTTTTCTATTTCATAAAAAAGCTTAAGAAGAAATGGTGTTAGCCTTCCCTGAAGGTCGGTAAAATTCAGCAGTGAACCATCTGGGCCTGGGCTTTTTTTGTTGGGAGTTTTTGATAAGTTGGATCTCCATGCTTGTTTTAGGTCTATTTAAGTGATTAATCCCCCTTTTGTTTTAAAATTTGGGTGGGTTAATAAATCGGGAAATCACCATTTCTTTCAGTTTTCATCTTTGTGGAGTATATGTTTTTAAAATATGTCCCTAGGATTTTTGAATTCCTGGCATCTGTGTGATTTTTCCTTTTTCATCTCTAATTTTATTTTTGTGTCTTTCTCTCTTTCTTTTGGTCAGTTTTGCTAGGGTTTTTCAATCTTTTTTACCCTTTAAAAAAACCAGCTCTTTTTTTCTTAAATTTTTTGTTTTGTTTTTTTGGGTTTTTCTTTCTTTAAATTTCTCCCCAAAATCTTTTAATTTTTTCCCTTACTGTTTTTGGTTGCCTTGTTCTTTTTTTTTCCAAGGCTTTAAGGTGAAGCATTAGGTCATTTATTTGCGACCTTTCTAATTTCTTAATTGGGGCATTTAAAGTTTAAATTTTACCTTTAGAATGCCTTCATTTGTCCCAGAGTTTTTGGTTTTGTGTTCTATTATTGTTTGACTCTAAAAATTTTTTGATTTCCTTTTGATTTCTTTTTTTCCCATTTCATTTAAAAAAGTATTGTTTGTTTCCATTTTTTGTGTACCCTTTCCCTTTTCTTGCTATTGATTTGAGTTTGATTCCTTTGTGGTCAGATAAATGCAAGGAATTTTTCAATTTTTTCCTGAATTTGTTAAGATTTGTTTTTGTGTCCTAATATTGTCTATTTTAGAGAAAGATCCTGGCTGCTGAAAGAATGTATTTCTGCAGCATTTGGTAAAAGCCCCTGTATAGTCTGTTAGGCCCTTTCCCTTCTAGACCTCTTTTAGTCCAGATCCTCTTTTTTTTTTTCCCCGGGGATGACCGTCAATTGATGAAGGGGGGGTGTTAAAGTCACCAACTACCCGTGTTGTGTTATCTGTGACCCTAGTTCTAACGTGTTTTTTGATTGAATTTTGGGAGCCCCCATGTTAGGGGATTTTTTTTTTTAGGATTGAATGTCCTCCTTTGGGGTGTGCCCTTAATCAATATAAATGACCCCCTTATCTTTCTTGACAAGTTGGAGTGAGTCTGCCTTGTCGCTAATTTGGTGCAACCCCCCGCTTTTTTCTGGGCCTTTGCTTGAAACACCATTTTCCAAACCTTTCACCCCAAGATAAATGTCCCCCCTTTTTAAAAGGTGAGTTCTTGGAGACAACAATTGTAGGGTCCGCTTTTTTCCCCCGTCTGCAAACTAGTTTTGGTTGGAGCATTGAGGCCTTGTATTAAGGATATTATTGAAAGTGTTATTTAAGTTGCCATTTTTTTTTTTTTTTTTTTTTGGTTCTTTGGTTTTTACCTTTCTCTCTAATTAACTAGTATTGGTGTTGTTTTTTTTTCCGGGGTTTCCTTAATGTGTATTTTTCTTTCTCTTTGGCTGGAGGTTTTTCAAATATTTTTGTAGAGCTGGTTTTTTTTCAAAAAACTCCTTTAGCCGCTTTTGTCATGGAAAGTCCTTATTTTTTCCCTTATTTGAATGGATAGTTTTTCAGGGTAAAATACCTTGGTTGGGCAGTTTTTATCTTTCGAGTTTTGGGAAAACATCACTCCCAAACCCTTCGGGTTTGAAAGTTTTTGTTGAGTAATTGCTGTGACCGTGGGCTTGCCTTTTTTAGTAACTTGATTTTTTCTCTCTAACGTTTCAATTTTTTTTCTTTGGATTGTGTGTTTGGTAGTTTGATTTAATATGGCGAGGAGAGGTTCTTTTGGTTTTGTTGGCTGGTGTTCTAAAGGCTTCCCGTATCTGCATTTGGGACCTCTTTCCCCAAATTTGGGGGAAATTTCTTCTATGTTTTTTTTGAAGATGCCTACTTACCTTTGGGTTTAAATTTTCTCCCTTTTACTATACCCGAAAACTTAATTTTATCTTTTCATAGGTCCCCCAAAATCTTGAAATTCCATTCTTTTTTCTATTAGTTTGTCTTTTCTTTTTTGGTTGTATTAATCTGCCCCTGGGTCTTCAGCTTAATATTTTGTCCTCCCTTACCATTCTACTGGTGAGATTTTTACGGTTTTTTTATTTCATTAATGTGTTCTTTATTTCTAGTAATTCTGACTGGTTTTTTTTCAAATTTTTATTTTCTTTTATGTCTTGTTTGATTTCTTTATTTTTGTTAAATGGTGTCCTGTTTTTTCTGATTCCCTTTGATTTTTCTTTGGTTATTGAACCCAAATTTCCCAAACATTCTTTTGAAATCTTTTTCAGCATTTTCTCAACCGTTTTCACTAGAGGTCATTTTTGAAGCATTATCTTTTGGGGGGGATTTTTATTGCCCTTGGTTTTTGGGGTTTTTGTTTATAATTTTTATTTTTTGCATCTTTTGGGTTAAAATTTTGCTTAGATTTTCCAGTTAGCTGGGGGTTTCCCTTTTTTGTATCTATTGTCTGGAATTTGTATCTTTATGTGGAGATTAAAATGTTAGGTGTGGCTCTTACCACTCTCAGATATCTAGACACGGGCCTGGGGGGTAAGTTTGCCTGCAGGAGTATTCAAATAGGTTGAGTGGAATAAAATCCAGGTATTTTCTAAAATTTAACTAAACCCTATACACTTCAGTCAAGACCGCACCGAGCATTTTGCAAGATTGGGTATTAAAAAAACCCAGATCCCTTCAACAAAGAAGTTAAGTTTTCTGGCTGTTGAGGGCCAAGTCAGTTGTGACCGGGTGAGACCCTTCCCTGGTTCAATCCCAGACCTCTTTGGATGCTTTTGGTCTCAGTAATTTGTGGCTGGGTGTTGGGCCGTTGTTTGCTTTTGGAACTGGGTACGGGTTTTCCGTGGGAAAACCCAAGCCTGGAAAAACGGGGGCCCTGCAGAGGGGCCCCCGATGTGGATCCCCGCTGCTGCCGCTGGAGCGCCCTGCGGGGCCCACTGGCTGGCCCGCCCCTGGGTGCCGTGCGGGTCTGCCTCCGCGATCCCTGGGCTGCCGCGCGGGTCCTCCGCCTCTGATCCACTGGTGCTGCCACGCGGGACCGCCTCTGCCGTGACGCCGTGGGCCTCCGTGGGGATTCGCTGCCTGAACCCCGCTGGGCCGGTACCGGAGCAGCTGAGGTTTTTTTTTTGCGGCTGGGTCAGGGCTTCCACTGCGCTTCCGTTCCCCCGCCGCTTCGCGCCGGGGTCGACCCGCCGCGTTGGACCCCGAGTCCCACTCCCGGGGAGCCCGCGGCAGTGCCGGTGCCCGTCGCCGCTCCCGCGCCAGATCCAAATCCCCGCTACTGGGCCCGGGTGCTGCCCCGGGAGCCCAGTCGCTGCACCGGGTCCCGGTGCCGCGGGGACCCGAGCTGCTGCTACCGGGCCCGAGCCCGGTGGGGAAGCTGCTTGGGCCCTGCCCGGTGGGTTTGGGTTCTCCTACTTCTCCGCTGCTGTTTTAATCTCTTTACACCTCCTTGTGTTTTTTCGGGTTTTTTTTTGGCTTTTTTCCCCTGCTGCTTGGGGGTTCCTAGCCGCCATCTTGACCGGAAGTGAGAATACATTCTTTAAAGTTTCTTGGGTGAGCTTTTCTATAACTTTGCTGTGGTTTTTGCTTCAAGGGTTTTCTTTCAAATGTTTTCCCCTCTCTCTCTCAGAGAGAGAGAGAGAGGAGAAGAGGAGAGAGGAGAGAGCGAGCACAGTTGGAATCAAGGCTATCTCACTGTGGGTTTACTTTCCACTGTTGGAGGCGGATCTCCTTTCACCCCCGTGTTGCCAAGTTAGCTGGACTGAACATTTTAAGTTTTTTGTGCACCTCACATTTTTATGTCACCTGGATTAAGCACTTCTGCAGCTTGGCTTTTTACTTGGGTTTTTAAGGATCCAAAAATGAGGTATTCACCCCCCCCCTTCTTTCACACCCGGTCTTATTTGTAACCCAAACTTGTCTTTCCCGCCTCAAAGACTGTTCTTTTCTTTTCTTTCCTTTCCTTTCTTTTCTTTGTTTGTTTGGATTTTTTTTTTATAAATTTTTTTATTTTTTTTAATTGTTTTTTACTCATGAATACAGTCAAGTTTGTACCTTGGTTTTGGGCTCACCTGTCCTACCCCCCCCCCTTTTCCCCCCCTTGTTTAGGGATATGGGTCAGGCATTGTGGGTTGCCCCCAGTTTTGGGTAGGAGAAAAGTCTCTGTGTTTCTACCCCCAGCGGTCTGACATTCTTTCCACCCCCTCTTCTGCACAATTTCCCCGACCCCCTTGGGATCTTTTTGGTTACTTCAGTGTGAGGGGTTGGGAGCTTCTGTGCCCCTTTGGGTTTTCTGATTTTATTGTTCTCTGTGTTGATCTCCCTTTACCCTTGTGATGGTACCCAGTTACCAAAAAAAAGGGACCCTTTTCTTGTTTCCAAATTACTAGGAGCTGGGGCCCTTTTGAGGGTTTATGGGGGGCCTCCCAGGATCTAATCTACTGAAAAAGAGAAGCAAACTCCAATGGAGAGGGAAAGTTAACACCAGACAAACGGGGCAACCCCCTTTTTTTTATAGGAAATTAATAAATGTAGGCCCCCTTGAGCCCCCGATTTGGTGTAGCTTGATGATGGGAATGGGTTCTTTAGAGAGGTTTTTGACTTTTTTCCCGCTCCAGCTATGGATCCGTTTCCACTGATGGGCCCGTTTTGCCAAACAAGGCAGTTTTTTCCCCCCTGGCGGCGCCACTTTGCACTTAGTGAGCTCAAACAGGGTTTTTTGCTGCAAAGGAGGTTGTTAGACCCGATTTCCCTTTACTTTGGGTTTTTTCCCCCCCGTTCCCCAAAAGCATTTTTGGGATAAATGGTGACTTTGGGGGTTGACTCTCTTTAGCTTCCAGCCAGTCATTTCCCTTTTTTCTATAAAACCCCATTTGGTGCCTTCAGCAGGGGGTCTTACCCCTAACCTTTTGGGGGTTTCAAGTACTCTGACAGAAAATCTGTCTTTTTTTTGGAAAACCCGGTAGGGTTCCTGATCAAAGCTCATTTTGGACGATGCCACGCGGGGGACGGGGTTTAAGGGCAGTGCCCATTAAGAGAAGGGAAAAAAAAGATAATAATATAAAAGAGAGAAGGAGAGAGAGAAGCTTTTTAGAGATTAAGGATTCTTTTTCAAACCCTCCCATGTGTTGGGGGTCAGGTGTTCCCCTAAGACCTCTAAAGGTTCAACATTTTTTTTTGCCTTTTGGGATGTAAAAATTTTATGGTACATGCCTTTTGGGGTAAATTTTGTCTCTGCCCCTTTCCCTTACCCCCCCCTCCTCCCCACCCCCAATTGTCTAGTCCCGGATGTTTGATAGTTGTCGCATTTTGGGGTGATTGGGGTTTTAGGGCTTTTAAGGAGGACCTATTGGCGTTTTTTTTGGGTAATTCATGAAAATGTAATCTCAAACTTGTTTCCTCCCTAATTAAAAGTTCTTTTCTATAGGCATGCACATTCATCAAATTCTTTTAAGTACTTTTTTTCGGGTATTTTGAATTATATTCCCCCTCTTTGTTTACCCAAATTTCTTGTGGGTACTGATTTTTTTGTGCATGCAAGGGGCATCGTGGGGATCCAATTCTCAGTGGGAGTGTAGATCTTAAAGAGAGCTTTCTTGCATGTGTAAAATTCCTGAGTTAAATCTCCCCAAAAGGAAAGAAAAAAATTTAATTTTTTTTTTACATTCATGTATTATTTTAATTTATTATGCTTCTATTTTTTTGGGTTTAAACTTTATTTTTTCAAAATTTTTTTTTTTTCATCAAGGTTTTCCTCAAAGTAAATTGTGGGGGGGGTTTGATAGGCACATGGGTTTTTGCCACCCAATGGAAATGAAAACCCCAGTTTCGTGCCCTTTTTTGTTCTTTTTTTTTTAAATTTTATTTTATGTTATTTTTTCTCAATTTTTTTAAAACATTTTCCTGATCATAAAAAATCCCCCATGGTAATCCCCCCTCCCCCTTTTCCCCCATTTGAAATTTCCCATTCTCCATATAACCTCCCCATTCAATAATCTCTCTTTTTTTTTTCAGGATCTTTCCCTCCTCTTATGTGGTTTTGTGTAGTAGTGTCAGGACTAGAGGTCATGGATTTTTGAGGCCATTTTAAAATCGGAGGAGCATTTTGTAAAGTCCTACCCTTCCTTGGCCCTTTTACTTTCTTTCTGTCCCCTTTTCCCCGCATGACCCTGGCCTTGGAAGGTGTGATCGAGATGTTCTCGGTATTATGCTTCTTTCCAGCACCGGTTATTTTTTGAGTCGTCCCAAGGCCCCACTGAAAAGAGAAGATTCTCTACCCAAAATAGATGCATTAATATAAGGGGTTTAATATTAAGAGAAGTGCTTTTGGGCGTTTGTAAACATGTATATACATATCCAGCAAGGTTTCACCCCTAGGGGTCATGACACCCCGTTTTAAGGGTTTCAGTTAAAAGGGGTATCCCTCCCCCGGAGGGGCCCCCAGTCAATTTGGGGGGCCTTTGGGTTTTTACATGGACGTGCCACTATTGCACCCGTTGGGCCATTTGGCCTTCTGGCCAATTTTGGTTTCTGTCCCCTTGTGTTTGTCTTACTGGGGGATTCTTTTTCTCTTGAAATGCTGTAGAAGGCTTCTTTCCGCTTTCTGTCGCTGGTTTTCATGGAGGAGGGTTTTCAGCCCGTTCCAGACTTTCTCAGTGGCCTTGAGCCCAAATGTGGAGCTTCAGCAATAGGGTCTTACAGTCTATTCCGGTGGGAAACAGGCCCGACAATGGGCCCATAATGGTTTGGGGGTCAGGGACCCCCCTGGCCAAACCCACTGGAAGGTACCCCTCCTGGCACTGAAAATTTTGTAGCAAAGCACAGCTCTGGTGTTTATTGTTCAAAAAAAAGGAGGATTCCATCTGATTTTTTCTATCCTCTTAGATTTTATTTTCCCCCCTCCACCTTTCCCTTTACTCAATTTTCCCCCCCTGACCTCCTTTGGGCCTTTTCGCCCCGTTAACTATTTTTTCTTTTTACATTATACGTACCAACTTATTTTGTACCCTTCTCCCCTTTCCCTTCTTTCCCTTTTTTATCTCCTTTTTTTTGCTTTCTGGCCTGTGCTAATGATTTTTTTTTCCCTTTTACACAGAAGCCCCAAACATCTTACTAATCCACATTGAGAGAGAAAATTTTTTGTTGGGTTCCTGGCCTGGGTTTCCTCACTTTGTATAAACCTTTCCAGATCCCCCCATTTTTTCTGCCAATTTCATGACTTCATTTTTCGTTCCCCTGGGAAGAAATAGATTGTATAAATGTGCCCAATCTTCATATCCCTCATCATTTTAAGGACATCTAGGGGGGTCCCTTTCCAGCTTTTGTGAATGATGGCAATTAACTGTTGAGCAAGTATTTCTAGGTAATGAATGAGTCCCCTTTTTATTTGCCCGGGGTGCTATGGTGGGGGATATGGGAGATCATCCTTTGCGTCTTAGGAATTCCAACTGATTTCCCCCAAAGGTTGAACCAGATTCTTCCCCCACCAACAAAGTAGGGTTCCTCTTTTTCCCATCCCCGCCAGATTTTTGATCAGTTGTTTTCGATGGACAAACTACAGGAGTGAGATGGAATCTCAAAGTAGTTTTAATCTGCATTTCCCTGATGATACTGATGTAGAACATTGTTTTTAGATGTTTATAGGCCATCTCATATTTCTTCATTTGAGAACTCTCTATTTAGCTCTATAGCCCATTTTTTGATTGGCTTGTTTTGATTTCTTATTATTTAACTTTTTGAGTTCTTTGTATATCTAGATATTCAATCCTCTATTGGATATATAGCTGGGAAGATTTTTTCCCTTTTCTTTAGGTTCCTCTTTGCTTTTTCAGTATCCTTGCAGTACAAAATTTTTTAAAAATTTCATGAGGTCCCAGTGGTTAATCTGTGGTTTTTGCCTGAGCAATTGGGGTTGTATTCAGAAAGTCTTTGCCCAGACCAAATTTGTTGAAGGGATTTCCCTACTTTTTCCACTAGCAGTTTTAGAGTTTCTGCTCTGCTGTTTAGGTCTTTAATCCGTTTGGACTTAATTTTTGTACATGGAGAGAGAGAAGATTCTATTTTCATCCTTCTACAGATACATATCCAGTTTTCCCCAAACAATTTGCTGAAGAGGCTGTCTTTTCTCCAATGAGTATTTTTGGCATTTTTATCGAAATATCACGTGGCTATAGCTACCTGGACTTACATCTGGGCCTATATTCTGTTCCTTATTCTGCATGTCCTTTTGTGCCAGTACCTGCTGCTTTTTGTTACTATGCCTCTGTAGTATAGGTTAAAATCAGGTATAGTGATACCACCAGCCTTTTTTTTGTTGCTCAGTATTATTTTAGATATTCAAGGTTCCTTGTGATTCCAAATGAATTTGTGGATTGTTTTCTCTATTTCCATGAAGAATGCCTTTGGAATTTTGATCGGGGATGCATTAAATGTGTATTGCTTTTGGTAAGGATTGCCATTTTCACAATATTGATTCTTCCAATCCAGGAAAAAGGGGAAATGTTTTTCGATTCCTAGTGTCTTCTGCAATTTTTCACATGAGTGTTTTTATTTTCATTGTAAGATCCTTTACTTCCTTAGGTTAGGTTTATTCCAAGGTAGTTCATTTTGTTTTGTTGAAATTTGTGAATGTGAGTGATTCTCTGGGTTTCATCCCCTGTGTGTTTGTTGTTAGCATATGGGACTGCTACGGATTTCATGGCCTGTAGTTTTTTTTCAGCTCTAACAGTTTGGGTAGAGCTTTAGGATAAAATAAAAATATATAGAATCATGTCATCTGCAAAAAATGATAACTTGATTTCTTCTTTCCAATTTGTATCCCTTTTCGTGTGTCTCTTGCCTTATTGCTATGGCAAGACTTCCGATATATTAAATAAAAGTGGGTAACAGTGGCACCCTTGTCTTGTTCCTGATTTTAGTGGAAAAGCTTCTAGTTTTTCCCCATTTAGTAATATGTTGGCTGTAGGCTTATCATAAATAGCCTTTTTATTTGAGTTTTTCCTTCTATTCCCAGTCTCTGTAGGAACTTTTATCATGAAGGGATGTTGGATTTTGTCAAAGCTTTTCTGCGTCTAATGAGTGATCATGTGATTTTTGTCCTTCCCATTTATTAATAAAATTTATTTTTCGTATGTTGAACCATCCCTGCATCTCTGGGATAAAGCCTATTGGTCAGGGTAATGATCTTTCTTTTATTTCTTTTATTCTTTTGAATATTTTGGTTGAGAATTTTTTGCTCTATGTTCATGAGGGAGATTTGGGCTGTAATTTTCCTTTTTTGTTCTATCTTTGCCCGTTTTGGTATAGGGATGCTGGCTTCATAGGGAAAGGTTTGGTAGGATTCCTTCTTTTTCTATTTTATGGAAAAGCTTAAGAAGCAATGGTGTTAGCCCTTCCCTGAAGGTCTGGTAAATTCACAGTGAATCCATCTGGCCTGGGTTTTTTTATTTTGGGGGATTTTGATAACTGTTAGATCTCCATGCTTGTTATGGTCTATTTAAGTGATTAATCTCATCTGATTTAATTTAGGTAGGTCATATAATCAAGGGAAAACATCCAATTTCTTTCAGATTTTCATTACTTTGTGGAGTATATGTTTTATTAATTGGGCCCTATGATTTTTTGAATTTCTCTGGCATTGTGTGATGTTACCTTTTAAACTCTAATTTTATTAATTTTGTGTTTTTCCTTTTTTTTTTTGGTCAGATTTGCTAAGGGTTTATCATCTTGGGGGTTTTCCCTTTAAAGAAACCACTCTTTGTTTCATTTTTAATTTTGGGTTGTTTTTTTTTTCTATTTCTTAATTTCTGCCCAAATCTTTATTATTTTTCCCGTCTATGATTTTGGGGTTTTCCCTTTTTTCTTCTTTCCAAGGCTTTAAGGTGAAGCATTAGGTCATTTTTTGCAAACCTTTCTAATTTTTTAATATAGGCACTTTTTAAAACTAAAATTTACCTCTTAGGAAATGCCTTCATTGTGTCCCAGAGGGTTTTTTGGGGAGGGGGGTGTTCCCATTATGTTTGGGCTCTATAATTTTTTTGGGTTTCCTTCTTGATTTCTTTATTGGGCCCTTCATCTTTTAGGTGTATTGTTTAGTTTCCATGATTTTGTGTATGGCTTATACCCTTTCCCTTTCTATTGGGTTTGTAGTTTTATTCCATTGTGGTCAAATAGGGAAAGCCCAAGGGAAATTATTTTAATTTTCTTTTAATTTTTTAAATTTTCTTTGTGTCCTAATTATGGTCTTTGTAGAGAAAGTTTCCTGGGGGGCTGCTGAAAAGAATGTATAATTTTAGCAATTTGGATGAAATGTCCTGTATATTCTGTTAGGTCCTTCCTTCTATGTTCATTTAGTCCAGATGGGCCCCTTGTTTTAAATTTTTTTTTGGGATGACCTGTCAATTGTGAAGTGGGGTGTGTTAAGTACCCAAATACCCTGTGTTTGGTTTTTTTAAACTGTGACCGTAGTTCTAAAGGTTTTGTTTGATGAATTGGGGGCCCCCTTTTTTTGGTGCATTATGTTTTAGGATTGTAATGTCCTCTGTTGGAGGGTGGAATTTTAAACCCAAAATAAAGTGGCCTTCCTTATCTTTTTTAATAAGTTGGATAAGTCTTTGTAGTATTAGGATAGCAACCCCTGTTGCTTTTGGGTCCATTTGCTTGAAAACACCATTTTAACCTGTCACCCTAAGATACACCTTTGTAAAAAGGGAGTTTCTTGGAGACAACAAATTGTAGGTCTTTTTTTTAAACCGTCTGAAACATTTTTTTTTTGGTTGGAGCTTTGGGGCCCATTGAATTAAGAGAAAATTATTGAAAGATGGGTATTTATGCTTGCCATTTTTTTTTTTTTTTGGGTTCGGTTTTCACCTTTGCTCTCTTATATTAACTAGTTTTTTGGTTTTGTTTGTTGTTTTCCGGTTTCTATATGTGTTTTTTTTCTTTCTCTTTGGCAGGAGGATTCTTTCAAGTATTTTTTTGTAGGCGGGTTTTTTGTCTCAAATACCCCTTTACCCTTTGCTTTTGCATGGAATGTCCTTTTTTCTCTTCTATTTGAATGGATAGTTTTGCAGGAAAAGTAGCCTTGTGGACATTTTTTCTTTAGAGTTGGGAAAATACATCACTCCAAGCCCTTCTGGTTTTTTGAAAGTTTGTGTTGAGTAATCGCGTGATCCTGAGGGCTTGCCTTGTGGGTAATTTAAATTTTTCTCTTAACTGCTTTCAATTTTTTTCTTTGGATTGTGTGTTTGGTAGTTTGATTATAAAGGGCAAAGGAAGGTTCTTTCCAGGTTTTGTTGGCGGGTTTGTTCTAAAGGTTTCTGTAATGCATTGGCACCTTTTTCCCAATTTGGGGGAAGTTTTTTCTATATTTTGTTGAAGAGCCTACTATACCTTTGGTTTGAAATTCTTCTCCTTCTACTTTTTACCGGGAATTTTTTTTATTTTTGATCTTTTAATAGTGTCCGAATATTTGAAATTCCATTCAACTTTTCTTTTATTTTGTCTTTCCTTTTGGGATTGGGATTAGATCTGCCACCTGGTCTTCTGCTTAGATATTCGCCTTCCTTATCCATTCTACTGGGAGATTTTTCAATTTTTTTATTTCATTAAAATGGTTCTTCATTGCTAGTTTAAATTTGGGCTGGTTTTTCTTCATATTTCTTTTCCTTATTTAGGGCTTGTATTGATTTTTTTATTTGTAAATTTGGGTTTTCCTGTATCTTTTTTGATTCCTTTGATTTTTTTCCCTTGAGGGTTTATGAAAAAATATTTACAATCATTCTTTTTAAATCTTTCTCAGGCATTTTCTCTAACTTTTTCACTAGAAGGTCATTTCTGAATCATGGGTGCTTTTGGTGGATTTATATTTCCTTGGTTTTTGGTGGGTTTTTTTTTGTAAATTGGTATATATTATGACATTCTGGGGTTAAGGGTTAAAGGGTTAGATTTTCCATAGCTGGGGGATCCTTTTTCTGTATCTATTGATAGATAGGTATCTTCTAGTAGGAGATTTAAAATTTTTAGTGTGGCTCTTTCCCCCTCAGAGGACTAGACATTTGGCCAGGGGTTTAATTTGCCTGCTAGGAGTATTCAAATAGGTTGAGTGGGAAAAAACCAGGATATCTAAAATTTAACTAAAACAATACACATTCAGCAGAACGCACGGGGGCATTTATCAAGATTAGGTATAAAAAACCAGACCTCACAACAAAAGTTAGATTTTTGGTTTGTTGAGGGATCCAAGTCAGCTTGGCAAAGGGGAGACCCTTCCCTGGGGCAATCCCAGTTACCTCTTTGGTTTCTTTGGTTTCAGTCAAGTTTGTGGCTGGGAAGTTGGGCCGTGGTTCTGCTTCGGAAGGGTACTGGCTTTTCCTGTGGGGGGGAACCAGCCTGGCAACTCTGGCCCTGCAGCTGGGGCCCCTGATGCTGGACCCCCCGCTGTGCCGCTGGAGCTGCCGCTGGGACCACGCGCTGGGTCCGCCATGGTATGCCGTGCTGGGGCTGCCGCTATCCGCTGGGGGGCTGCCGCTGCTGGTCCCCTCCTGTCCATGGTGCTGCCCCTGCTGGGGATCCGCCCCTGCGCTGACGCCCGCTGGACCTCCGCTGCTGGGGTTTTTGCTGCCTAAGCCGCTGTGGCGGTCCGGAGCACTGATGGGGGTTTTTGGGCTGGATCACGGCTTCCCCCTGCTGTTCCGGGTTCCACCGCCGCTTCCGCTGCCGGGGTTTGGCCGCCAGTTTGGGCCCGAAATCCCACTGCGGGAGCCCGATGCAGCTTGCCGGGGGCCCGGCTGCGCTGCCGCTGCAAAATCCGAAAACGCCGCTACTGGGGCCGAGGTGCGCTGCCGGAGCCCAAGTCGCTTTCTACCGGGTCCGACTGCCGCTGCCGGATCCCGAGCTGCTGCTACCGGTCCACTGCCGGTGCGGGCTGCCGGCCTCCCTTTGTGGGCTCTGGTATCTTTATTTTCCGCTGCTGTGTTAATCTCTTTTTAACCCCTTTGTATTTTTCTGGGTTTTCTTTGGCTTTTCTCCCCTAGGCTGCTTAGCGGGGTTCCTATGCCGCCATCTTGACCGGAAGTCGAGAATACATTCTTATGTTACTTGGATGAGCTTTTCTATAACTTTAAAATGGGGTTTATGCTTCAAGGGTAATTTCTTTCAAATGTTCTCTCTCTTCTCTCTGAGGGGAGAGAGAGAGAGGGATGAGAGAGAGAGAGAGAGAGAGAGCGAGCACGATGTGGAGATAGAGGACTATCTCACATGTGCCCTTCACTTTCCATCTTGTTGGAGGGGGTTTCCCCTTTCACTCTGTGATTGCCAAGTTAGCGGGGACTTTTAAGATTTGAGAGTTCTTTTGTGAATGCCTCCCATTTTGTATAGTAAAAATGTGATTACAGCACTAATTTTGCGATCGGGCCCCTTTTCACTTGGGTTTAAAGGACCCACTGGGGTTTATTCACCCCCACCCCTTTCTTTCACCCTGTCTTATCTTGTAACCTCAAACTTGTTTTCCCTTTGGCCTCAATGTACTAAGTTCTTTTCTTTTCCTTTCTTTCCTTTCTTTTCTTTGTTTGTTTGGTTTTTTTTTTTATAATTTATTTATTTTTTGTTAATTAGTTTTATACTCGTGAATACAGTCAAGTTTTGTCCCAATTGTTAGTTTCATCATGGTCCGACCCCTCCCCTTGACCCCTCCTTGTTCAGGTATTGGTGCAGGCATTGGGGAAAGTTAGCCACAGTTTGGGTAGGAGAAATGTCTCTGTGTATCATGACCCAACATGCGGCTTGACTTTTCTTTCCACTACCTCTTCTGCAAAATTTCCCTGAGCCTCATTGGGATCATTTTTGGTTATCTTAGTTGATGAGGGTTGGGAGCTTCTGTGCCTTGGTTATCTGATTTGGGGGGGTTCTCTGTGTTGATCCCCTTCACCCTTGTGATGGTACCCAGTTCACCAACAAAAGAGCCCTTTGCTTGTTTCGCAAAAAAATCGTAGTTTCAGCTGGGGCCCTTTTGAGGGATGATGGGGTGGTTCTCTCCCTAGGATTACACTATCTGAAAAAAGAAAAAAAGAAAAATTCTCAATGGAGAGTAAAGTTAACCCCAAAACAAACGGGACAACCCTTATTTTTTATAGAGAATTAATAAGTTTTAGGCCCTTTGTAGCCCAAGTTGGGGGTAGCTTGTGATGGAGAATGGGTTTATGTTCAGATGTAGGTTCTGGGCTTGTTTCCAGCTCCAGCTTGGATCCGTTCCACTGAGGGGACCAGTTTGCCAATTTAAGAGCAGGTTGGTTTCCACCATGGCTGTGCGCCATATTGCACTTATGTGAGCATCAAACAGGTTATTTGCTGCCAAGTGGTTGTTTGACCATGATTTCCTTCGACATTGGTCATTTTCCCCCAGTTTCCCATATTGCACTTTCTGGCACTAGACATGGTGACTATCTGGGATGACTCTCTTCAGCTTCCAGCCCTGTATTCCCTTTTAAATATCAACCACATTTGGTGCCTTCAGCAGTAGGGTCTTCCACTAAACTTTGGTGTGTCATCAAGTACTCTGGCGAATCTGTTTTCTTTAGGAAACCTGGTTTGGGGCTTCTTGATCAAAAGCTCATTGTGGACGATAGCCACATGCTGGTTTCTGGATTTACAGGTCCGTTTCCCACTAGAGAAGGAAGGAAAAGATAACTATTTTAAAAGAGAGAGAAGAGAGAGAGAGAGCTGTAGAAAATTAAGGGGCATTCTTTATCTACCCTCTCTGTGTGTTTGGGTCAGGTGTTCCCCTAAGACCCTGTGAAGGGTCAACCATTTGGTCTGCCTTTTAGGGGGATGTTGAATTTTTTGTTTCAATTGCCATTTGGGTCAGAATTTTTGTCTCTGACCTTTTCCCTTTACTCCTTCCCTCCCGCCCCACCCTCTATTGTCTTGTTTCCCCGGTTGCTGATAGGTATGTCAGCATCTTGGGGAGATTCGGGTTAGTGTGCTGTAGAGGGGTGAGCTTTGTGGCGATTTTTTTGGGTTTAAATTCATGAGAATGTAATCTCAAACTTGTCTTCCTGCCTCATCCTACTAAGTTTTTTTTATAGGCAAAGCACATTCACTCAAATTCTTTAAGTAATTTTTTACTGGTTTTTTTGAATATATATTCCTCCTCTTTGTTTTACCTCACAAATTTCTTGTGGGTACCTGAGCTTTTTTTTGTGCATGCTAGGGGGCATCTGTGGGATACAATTCTCAGTGGGGAGTGTAGAATCTCTAAAAAGAGAGCTTTTTCGGGATGTGTAAAGTCCCGAGTTCAATCCTCACCAAAAAGGATAAAAAAAAAACATATTTGATATTATTTTTTACATTCAAGTATTATTTTAATTTTTTATATGCTTCATATTTTCTTGAGATTAATCTTTATTTTTTTCATATTTTTTTGGGTTTCATAGGGTATTCCTCTAAGTAATAGGGTGTGTGGGGGTTTTAGTAGGCACCACCTGGGTTTTTGCCACTCCAATGGAAATGCAAATCCCAGTTTCTTGTGGCCCCCCTTTTTTGTTCTTTTTTTTTTTAATTTTATTTTTGTTATTTTTTCTCAATTTTTTAAAAAAATTTTCCTTTATCATAAAAAATAAACCAAAGGTAATACCCTCCCCCCTTTTCCATTTGAAATTCCTTCCCAATCATATACCCTCCCCATCTCAATAAGTCTCTCTTTTATTTCATGATCTTTCCCTCCCTTTGATGGTCTTGTGTAGGTAGTGTCAGGCACTATGAGGTCATGGATATTGAGGCCCTTTTATATCTGGAGGGAGCAGTTGTTAAGGAGTCCTACCCTTCCTTTGGCTGCTTACATTCTTTCGTCACCTCTTCCGCATTAGACCCTGGCCTTGGAAGGGGGGTGATCGAGATGTTACTCGGTACTATAGTGGGGGTTTTTTCCAGCACGTGTTACTTTCTGAGTCGTCCTTACATATATACAATACCAACCTAATAAAAGCCCTCCTCCCTTTCTTTCTCTTCCCTTTCTATCTCCTTTTTTAACTTACTGGCCTCTGCTACTGAGTTTTTTCCTTCTCACACAGAAGCCCAATCATCTCTAGCTAAGATCCACATATGAGGGAGAACATGTGGCGCTTGGCTTTCTGGGCCTGGGTTACCTCACTTAGTATAATTCTTTCCAGATCCATCCACTTTTCTGCAAATTTCATAACTTCATTTCTCTTTACTGCTGAGTAAAACTCCATTGTATAAATGTGCCATATCTTCATTATCCACTCATCAGTTGAGGGACATCTAGGCTGGTTCCATTTCCCAGCTATTATAAATTGAGCAACAATAAACATGGTTGAGCAAGTATCTCTAAGGTAATGAGATGAGTTCTTAGGATATATGCCTAGGAGAGCTATAGCTGGGTCATATGGTAGATCAATCTTTAGCTGTTTTAGGAACCTCCACACTGATTTCCACAATGGCTGGACCAGATTGCATTCCCACCAACAATGTAGAAGGGTTCCTCTTTTTCCACATCCCCGCCAACATTTATTTGTTTCATGATGGTAGCCAATCTGACAGGAGTGAGATGGAATCTCAATGTAGTCTTAATCTGCATTTCCCTGATGACTAGGGATGTAGAACATGTTTTTAGATGCGTATATGCCATTCGTATTTCTTCCTTTGAGAATTCTCTATTTAGCTCCATTTCCCATTTTTTGATTGGTTTGTTTGATTCCTTATTATTTAACTTCTTGAGTTCTTTGTATATCTTAGATATTAATCCTCTATCAGATATATAGCTGGTGAAGATTTTTTCCCATTCTGTAGGTTGCCTCTTTGCTTTCTTCACCGTGTCCTTTGCAGTGCAAAATCTTTGTATTTTCATGAGGTCCCAGTGGTTAATCTGTGGTTTTATTGCCTGAGCAATTGGGGTTGTATTCAGAAAGTCTTTGCCAAGACCAATATGTTGAAGGGTTTCCCCTACTTTTTCCTCTAGCAGTTTCAGAGTTTCAGGTCTGATGTTAAGGTCCTTAATCCATTTGGACTTAATTCTTGTGCACGGAGAAAGAGAAGAATCTATTTTCATCCTTCTACAGATATATATCCAGTTTTCCCAACACCATTTGCTGAAGAGGCTGTCTTTTCTCCAATGAGTATTTTTGGCATTTTTATCAAATATCAGGTGGCTATAACTACATGGGGTTACATTTGGGACCTCTATTCTGTTCCATTGATCTACGAGTCTGCTTTTGTGCCAGTACCATGCTGTTTTTGTTACTGTGGCTCTGTAGTATAGGTTAAAATCAGGTATGGTGATACCACTAGCCTTATTTTTGTTGCTCAGTATTATTTTAGATATTCGAGGTTTTTTGTGATTCCAAATGAATTTTTGGATTGTTTTTTCTATTTCCGTGAAGAATGCCTTTGGAATTTTGATGGGGATGGCGTTAAATGTGTAGATTGCTTTTGGTAAGATTGTCATTTTCACAATATTGATTCTTCCAATCCAGGAACAAGGGATGTTTTTCCACTTCCTAGTGTCTTCTGCAATTTCTCGCTTGAGTGTTTTAAAGTTCTCATTGTATAGATTCTTTACTTCCTTAGTAAGGTTTATTCCAAGGTACTTTATTTTTTTTGATGCAATTGTGAATGGGAGTGATTCTCTGATCTCATCCTCTGTGTGTTTGTTGTTAGCATATATGAAGGCTACTGATTTCTGTGTATTTATTTTGTATCCTGCTACATGACTGTAGGTTTTTATCAGCTCTAACAGTTTGCTAATAGAGTCTTTAGGGTCCTTTATATATAGAATCATGTCATCTGCAAATAATGATAACTTGACCTCTTCCTTTCCGATTTGTATCCCTTTTATGCATGTCTCTTGCCTTATTGCTATGGCTAAGACTTCCAGAACTATATTAAATAAAAGTGGGGACAGTGGACACCCTTGTCTTGTTCCTGATTTTAGTGGAAAAGCATCCAGTTTTTCCCCATTTAGTAATATGTTGGCTGTAGGCTTATCATAAATAGCCTTTATTATATTGAGATATGTTCCTTCTATTCCCAGTCTCTGTAGGACTTTTATCATGAAGGGATGTTGGATTTTGTCAAATGCTTTCTCTGCGTCTAATGAGATGATCATGTGATTTTTGTCCTTCAACCCATTTATATAATGTATAACATTTATAGATTTGCGTATGTTGAACCATCCCTGCATCTCTGGGATAAAGCCTACTTGGTCAGGGTGAATGATCTTTCTAATGTATTCTTGTATTCTGTTTGAAAATATTTTGTTGAGAATTTTTGCATCTATGTTCATGAGGGAGATTGGTCTGTAATTTTCCTTTTTTGTTCTATCTTTGCCTAGTTTTGGTATCAGAGTGATGCTGGCTTCATAGAAGGAGTTTGGTAGAATTCCTTCTTTTTCTATTTCATGGAAAAGCTTAAGAAGCAATGGTGTTAGCTCTTCCCTGAAGGTCTGGTAAAATTCAGCAGTGAATCCATCTGGGCCTGGGCTTTTTTTAGTTGGGAGATTTTTGATAACTGTTAGGATCTCCATGCTTGTTATAGGTCTATTTAAGTGATTAATCTCATCTTGATTTAATTTAGGTAGGTCATATAAATCAAGGAAATCATCCATTTCTTTCAGATTTTCATACTTTGTGGAGTATATGTTTTTATAATATGTCCCTATGATTTTTTGAATTTCTCTGGCATCTGTCGTGATGTTACCTTTTTCATCTCTAATTTTATTAATTTGTGTCTCTTCTCTCTTTCTTTTGGTCAGATTTGCTAAGGGTTTATCAATCTTGTTTATCCTTTCAAAGAACCAGCTCTTTGTTTCATTAATTCTTTGTATTGTTTTCTTGGTTTCTATTTCATTAATTTCTGCCCTAATCTTTATTATTTCTTCCCGTCTACTGATTTTTGGTTTGCCTTGTTCTTCTTTTTCCAAGGCTTTAAGGTGAAGCATTAGGTCATTTATTTGCGACCTTTCTAATTTCTTAATATAGGCACTTAAAGCTATAAATTTACCTCTTAGAACTGCCTTCATTGTGTCCCAGAGATTTTGGTATGTTGTGTTCTCATTATTGTTTGACTCTATAAATTTTTTGATTTCCTTCTTGATTTCTTCATTGACCCATTCATCATTTAGTAATGTATTGTTTAGTTTCCATGATTTTGTGTATGCTCTATATCCTTTCTTGCTATTGATTTGTAGTTTGATTCCATTGTGGTCAGATAGAATGCAAGGAATTATTTCAATTTTCCTGAATTTGTTAAGATTTGCTTTGTGTCCTAATATATGGTCTATTTTAGAGAATGATCCATGTGCTGCTGAAAAGAATGTATATTCTGCAGCATTTGGATGAAATGTCCTGTATATGTCTGTTAGGTCCATTCCTTCTATGACCTCATTTAGTCCAGATGCCTCTCTGTTTAATTTTTCCCGGGATGACCTGTCAATTGATGAGAGTGGGGTGTTAAAGTCACCAACTACCACTGTGTTTGGTGTTATCTGTGACCGTAGTTCTAACAGTGTTTGTTTGATGAATTTGGGAGCCCCCATGTTAGGTGCATATATGTTTAGGATTGTAATGTCCTCCTGTTGGAGTGTGCCCTTAATCAATATAAAGTGACCTCCCTTATCTTTCTTGACTAATGTTGGAGTGAAGTCTGCCTTGTCAGCTATTAGGATAGCAACCCCTGCTTGCTTTCTGGGTCCATTTGCTTGAAACACCATTTTCCAACCTTTCACCCTAAGATAATGTCCATCCTTTGTAGAAAGGTGAGTTTCTTGGAGACAACAAATTGTAGGGTCCTGCTTTTTAACCCAGTCTGCAAATCTATGTCTTTTGGTTGGAGCATTGAGGCCATTGATATTAAGAGATATTATTGAAAGATGTGTATTTATGCTTGCCATTTTTTTTTTTTTTTTGTGGTTCTGGTTCTACCTTTGCTCTCTTATATTAACTAGTATTTGAGTGTTGTTTGTTGTTTTCCAGGTTCCTTATATGTGTATTTTTCTTTCTCTTTGGCATGGAGGATTCTTTCAAGTATTTTGTGTAGAGCTGGTTTTGTCTTCAAATACTCCTTTAGCCTGCTTTTGTCATGGAATGTCCTTATTTCTCCGTCTATTTGAATGGATAGTTTTGCAGGATAAAGTAGCCTTGGTTGACAGTTGTTATCTTTCAGAGTTTGGAATACATCACTCCAAGCCCTTCTGGCTTTGAAAGTTTGTGTTGAGTAATCTGCTGTGATCCTGATGGGCTTGCCTTTGTAGGTAACTTGATTTTTCTCTCTAACTGCTTTCAATATTTTTTCTTTGGATTGTGTGTTTGGTAGTTTGATTATAATATGGCGAGGAGAGGTTCTTTCCAGGTTTTGTCTGGCTGGTGTTCTAAAGGCTTCCTGTATCTGCATTGGCACCTCTTTCCCAATTTGGGGGAAGTTTTCTTCTATGATTTTGTTGAAGATGCCTACTATACCTTTGGATTGAAATTCTTCTCCTTCTACTATACCCTGAATTCTTATATTTGATCTTTTCATAGTGTCCCGAATATCTTGAAATTCCCATTCATACTTTTCTATTAGTTTGTCTTTCTCTTTGTTGGATTGTATTAGATCTGCCACCTGGTCTTCTAGCTTAGATATTCTGTCCTCTCCTTCATCCATTCTACTGGTGAGATTTTCTACAGAGTTTTTTTATTTCATTAACTGTGTTCTTCATTGCTAGTAATTCTGACTGGTTTTTCTTCATTATTTCTATTTCCTTATTTATGTCTTGTATTGATTTCTTTATTTCGTTAAATTGGTGTCCTGTATCTTCTCTGATTCCTTTGATTTCTTCTTTGAGTTCATTGAACATATTTACAATCATTCTTTTGAAATCTTTCTCAGGCATTTTCTCTAACTCGTTTTCACTAGAGGTCATTTCTGAAGCATTGATGCTTTTTGGTGGATTTATATTGCCTTGGTTTTTGGTGTTTCTTGTGTTATAATGTATATATTTTTGCATCTTGGATTAAGTTACTGCTTAGATTTTCCAGTTAGCTGGGTATCCTTTGCTGTATCTATTGATCTGATATTGTGTATCTTCTATGTAGGAGATTAAGATGTTAGGTGTGGCTCTTACCACTCTCAGAGTATCTAGACACGTGGTCCTAGGGGTTAAGTTTGCCTGCTATGGGAGTATTCAAATAGGTTGAGTGGAATAAAATCCAGGTATATTCTAAAATTTAACTAAACCCTATACACATTCAGTCAAGAACCGCACCGAGCATTTATGCAAGATTAGGTATTATAAAAACCAGATCCTCTATCAACAAAGAAGTTAAGATTTCTGGTCTGTTGAGGGATCCAAGTCAGCTTGTGACCAGGTGAGACCCTTCCCTGGTTCAATCCCAGTTACCTCTTTGGATGCTTTTGGTCTCAGTCAAGTTGCTGGCTGGGATGTTGGGCCGTTGTTCTGCTTTCTGGAACTGGGTACTGGCTTTTCCTGTGGGGCAAACCAAGCCTGGCAACTCTGGCCCTGCAGAGTGGCGCCCCTGATGCTGGATCCCCGCTGCTGCCGCTGGAGCTGCCCCTGCTGGGACCACTGCTGCTGGATCCGCCACTGGAGATGCCGCTGCTGGGTCTGCCTCCGCTGATCCGCTGGAGCTGCCGCTGCTGGGTCCTCCGCCTCTGATCCACTGGTGCTGCCACTGCGGGATCCGCCTCTGCCGCTGACGCCGCTGGAGCCTCCGCTGCTGGATTCGCTGCCCTGAAGCCGCTGTGGCCGGTACCGGAGCAGCTGATGGTGTTTTTGCGGCTGGAGTCACGGCTTCCACTGCTGCTTCCAGCTTCCACCGCCGCTTCCGCTGCCGGGGTCTGAGCCGCCGCTGTTGGATCCCGAGTCGCCACTGCCGGAGCCCGCGATGCAGCTGCCGGTGCCCGTGCTGCCGCTGCCGCTGCCAGAGTCCGAATCGCCGCTACTGGGTCCCGAGGTGCTGCTGCCGGAGCCCAAGTCGCTGCTACCGGGTCCCGAGCTGCCGCTGCCGGATCCCGAGCTGCTGCTACCGGGTCCCGAGCTGCCGGTGCCGGAGCTGCTTCGGCCTGCCCGTGTGGGCTCTGGATATCTCCTACTTCTCCGCTGCTGTTTTAATCTCTTATACACCTCCCTTGTGTATTTTTCTGGGTTTTCTTTGGCTTTTTCTCCCCTAGGCTGCTTAGGCGTGGTTCCTATGCCGCCATCTTGACCGGAAGTCGAGAATACATTCTTAATAGTTACTTGGATGAGCTTTTCTATAACTTTGACTGTGGTTATGCTTCAAGGGTAATTTCTTTCAAATGTTCTCTCTCTCTCTCTCTGAGAGAGAGAGAGAGAGGGAGAGAGAGAGAGAGAGAGAGAGAGCGAGCACAGATGTGGAGATCAGAGGACTACCTCACATGTGGGTCTTCACTTTCCATCTTGTTGGAGGCAGGATCTCCTTTCACCTCTGTGATTGCCAAGTTAGCTGGACTGTAAGCATTTGAGAGATTCTTTTGTGCATGCCTCACATTTTGTATAGTCACACTGTGATTACAGACACTATCTGCAGCATCTGGCTTTTCACTTGGGTTCTAAGGATCCAACATGAGGTATTCACCCCCACCCCCTTCTTTCACACCTGGTCTTATCTTGTAACCTCAAACTTGTCTTCCTGCCTCAGTGTACTAAGTTCTTTTCTTTTCCTTTCCTTTCCTTTCTTTTCTTTGTTTGTTTGGATTTTTTTTATAATTTATTTATTTTTTGTTAATTAGTTTTATACTCAGTGAATACAGTCAAGTTTGTACCATTGTTAGGCTCATCCATGTCCTACCCCTCCCCTTGACCCCTCCTTGTTCAGGTATATGGGTCAGGCATTGTGGAGTTAGCCCACAGTTATGGGTAGGAGAAATGTCTCTGTGTATCATGACCCAACATGCGGCTCTGACATTCTTTCCACCTCCTCTTCTGCAAAATTTCCCTGAGCCACATTGGGATCATTTTTGGTCTACTTCAGTGATGAGGTGTTGGGAGCTTCTGTGCCTCTGGTTATCTGATTTGATTGTTCTCTGTGTTGATCTCCTTCACCCTTGTGCTGGTACCCAGTTCACCAACAAAAGAGCACCTTTGCTTGTTTCGCAAATTACTCGTAGTTTCATCTGGGGCCCTTTTGAGGTATGATGGGGTGGTTCTCTCCCTAGGATCTACGTCTATCTGAAAAAGAGAAGCAAATTCTCCAATGGAGAGTAAAGTTAACACCAGACAAACGGGACAACCCTTATTTTTTTATAGAGAATTTAATAAGTGTAGGCCCTCTTGTAGCCCAAGATTGGTGTAGCTTGATGATGGAGAATGGGTTCATGTTCAGATGAGGTTCTGACTTGTTTCCCAGCTCCAGCTATGGATCCCGTTCCACTGAGTGGACCAGTTAGCCAAATCAAGAGCAGTTGGTTTCCCACCATGGCTGTGCGCCACTATTGCACTTATGTGAGCATCACAACAGGTTATTTGCTGCCAAGTAGGTTGTTAGACCATGATTTCCTTCGACATTGGTCATTTTCCCCCAGTTTCCCATATAGCACTTTCTGGCACTAGACATGGTGACTATCTGGGGATTGACTCTCTTCTAGCTTCCAGCCATGTCATTCCATTTTACATATCAACCACATTTGGTGCCTTCAGCAGTAGGGTCTTACCACTAACCTTTGGTGTGTCATCAAGTACTCTGACAGAAATCTGTCTTTCTTTTAGGAAACCTGGTAGGTCTCTCTGATCAAAAGCTCATTGTGGACGATAGCCACATGCTGGTACTGGGATTTACAGGTCAGTGCCCACTAAGAGAAGGAAGAAAAAGATAACTAATATAAAAGAGAGAGAAGAGAGAGAGAGAAGCTGTAGAAGATTAAGGTCATTCTTCATCATACCCTCTCCAGTGTGTTGTGGGTCAGGTGTTCCCCCTAAGACCTGCTGAAGGTTCAACCATTTGGTCTGCCTTTTAGGATGTAGAATTTTATGGTACTATTGCCATTTGGGTCCAGATTTGTGTCTCTGACCCTTTCCCTTACCCTCTCCTCCCTCCCCACCCTCCATATTGTCTAGTCCTCGAGATGCTTGATAGGTATGTCAGCATCTTGGATAGATTCGGGTTAGGTGCTGTAGATGAGTGAGCCTATGTGGCGATTTTCTTTCTGTGATTGGGTAAGTTCACTGAGAATGTAATCTCAAACTTGTCTTCCTGCCTCATCCTACTAAGTTCTTTTCTATAGGCATGCACATTCACTCAAATTCTTGTAAGTACTTTTTTTACTGGTATTTTGAATATATATTCCTCCCTCTTTGTTTACCTCACAATTTCTTGTGGGTACCTGAGCTTTTTAGTGCATGCATAGGAGCATCTGTGGGATCCAATTCTAAGCTGGGAGTGTAGATCTCTAACAGAGAGCTTTCTCTGCATGTGTAAAGTCCTGAGTTCAATCCTCACCAAAAAGGAAAGAAAAACATATTGATATTATTTTTTACATTCATGTATTATTTTAATTTATATATGCTTCATATTTTCTTGAGATTAATCTTTATTTTTTTCAGATTTTTTTTGTTTCATCAAGGGTATTCCTCTAAGTAATAGTTGTGTGTGGGGGTTTGAGTAGGCACACCTGGGTTTTTGCCACTCCAATGGAAATGCAAACCCAGTTTCTTGTGCCCCTTTTTTGTTCTTTTTTTTTTAAATTTTATTTTATGTTATTTTTTCTCAATTTTTTAAAATATTTTCCATGATCATAAAAAATAACCCATGGTAATACCCTCCCTCCCCCTTTTCCCATTTGAAATTCCATTCTCCATCATATACCCTCCCCATCTCAATAAGTCTCTCTTTTATTTTCATGATCTTTCCCTCCTCTTATGATGGTCTTGTGTAGGTAGTGTCAGGCACTATGAGGTCATGGATATTGAGGCCATTTTATATCTGGAGGGAGCATGTTGTAAGGAGTCCTACCCTTCCTTTGGCTCTTACATTCTTTCTGCCACCTCTTCCGCATTAGACCCTGAGCCTTGGAAGGTGTGATCGAGATGTTACTCGGTACTCTAGTGACTTCTTTCCAGCACCGTGATACTTTCTGAGTCGTCCCAAGGTCACTGCCATCTGAAAAGAGAAGATTCTCTACCCAAAGTGAGAGTAGCATTAATATAAAGGTATGAATATTAAGAGAAGTGCTTACTGGGCAGTTTGATAAGCATAGTATATACACTTATCCAGACATCAGCAGATGTTACACCCCTAGGGCTCATGACTACCCCTGTTTTAAGGTTTCAGTATCAGGGATATATACCCTCCCTTGGAGCGGGCCTCCAGTCCAATTGGAGGGCAGTTGGTTTCCACCATGCAGACGTGCCACTATTGCACCCGTTGGCTCATTTGGCCTTCCTGGCCAATTATAAGGCTTGCAGTGTCCATTGTTGATTGTCTTCACTGGTGGTATCTCTTTCTCTCATTGAACTGCATGTAGAATGGCTTCTTCCAGCTTTCTGTCAGCTGGTCTACATGGAGGAGGTTATCAGCTCAGTTCCAGCAGCATTTCTCAGTGGCCTTGCAGCCCAAATATGTGGAGTCTTCAGCAATAGGGTCTTACAATCTATTCCTGGTGGGAAACCAAGGGCCTCGACAATGGCCTATAATGGTTTGGGGGCATCAGGGACCTCCCTGGCCAACAACTCACTGGAAGGTATCCCATCCCTGGCACTGAAAATTTTGTAGCAATGATCTACAGCTCCTGAGTGTTCTATTGTTCAAAACTGGAGGATTCCATCTGATTTATTTCTATCCTCTTAGATTTTGATTATCCCTCCCTCCACCTTTCCTTTACTCAATCTCCTCCCCTGACCTCACTTTGGGCCTTTTCGCCCCCGTTAATCTATTCTTCTATTTACATATATACAGTACCAACTTATTATGTACCCTTCTCCCTTCCTTTCTCTTCCCTTTGTATCTCCTTTTTTTAGCTTACTGGCCTGTGCTAATGAGTTTTTTTCCTTCTCACACAGAAGCCCAATCATCTGTAGCTAGGATCCACATATGAGAGAGAACATGTGTTGCTTGGCTTCCTGGGCCTGGGTTACCTCACTTAGTATAATCCTTTCCAGATCCATCCATTTTTCTGCAAATTTCATGACTTCATTTTTCGTTACCACTGGGTAGAACTAGATTGTATAAATGTGCCACATCTTCATTATCCACTCATCAGTTGAAGGACATCTAGGCAGGTCCCATTTCCCAGCTATTGTGAACTGAGTGGCAATTAACATGGTTGAGCAAGTATTTCTAAGGTAATGAGATGAGTCCTTATGATATATGCCTAGGAGTGCTATGGCTGGGTCATATGGTAGATCAACCTTTAGCTGTCTTAGGAACCTCCACACTGATTTCCACAATGGCTGAACCAGATTGCATTCCCACCAACAATGTAGAAGGATTCCTCTTTTTCCACATCCCAGCCAGCATTTTTGATCAGTTGTTTTCATGATGGTAGCCAATCTGACAGGAGTGAGATGGAATCTCAAAGTAGTTTTAATCTGCATTTCCCTGATGACTACAGATGTAGAACATTGTTTTAGATGCTTATAGGCCATCCATATTTCTTCATTTGAGAACTCTCTATTTAGCTCTATAGCCCATTTTTTGATTGGCTTGTTTGATTTCTTATTATTTAACTTTTTGAGTTCTTTGTATATCCTAGATATTCATCCTCTATTGGATATATAGCTGGGAAAGATTTTTTCCCATTCTGTAGGTTACCTCTTTGCTTTATTCACAGTATCCTTTGCAGTACAAAATCTTTATAATTTCATGAGGTCCCAGTGGTTAATCTGTGGTTTTATTGCCTGAGCAATTGGGGTTGTATTCAGAAAGTCTTTGCCCAGACCAATATGTTGAATGGATTTCCCTACTTTTTCCACTAGCAGTTTTAGAGTTTCTGGTCTGCTGTTTAGGTCTTTAATCCGTTCGGACTTAATTCTTGTACATGGAGAGAGAGAAGATTCTATTTTCACCCTTCTACAGATACATATCCAGTTTTCCCAACACAATTTGCTGAAGAGGCTGTCTTTTCTCCAATGAGTATTTTTGGCATTTTTATCGAATATCAGGTGGCTATAGCTACCTGGACTTACATCTGGGTCCTATATTCTGTTCCTTTATTCTGCATGTCTGTTTTGTGCCAGTACCATGCTGCTTTTGTTACTATGCCTCTGTAGTATAGGTTAAAATCAGGTATAGTGATACCACCAGCCTTATTTTTGTTGCTCAGTATTATTTTAGATATTCAAGGTTCCTTGTGATTCCAAATGAATTTGTGGATTGTTTTCTCTATTTCCATGAAGAATGCCTTTGGAATTTTGATGGGGATTGCATCAAATGTGTAGATTGCTTTTGGTAAGATTGCCATTTTCACAATATTGATTCTTCCAATCCAGGAACAAGGGATGTTTTTCGACTTCCTAGTGTCTTCTGCAATTTTTCACATGAGTGTTTTATACTTTTCATTGTAGAGATCCTTTACTTCCTTGGTTAGGTTTATTCCAAGGTAGTTCATTTTGTTTGTTGCAATTGTGAATGTGAGTGATTCTCTGATTTCATCCTCTGTGTGTTTGTTGTTAGCATATGGGAATGCTACTGATTTCATGGCTGTAGGTTTTTTTCAGCTCTAACAGTTTGCTAGTAGAGCCTTTAGGATATATAAAGATATATAGAATCATGTCATCTACAAAAAATGATAACTTGATTTCTTCCTTTCCAATTTGTATCCCTTTTCTGTGTGTCTCTTGCCTTATTGCTATGGCTAAGACTTCCAGTAGTATATTAAATAAAAGTGGTAACAGTGGACACCCTTGTCTTGTTCCTGATTTTAGTGGAAAAGCTTCCAGTTTTTCCCCATTTAGTAATATGTTGGCTGTAGGCTTGTCATAAATAGCCTTTGTTATGTTGAGATATGTTCCTTCTATTCTCAGTCTCTGTAGGACTTTTATCATGAAGGGATGTTGGATTTTGTCAAACGCTTTTTCTGCATCTAATGAGATGATCATGTGATTTTTGTCCTTCAATTCTTTACTACAAATTTTCAATTTGCGTATGTTGAACCATCTCTGCATCTCTGGGATAAAGCCTAGTTGGTCAGGGTTAATGATCTTTCTGATATATTCTTGTATACTCTTTGCCAATATTTTGTTGAGAATTTTTGCGTCTATGTTCATGAGGGAGATTTGTCTGTAATTTTCTTTTCTTGTTCTATCTTTGCCTGGTTTTGGTATTAGGGTGATGCTGGCTTCATAGAAGGAATTTGGTAGGATTCCTTCTTTTTCTATTTTATGGAAAAGCTTAAGAAGCAATGGTGTTAGCGCTTCCCTGAAGGTCTGGTGAAATTCACCAGTGAATCCATCTGGCCTGGATTTTTTTTATTTGGGAGATTTTGATAACTGCTCAGATCTCCATGCTTGTTATCGGTCTATCTAAGTGATTAATCTCATCTTGATTTAATTTAGGTAGGTCATATAAATCAAGAAATCATCAATTTCTTTCATATTTTCATACTTTATGGAGTATATGCTTTTATGGAATGTCCCTATGATTTTTTGAATTTCTCTGGCATCTGTTGTGATGTTACCTTTTTCATCTCTAATTTTATTAATTTTTGTCTGTTCTCTCCTTTTTTTTATTTTTTTGGTCATATTTGCTAAGGGCGTATCAATCTGGTTTATCCTTTCAAAGAACCAACTCTTTGTTTCATTGATTCTTTGGATTGTTTTTTTACTTTCTATTTCATTAATTTCTGCCCTAATCTTTATTATTTCTTCTTGTCTAGTGATTTTCGGTTTGCCTTGTTCTTCTTTTTCCAAGGCTTTAAGGTGAAGCATTAGGTCATTTTCTTGCAACCTTTCTAATTTCTTAATATAGGCACTTAGAGCTACAAATTTACCTCTTAGGACTGCCTTCATTGTGTCCCAGAGATTTTGGTATGTTGTGTTCTCATTATCGTTTGACTCTATGAATGTTTTGATTTCCTTCTTGATTTCTTCATTGACCCATTCATCATGTAGTAGTGTATTGTTTAGCTTCCATGATTTTGTGTATGCTCTATAGCTTTTCTTGCTATTGATTTTTAGTTTGATTCCATTGTGGTCAAATAGAATGCAAGGAATTAATTCAATTTTCCTGTATTTGTTAATATTGCTTTGTGTCCTAAGATATGGTCTTTTTTAGAGAATGTTCCGTGTGCTGCTGAAAAGAATGTATATTCTGCAATATTTGGATGAAATGTCCTGTATATATCTGTTAGGTCCATTCCTTCTATGACGTCATTTAGTCCAGATGCCTCTTTGTTTATTTTTTCCTGGGATGACCTGTCAATTGATGACAGTGGGGTGTAGACGTCACCCACTACCACTGTGTTTGGTGTTATCTGTGACCTTAGTTCTAATAGCGTTTGTTTGATGAATTTGGGGGCCCCCTTGTTAGATGCATGTATGTTTAGGATTGTAATGTCCTCCTGTTGGAGGGTGCATTTAATCAATATAAAGTGGCCTTCCTTATCTTTCTTAATTAATGTTGGACTAAAGTCTATTTTGTCAGATATTAGGATAGCAACCCCTGCTGGTTTTCTAGGTCCATATGTTTGAAACACTGTTTTCCAACCTTTCACCTACGATAGTGTCCATCCTTTGTAGAAAGGTGGGTTTCTTGGAGGCAACAATTTGGAGGATCCTGCTTTTTCACCCAGTCTGCAAACCTATGTCTTTTGGTTGGGGCGTTGAGGCTGTTGATATTAAGAGATATTATTGAAAGGTGTGTATTCATTTTTGCCATTTTTTGTAGTTCTTCCAGTTTTCCCTTTGCTCTCTTGTGTTAACTAGTATTTGAGTATTGCTTGTTTTTTTTTTTTTCCCAGTTCCTTATATGTGTGCTTTTCCTTTTCTTCAGCATATAAGATTCTTTCAAGTTTTTCTGTAGAGCTGGTTTTGTCTTCAAATACTCCTTTAGCCTGCTTTTGTCGTGGAATGTCCTTATTTCTCCTTCTGTTTGAGTGGATAGCTTTGCAGGATAAAATATCCTTGGTTGACAGTTGTTATCTTTAAGAACTTGGAATACATCACTCCACACCCTTCTGGCTTTTAAAGTTTGTGTTGAGTAATCTGCTGTAATCCTGATAGGTTTGCCTTTGTAGGTAACTTCATTTTTCTCTCTGACTGCTTTCAATATTTTTTCTTTGGTTTGTATGTTTGGTAGTTTGATTATAATATGGCGAGGAGACGTTCTTTCCAGGTTTTGTCTGGCTGGTGTTCTAAAGGCTTCCTGTATCTGCATTGGCACCTCTTTCACAATTTGGGGGAAGTTTTCTTCTATGATTTTGTTGAAGGCGCCAACTATGCCTTTGCAGTGGAATTCTTCTCCTACTATGCCCTGAATTCTTATGTTTGATCTTTTCATAGTGTCCAAATATCTTGAAATTCCCACTCATACTTTTCTATAAGTTTGTCTTTCCCTTTGTTGGACTGTATTAGATCTGCCACCTGGTCTTCTAGCTTAGATATTCTGTCCTTTCCTTCATCCATTCTACTGGTGAGATTTTCTACAGAGTTTTTTATTTCATTAACTGTGTTCTTTATTTCTAGTAAGTCTAACTGATTTTTCTTTATTATTTCTATTTCCTTATTTATGTCTAGTATTGACCTCTTTATTTCATTAAATTGGTGTCATGTGTCTTCTTTGCTTCCTTTGATTTCTTCTTTGAGTTCTTTGAACATATTTGTAATCATTCTTTTGAAATCTTTCTCAGGCATTTCCTCTAACTCGTTCTCACTGGAAGTCATTTCTGAAGCATTAATACTTTTTGGTGGATTTATATTGTATTGATTTTTGGTGTTTCTTGTGTTATAATGTATATATTTTTGCATCTTGGATTATTTAATAATTGGATTTTCCAGTTATCTGGGTATTATGAGATATATCTATCAATCTGATGCTATATATCTTCAGGGTAGGAGCTTAAGGAGCTAGGTCTGTCTCTGAAGACTCTCAGAGTATCTACAAAAGTGACTCTACATTTTGGGTGTGCCTGCTATGACAGTATTCAAGTAGGCTAAGTGGAACAAAATACACCAGATTCTAATATTTAACTAACCAATGTACACTTTCAATGAAAAATAGTACAGAGTATTTATCCAAGAGTAGGTATTATGACAACCAGATCTTCTGTCTATCCCTTAGATTGTGTGGTGCCTCACCCACTCTCTTCATCCTGACAACAAGGCAGTTAAGATTTCTGGTCTGTAGAGGGTTCCAAGTGACCAGGTGAGACCCTTCCCTAATGTATAAAAGAGGAGTAAACAGAGCCAGTATAATTCAAGAAGCAACAGATAACAAGCCCAAAATACAGCTTATTTAAGAATGGCAAATTTGACCATCCATTCGATTTAACATATAATTTATCCTGATATGAAAGGTGCAATTAGCACTTCTGGTTCAGGCATATATACCAGGTTTATTAGGCAGGTACTGACCTGGTGTAATCTCAGTTACTTTTTGGGATGCTTTTGGTCTCAGCTGTGCTCTTGATTGGGTCCCTCTTTGGTGCTCTGTCAGTTCAAGTAGGTGTGGCCAGGTCCCTGGACCACTGCTCTGTTCCTGAGGGCTAGGCACTGGTGGTGGGGGAGGGGAGGGAGCCGATGCTGCTCTAGTTTGCCCGCTGTTCCACGTGTTCTTCTACCTTGTGATCTGCTCCTCCGTTGTTCACTGCCGTTCTCCCTTCACGTTTCTTGAGTTTGCGGAGAGCTGCGGTGTGAGTGGAAAATCCCCTCACCTGGCTTTTCCTGTGGCTCAAGCCAAGCCTGGCAGCTGGCTGGTGCAGCACCACCACGGTCTTGTGCGCATACCCGCCCCACCGGAGCAGCTTCTGCCAGCCGGTGCGTGCTCTGGATGCTCTGGATCTCTCCTACTTCTCCACTGCTGTTTCAATTTCTTATACACCTCACTTTTTAGTAAAAGTGTGTATTTTGCTGGTTTTTTTTTTTTTTTTTTTTTTTTTTGGCTTTTTCCTCCCTAGGCTGCTTTGGCGTGGTTCCTATGCCGCCATCTTAACAAGAAGTATCGGGGTGAAGATTTGAGCCTTGGCTAGTAGGCTTTGCAAGCATGTGCCTTTAACCACTGAGCCATCTCCCTAGCCCCTTCATCATGAGGCTTCTTTAGTATAATTGTCTTTCTCTACAAGCATGTGGTGTTCCATAGTGCAGTGACAGTACAGTTTGGTCCTTTTACCTTGTGTGCTATGGCAACAATAGCAGTTTTACCCACTCTAGGTTTTGAAAATTTTTCATAATCTCTTTTTCACCACTCATTGTCCCCATTCTAATTTTCTGGCTTATACAAATACCACGAACATGCACACATGTACACAGATACAAAGAATAAAAGCTACGATCCATATATGGGCAAGCATATGCAATGTTAGTTCTTTGAATATGAGTTACATCACTTTATATGAAAAGTTCCAGATCAACATATTTTTCTGTCATCTTCTTAAGTTTATCTATTTTTAATTTTTACATTTCTCTTTTTTAAAATCTCAGTTTTAATCATGGGCAAATAATCTTCAAAACCACATCATCAAAGTAAGTATACACATAATAATAATTCCAACATTCAAGAGGCTAAGGAAGAGATTAGCATGTTCAAGGGCAGCCTGTGCTACATAGCAAGACCTTGTCTTTAAATAAATGTGAAAACCAAATAGATGTACCAACAACAGGAAGCATGTAAAAAGTATTATCTGTCAACAACATAATAGGAGTGGGGAAATCATAGCATCAAACCAGAAGAGAGACTAGTTGGAAAGAAGAAATTCAGTGAACAGGGTATTGGGAGGGGGAAAAGGAGCGTATTGGGTGGATTATGGTCATTGTCTATTGTTTATATTTATGGACGTTGTTAATAAAAAGTTAAAACATTAGTCGTTTTTAGACAAATACATAGAAACACTGCTGCATGGTCACTAGCACAGTTAAAATGTAAAAGATTGATATTAAGGACTTCCTTGGATATGTAGTAGTCTATCTTGCCATATGCTGGCGGGAGTGCGAAATGGTGAAGCCAGTTTGGAAAAGTTTACAGTTCATTGAAACATGAACTTAGTTTGTGACCCAGAAATTACATTTATAGGTATTCATGCAGATATGCAAGCCCCCCCCCCCCAAGTGTATCTCCACACTCACACCCAAAAGTGTTTGTTTATAGCATATTCCTAGATGCTGCAAACAGAACACAACACAAATGTCCATGAACCTGGTTTACCACCTCTTGGTCCCAGGTCCTTTGCTGTTCTGTTCTCAGGGGGAAGGCCAGACAAGAACCAGTCAGGGTCTCTGGGTCTAAATGAGAACTTGGGCAGTAAAAGAGCCAGCTCCTTATACAGGTATCAATATGGATAACTCTTTTAAAAAATCACTTTTATGTCTTTTATTTTTATTTATTTATTGACAACTGCCATAATTATAGACAATAAACCATGGTAATTCCCTGCACCCCACTTTCCCCTTTCCAGCTCTACTTTCCATCATATCCCTTCCACCTCTCAACTAGCCTCTGTTTTATTTTAATATCATCATCTTTTCCTATTATGATGGTCTTTTGTAGGTAGTGTTAGGCACTATGAGGTCATGGATATCTAGGCAATTTTGTGTCTGAAAGAGTGCATTGTAAGGAGTGCTACCCTTCTTTGGGCTGTTATATTCTTTCTGCTACTTTTCCCAGAATTGACCTTGATCACTGGAAGTTTTAATTGAGATATTTCAGTGTTTAGCACTCCTCTCTACCTTTGGAATCATCCTAGAGGTCACTGCCATCTGAAAAGAGAAGCTTCTCTCACCAAAATTGAAAGTGGGAGGAGAAGTAGCTTAGTGGTTAAGGCACTTGCCTGCAAAGCCTAAAGACCCAGGTTCAATTCTCCAGATCCCATACAAGCCAGATACACTAGGTGGCACATGAATTTGGAGTTCATTTGCAGTGGCTAGAGGTCCTGGCATGCCAATTCTATCTCTCTGTGTCTCTCTCTATAATAAATATATTAAAAGAAAATATTCAAAAAAGTGAGAGTAGCATTAATATAAAGGTCTAAACATTAAGAGAAGAGTTTACCAGGAAGGTTGGTGAGCATAGTATACACATTTATCAGGTACCAGCAGGTATTACCCCCTTAGTCCTCATGACTTTCCCTGTCATAGGTTTTCAATATCAGGCATTCTCCTTCCCATGGAGCAGGCCTCCAGTCCAAGTAGAGAGTGGTTGGTCACCCCTTAACAGACGTGCCACTCTTGCATCTGTTTGCTCATTTGACCTGCCTAGCCAAATGTAAATCTTGGATTGTCCACTGTAGTTTACTTCCAGTGGTGACTTCTCTGTCTACCATGGAGCTGCATGCAGCATAGGTTTTCACAGTTTTATGCCAGCTGGTCTACATAGAGGAGGATTTCAGCTCAGCTCCAACAGGATGTCTTAGTGACTTTACAGCCCAAGCATGTGTCACCTTCAGCAATAAGATCTCACCATCAATTTCTGGTGGGAAACTAAGGTCTTTGGCAATGGCCTGTAATTTTTTTGTGGTGGTGGTGGGGGGGGGCATAAGTTTCCTTTCCTGACACTGAAATTTTCTGGGTGTGCCATTGTCCCAAAAATTAGGTTTCCATATGACTTATTCATACCCTTTAAGAGTTTGATTAACTGCCCTCCCCTTCCCTTTACTCAATGGCTTCACTTGACAGCAATTAGGTCTTTCCAATGCTCATTTAACTGGTCTTCTGCTTACATATGCACAATACCATCCCCTTAAATCTTCCTCTCCTCCCTCTTTTATATCCTGTTTCTAGCTAAAGTCCTGTGCTAGTGAATTTTATTGCAACTCACATACAAGTCCAGACGTTTCTAGCTTAAGGACCCAGATTCAATTTCCCATTACCCATGTAATCCAGATGCACAAGGTAGTGCATGCTTCTGGAGTTTGTTGGCAGTGCCTACAGCCCCTGGCCAGACTATCCTCTGTATATCTGCTTCTTTCTCTCTCATTCAAAGAAAACAAAATATTTCAAATTAACCAACCTAGTATAGATTGTAAAGATAAGCATCAGCGAATGAAATGATACCCAGGGCTCATTTTCACTTGTGGTTAAAAGGTAGGTGGTCTTCCAGCTTGATATGCTAGCTTACACCAGATTTTTGGTGTATACATATTGTTCTGTGCAGAAGTAAAGTTTGCCTTGACAAACCACCTTCATTTGAGTGTTGGTCTCCCAATTTGTGACCCAGTAAGTGCCTCTAATACTCATAACACTATACTTTGGAATATATATGTAAATATGATGGACTTGGGACAAAAAAAAATTATGCCATTTTTTGGCATTGTGGTTTGGTTTAAGTTTTCAGTTAGAAGGTAACTACAATTAACCTCACATTTGCAAGATTTGTTCATAGATCATGAAAATTGGTAGTGGATAATCCTGGAGGAGGTGTGTTGTTGGTATTGTACTTAGGGCTATAATAGACAGTTCCAACTTGAGAAACTTGCCTCAATCTCCTGGTGCTGTTTTCCACCAGATGCTTACAAGAAGATGACGTTCAGCCTCTGTGCTACTATCTTTTCCCAACTATCAAGAAGCTTCCATTCAATACTGTCAGCTAAAATCAACCCTTTCTTGCCACGATCTGCTCTTAGTCTGATGCTTGATTCAAGAATTGAGAAGGTCACTACAACACAAACTTTGTGCCTGTTGGGCACTGCCAGGCACAGACTAGAGCCTTCACAGGAGATGGGCCTGAGCTGCCAGGTACGGCTAAGGACCACCGGGCTACAGGAGGCCATTCCTTCTCCAAGCCAAGCACACCTGAACTTAGGCTTGCTTATGCCCTGTGACTTTTGGCCAGTTGCCTAGGAAACTCCTTATTAGCCTGCAGCCTTCACATATCCCATCCCCCTGTGATCCACTTCCTGCCACTATGTAGATCACCTTACTCTCTCCCTACATGCTGGAATGAACATCCCTAGGCATTGGCAAGCAGCCTTTAAACACAGCAATCCCCTTCAGACCCTCTTCCTGCTCTAAACAACTCATAAACCCATTTCCCTCTCAATAAACGGAGCTGTTCACTGAGACTGCCTCCTGAAAGTGGTTCTTCCTGCATGCGCCTGGCCAGTCCCAAGACCATGCTCTCCATGGTTGCCTGGAGGACCTAGTGACCCACAGCTGGTGCCTGAACAAGGACCCTCCGAGATGGGCCAGGATAGGTGAGTGTTCTCCCAGAGGGACTGGGTGATATTGGCCCATGTTCCCTTCCTCCACATTTTTGTGCACTGGCAGATTTCTCTTTTCCCTCCTTATTTTCAGTTCATGCCAGTGCGAGGGAGCAGACACAACAAACTGGTAACTGTTGTCTTTTGGCCAAAGCCACTCTTTGGCATTGACTAAAGGCCAGCTGTCCTCTGCTGGACCCTGACAGCCTGTTGGGCATTGGCAAAGTTCTTCTATCTACTTCTCTCCAACATAAAAAGCCAGTAATACATTTACCTCTTAAAAGCCTGTAGGGCAGGTCACCGGCTTCTTAAACTTGTGGACAGGCTTATGTCTGGACCATTGGGGAATCCCCCATAGTGCTATTCAGCCCTCAGGGATGTTGCCCTCTGGTCTTGGCATTTCCAGTACTTTTCTGTCATGAATGATATTGTCTCCCACCAAAAAGAATCACAGATTTGTAGATTAATGGCTGTCCTGAAAGTTAGGGAAATTAAGCTCTCCCAGAGGACGGCTGACTCCTTTGGGAGGAAGTCCTCGCAGTCACCCCTTGAATGATTTCTGTGGGCCCATGTGACCCAGTCATGTGGACATGCATAGCTTATCTGGCTAGGAAATGAAAAGTTCAGGAAGAAAATTTCCCCTCATTCCCTTGTCATCTCCTTTCAAGTTTCTCTGCTATGCAAGCACTCCAAAGCAGCTCAGGACTAGCAGCAGGCTCATGCATGCTGAGACAATGGCACCTTGGCCCATGAAGGCACAACCTTCCCTTTACCCCTGGCAGTCCCAGGGACACCACCCCCTTCATGCAGTCCCTGGTGGTCCTTGGGGCCTCCTCCCTTCCCAGACCTCCCCTTCTTTCTTTCCTCTTCTGAAGCTGGACTCGGTGAGAGCCCAGGAGCAGGGCAGGGCTGATCCAAAGGTACTGAGCCATGCAATCTCCTGCCCCGCCCAGGCACCACCTGCAGTGCCATCACCACGAATCAGCAGATAAAGAAGAAAAAAAAAAAGGTCACATTTATATAAAGCCTATGGTGAAATGAAGTTTTACATAAACAATGCCATTTGTTACTTGATATCATAGATATAATCACTGAGTTTATGTTCTAGGTTAACATCAACTTACATAGAGGATTATTGAAAATAACCAAATTTTCTCTAAGATGGCCACTTATGGCTGGTCTCAAGACCCTGCTCTCCATGGTTGCCTGGATGATCCAGGGACCCACAGGTGTTGACAAGTTGTTACTGTGGGAAACACGACTGTGTGGCTTTGGGTCTTTTGGAACTGATTTGCAGAAGGAATTTGTAATATTGGTCCAAAAGAAGCCATGCAGTGTTTTCAACACAGTTTGATGGATTATTCTGTTCAGAGTTTAGAGATCTGAATGCAATAAGGTCTATGAACTCTGAGGTTTGGTTTATGATAAGAATTAAGAGCTTTGTCTGGGCTGGAGTAGAAGAAATTTATGTGAAAATCTAACTGAACTTTTTATGTGTCTCAAGAACTTGTGCAGAGCTGTATTTAGAAATAGACAGCTGTGAGGAGAAGGAGGTGGCACAGAAACAAATAACCATTTCATCCTAGAGAGAGGTCCTATTGAACTGCAATTGCTTGAAAATTGCTTGAGAAACCAACATTGGGAATGAGCCAGCTGTTCTTTATTGGAACATCAGAAAGAATGCTGTCTCTTTTAAAAGTCAGGGTGCCTGAATACTTAAGGAGTGTCTTGCTGTTCAAATTCATCTTTATTCCCACCAAATTTACAATTTTTTTTTTTTTTTTTGGTTTTTCGAGGTAGGGTCTCACTCTAGCCCAGGCTGACCTAGAATTCACTATGGAGTCTCAGGGTGGCCTTGAACTCACAGCAATCCACCTACCTCTGCCTCCCAAGTGCTGGGATTAAAGGCGTGCGCCACCACACCCAGCTCAAATTTACAAATTTCATAGCCCATCCAGTACTATGAAGCATATCAACTACAGGAATGAAATCATCATTGGATTTCTTGCATTTTTTGAAATGGCCCCTAAGTAATGTGGAGCCCTAAATGTAGGCCATTGGGGCCATGACATAGATAAACAATTAGTTGCATTAGAAACCACAGGATTTTAGTGGTATCCCATGATCTAAAGAAAATTAGCTTGGGAAATTGAGGCCTTGGGATAGAGTGTTCACCAGACTGTGAGCAGCACAGCTATAGACAGAACTGGAATGCCATGAACTTCATCACTGGTTACACATGTCAGAATTGGAGTTACTAATTGTTCAGAGATTCTAGGTTGAATAATGCAGATTGCCCATTTAAAATATTTTGCAAGAGTTTATTGAGATTGTTGTTTGAAGGATGGTTCAAAAGATTGCCTACTATGTATGACCCAGAGTTATCTGAGTTCCTGTTGATTAAAGAATACACTATTGTATACTAATAGATGAATTTCATTATCTAACCACTTTATAGAGCTATATAACAGTTTCATATTTAAATGCTGAGTAATAATGGGGTAAATACTACCTTTTAAAATCTTATTTATTTGTAATTGCCCCAAATATATCCAGTGTACCATGATAAAAATCCTCTTCCACCACCCTCTATTTCTTCCTCCAAAATCCAATCTACATTGATTCCCTTTTCTTTCCAATTAGTCTCTCTTCTATCTTAATGTCATTTATTTCCCACTTATTTTGCAGGTTTTGTGCAGATAGCATCAGCCACTTTGAGGTTATTAATGTCAGGTACAATTTTTGTCTAGAATTTTGGCACTTACAATTCTTTACTTTTTGGATTTTAGATGTAGGGTCTCACTCTAGTCCAAGCTAGCCTTAAATTCACTATGTATTCTCAGCATGCCCTGAAACTGATGGCGATCCTTCTACATTTGCCTCCCTAGTTTGGGGATTAAAGGCATGTACCATCATCCCCAGCTCTCGCAATTCTTCATTCACCTCTTGCACAATGGTTCCTGAGCCTTGGAGTATGTGTTAGTGATATCTCATTTAGTACTGAACATTCTACTGTCAATTATCAGCAATTTGTTGTTTCTTGAATCTACCCAGTGGTAACTGCCATATAAAAAAGGAGGCATGAACATATTTAGATGTCAGATTGGTAGGAATAATATACCAAATTAACAATACAAGAGAAGTAGTTCTACTAGAATTATGGCCTGCTGTGGTGGTATGATTCAAGTGTCTCCTACAAACTTAGGTGTTCTGAATGCTTGTGTCCCCAGCTGCTGGAAATTTGACAATCAAAGCCTCCTGGAGGCACTGTATTGTTATAGCCACCTTTCCAATGCCAGTGTTTGGCAGACTCTCCTGCTATTGTTTTGCATCTGATGTTTCCAGGAGGTGATGCTCACCCTCTGGTGGTTACATTATTTTTGCCTGCCACCTTGGAGCTTCACCTCAAGTCTGTAAGCCAAAATAAAGCCCCCATTCCACACAAGCTGCACTTGGTTGGCTGTTTTTTTGCCAGCGATGTGAAAGCAACAGCAACACCTCCTCAGCTAGAGGCTTTTTATTAAGTATTCAGTACCAAGCAGAAATTCCCTCTTATGGAGAAGGCCTCAAGTCTAATGAGAGAACATTTGGTCTCCTCCATAATGGACATAGTACAATTGATACATTTGACCTGGTTGACCACCAATAAAACTTGCATGGTCACCACAGGGTAGCACCATTGATTACTTTTCTCTCACAACAGGTTACTTAGCTCTTCCTAGTACATTGATAGCCAGCTAACTGGGAGGAGGCTTCCATCTTTGCTGCAGCTTCATTTCCCAGAGTCCTGCATCTCACACATGTGGAGTCTTTAGTAATAGAGTCTTGCCACCTGGTTCTGAAGGATAACTAAGGGTCTTGGCAATGCTTGAGGTATTCTCTGACATCAGTGGATTTTATGGCTAACAATCCGTGGAAGACAACCTGCCCTGGCCCTGAATTTTTCTAATAACAATGCATTTGTTCTGGGTACAACAATATGTATCTCTGAAGTGCTTATGATTAAACTCTATTTTAACATATAAATTAGTAGCTAGGAAAGAAATAGGCTTAATTACTATTTAGCTCTTAGTAAACCATTAAGTTTCAAAAGAAGAGGAAAAATTCCTACTTTATTATTACTATTTGTAACATACATGTGAGCCAAGATGTTTCAGATTGTGTGTGTTCATTGGATTGGAGTTGCATGGCATAGTGGCATGCACAGTGCAGTGTGCTTGTATGGATTCCCAACATAAACTGCAGTGAAGTTGACTGATGCAACATGGTATATTGGTGGCAAAACACCTTTAATTTATTGCTTATAATATATTTGATTTTGAATTAATATTTGGTTAATGCTTGTACAGAATCCTTTCAGTTTTGCCATATTTAACATGACCCCAACATTGATCATCAGACTCCATATGGAGTCAAAATCCTCAACTTTATTAAGAGCTTCTATTCCACTATTAGTTTTAAGAATTGAACCCATGGCCTTGTATCTTCTGGACAGGCAGTCTATAATGTCATTATAGATACACATCATACAGAGGTCTAATTTCTAGAATCTACAAAGAACTCAAAAACCTAAACAATAAAAAGTAAAACACCCCACTCACAAAACGGGGCAGAGAATTACACAGGGAGTTCTCAGAGGAAGAAATACAAATGGCAACCACACACTTAAGAAAAATTTCAACATCCCTAATCATCAGGGAAATGCAAACTAAAACAAGTATGAGATTCCACCTTAGCCTAGTAAGGATAGCAGACATTAAAAATCTAATGACAACAAATGCGGGCAAGGTTGTGGAGAAATAGGAACCCTAATTCACTGTTGGTGGGAATGTAAACTTATACAACCACTATGGAAAGCAATATATAGACCCCAAAAAATGATGACTATAGAGGTACCAAAAGGCCCAGTTATTCTGTAACGGGGCATTTACTCTAAAAGCTCCAAACCTCAGCTCAGAGATATTTGCTCAAACATGTTTATAGCTGCTCAATTCATAATAGCTAATAGCTAGAATCAACCCAGATGTCCATCATTACACGAATGGATAACTAAGATATGATATATCTACATGATGGAATTCTACACAGCAGTAAAGAAAAATGATACAATAAAATTTGAGGAAAAAATAGTCAGTCTTGTAACAGATCATTCTCAGTGAACTCACCCAATCACAGAAAGATAATCATCACATGGTCTCACTCATCTGTGGCTCCTAATGTGACTCTGTCCATGAGGCTGACATACCTGACAAACATCTCGAGGACTGGACTATAGGTATAGTGGGGCAGGAAGGGAAGGTAAGCATGGGGGCTAGAAAAAACTGGACCCAAATGGAAATGGTACCATAAAATCCTATATCCTGAAAGACATGCTAAAAAGTCAAACCTCATCAGGTGCTTAGAGAGAATACCTGATTCACAGGGTCCTGGAGAGGATATGATGATAGCGACTATCCTCAATCCTCTCCTGTTTCTCTCTTTCTCTTTTATACTACCTATATTTTTCTTCCTTCTCCTCCCTTGGCACTGACCTGTAGCTCCCAGTGACAGCATGCGGGTAACATCCACAATGAGCTGTTGATCAGAGAGACCTACCAGATTCCCCAAAAGAAGACAGAATTCTGCCAGAGTACTTGATGACCCATCTAAGGTTAATAGTAAGACCCTATTTCTGAAGACACCATATGATGTTGGGATGGAACATGGAGTGACCTGGCTGGAAGATGGAAGAGAGTCAATCCCCAGACATTTAGCTTGTCTAGTGCCAAAAGGTATTACATGAGTGACTGAGGGAAAATGACCAACATCTGTCTAAGCATCTCAGGATCTAACACTCAACAGCAGTCAACCTGACATGATGCTCACACAAGTGCAATAGTGGCACATAGCCATGGTGGGTTACCAACTGCTCTAGATTTGGATAATGGATCTGCTCAGTGGAACAGACCCCTTACCTGGAATGGGGAAACAAGTCAGAACCATATCCAAAAGTGAGCCTGCTCTCCAACATCAAGCTCCCCCCAATAGTGGGCTACAAGAGGGCCTATGCCTATTAAATGCACTTTAAAATAATAATGGGTATTGATGTATCTTGCACTGACCTCACCCTCCATTGGAGAATTTATTCTCTTTTTCAGATGGACACACAACCTGAGGATAAAATCAGCTTATCACACCCCACCATGGCACCAGCTGAAGCCATAGTTAGTGGAGTAATAACCAAGAGATGCTTTCTAGGTGAACCTGGTGTCAGCAAAAGTGTGAAGGAGACAGACACAGAGAACAGTAAACTACTACCAAATCAGATATCCAAAGACACAGAGAATCCCAAGACCTCCCATCACTGAAGTAGATCTAAAATGAATCCAACATGGCTCAGGGAAATTCACGGAAGACTGGGCGGAATTATTTTTGGAGCCATAAGTTAGGTCATTATGCACAGAGACGTGGCTTGAGTTGCCCCATAATTGATGGCCACCCCTACAGGGAAACTCCCACAATATGCGTGGAGGGATGACACAGACAATGCTAACAATGGTACCATCATGGCTGTATACACACTATATACTAACTAGTTAAAAAATAAAAACAAAACATTAAGAGAAAGATTTGCACTTCTGGTTAAGATGGCAGTATAGAACGACACCGAAGCATCCTAGGGGAGAAAAAGCCCCCCCACCCCCCAAGAAAAATCAACAAAATACACACTTTTACTAAAAAGTGAGGTGTATAAGAAATTAAAACAGCAACAGAGAAGTAGAGATCCAGAGCATCCAGAGCCCACACAGGCAGGCAGAAGCAGCTCCAGCAGTGGCAGCGCCAGTTCCATGGGGCCACAGTGGCCAGGCTTGGCTTGAGCCACAGGAAAATCCAAGTGAGGGGATTTTACACTCACACTGGAGCTCTTCAAAAACTCGAGAAATGGGAAGGGAGAACAGCAGTGAACAAAGGAGGAGCAGATCATGAGGTAGAAGATCATGTGGACCAGCGAGAGAACTAGAGCCACCATTGACAGCCTCCCCTCCCCCACTGCTAGTACCCAGCTCCAGTGAACAGAGCAGTGGTCCAGTGACCCAGCCAGCCTACTTGAACCCACCGCACACCAAAGAGGGACCCAAACAGGAGTGCAGCATAACTGAGACAAAAAGCATCCCAAAAGGTAACTGGGATTACACCAGGTCAGTACCCACCTAATAAACCTGGTATGTAGCCCTGAACTGGAGATGCTAATTGCATGTTCCATATCAGGATAAATTATATGTGAAATCTGATGGATGCTGAGATTTGCCATTCTTAAATAAGCAATATTTTGGGCTTCTTATTTGTTGCTTCTTGATTTATAGTGGCTTTGTTTTCTCTTCTGTTATACATTAGGGAAGGGTCTCACTTGGTCACAAGCTGACTTGGAACCATCAAGAGACAAGAAATCTTAACCTCCTTGTTGATCAAGGATCTAGTTATTATAATACCTGCTCTTGCATAAATACTCTGTGCTGCTTTTCATTAAAAGTGTACATTGTTTAGTTAAATTTTAGAATCTATCTGTATTTTGTTCCACTCAGCCTACTTGAATACTCTCATAGCAGGCAAACCCACACCCAGGATCACTTTTGTAAATACTCTGAGAGTCTGGAGAGCCACACCTAGCATCTTAAGCTCCTACCCTGAAGATATATAACATGAGATTGATTGATACATATAATAATACCCAGCTAACTAGAAAATCCAAGCATTAAATTAATCCAAGATGCAAAAATATATAGATTGTAACACAAGAAACACCAAAAATCAGACAACATAAATCCACCAAAAAGTATTAATGCATCAGAAATTACCTCCAGTGACGAGTTAAAGGAAATGCCTCAGAAAGATTTCAAAAGAATGATTGTAAATATGTCCAAAGAAGTCAAAGAAGAAATCAAAGGAATAAAAGAGGAAATCAAAGGAATCAAAGAAGACACAGGACACCAGTTTAATGAAATAATGAGGTCAATACTAGACATAAATAAGGAAATAGAAATAATTAAAAAAACCAGTTAGAACTACTAGCAACAAAAAACACAGTTAATGAGATAAAAAAAAAAAAAAACCCTGTAGAAAATCTCACCAGTAGAATGGATGAAGTAGAGGAAAAAATATCTAAGCTAGAAGACCACGTGGCAGATCTAATAGTCCAATAAAGAGAAAGACAAACTAATAGAAAAGTATAAATGGGAATTTCAAGATATTTGAGACAATATGAAAAGATGAAAAATAAGACTTCAAGGTATAGTAGAAGGAAAATAATTTCACTCCAAAGGCATAGTAGGCATCTTCAACAAAATCACAGAAGAAAACTTCCCCCAAATTGGGAAAGAGGTGCCAATGCACATACAGGAATCCTTTAGAACAGCAACCAGACAAAACCTGGAAAGAATCTCTCCTCGCCACATTATAATCAAACCACCAAACACACAAACCAAAGAAAAAATATTGAAAGCAGTTAGAGAGAAAAATCAAGTTACCTACAATGGCAAGCCCATCAGGATTATGCCAGATTACTCAAAACAAACTTTAAAAGCCAGTAGGGCTTGGAGTGATGTATTCCAAGTTCTGAAAGATAACAACTGTCAACCAAGGTTACTTTATCCTGCAAAACTATCCATTCAAATAGACAGAGAAATAAGGATATTCCATGACAAAAGCAGGCTAAAGGAGTATTTCAAGACAAAGCCAGCTCTACAGAAAATACTTGAAAGAATCCTCCATGCTGATAAGAAAGAAAAGCACACATATAAGGAACCTGGAAGAAACAAACAATACTCAAATAGTAGTTAACACAAGAGAGCAAAGATAAAACCAAAAGAACTACAAAAAAATCGCAAAAATAAATACACACTTTTCAATAATATCTCTTAATATCAATAGCCTCAATGCCCCAACCAAAAGACATAGGTTTGCAGACTGGGTTAAAAAGCAGGATCCTTCAATTTATTGCCTCTAAGAAACCCACCATTCTACGAAGGATAGACACTATCTTAGGGTGAAAGGTTGGAAAGAGGTGTTTCCAATAAATGGGCCTAGAAAACAAACATTGGTTGCTATTTTTATATCAGACAAGGTAGACTTCAGTCCAACATTAGTTAAGAAAGATAAGGAAGGTCACTTTATATTGATTAAAGGCACACTCCAACAGGAGTACAATACAATCCTAAACATATATGCACCTCAAATGGGGGGTCACAAATTCATCAAACAAATGCTATTAGAACTAAGGTCACAGATAACACCAAACACAGTGGTAGTGGGTGACTTCAACACCCCACTGTCATCAATTGACAGGTCATCCCAGGAAAAAATAAACAGAGAGGCATCTTGACTAAATGAGGTCATAGAAGAAATGGACCTAACAGATATATACAGGACATTTCATCCAAATGCTGCAGAATATACATTCTTTTCAGCAGCACATGCAACATTCTCTAAAATAGACCATATATTAGGACACAAAGCAAATCTTAACAAATACAGGAAAATTAAAATAATTCCTTGTATTCTACCTGACCACAATGGAATCAAACTAAAAATCAATAGCAAGAAAAGCTATAGAGCATACACAAAATCATGGAAACTAAACAATACACTACTACATGATGAATGGGTCAATGAAGAAATCAAGAAGGAAATCAAAAATTTTATAGAGTCAAACGATAATGAGAACACAACATACCAAAATTTCTGGGACACAATGGAGGCAGTCCTAAGCAGTAGATTTACAGATTTAAGTGCCTATATTAAGAAATTAGAAAGGTCACAAGTAAACGACCTAATGCTTCACCTTAAAGCTTTGGAAAAAGAACAAGGCAAACAAAAAATCAGTAGACGGGAAGAAATAATAAAGATTAGGGCAGAAATAAATGAAATACAACCCCCCCCCCAAAAAAAAACAATCCAAAATATCAATGAAACAAAGAGTTGGTTCTTTGAAAGGATAAATGAGATTGATAAAACCCTTAGTAAATCTTACCAAAAGAAAGAGAGAAGAGACACAAATTAATAAAATGACAGATGAAAAGGGCAACATCACAACAGATACCAGAGAAATTCAAAAAATCATAGGGACATACTATAAAAACATATACTCCACTAAGTATGAAAATCTGAAAGAAATGGATGATTTCCTTGATTTATATGACCTACCTAAATTAAATCAAGATGAGATTAATCACTTAAATAGACTTATAATAAGTATGGAGATCCAAGCAGTTATCAAAAATCTCCCACCTAAAAAAACTCCAGACCCAGAGGGATTCACTGCTGAGTTTTACCAGACCTTCCGGGAAGAACTAACACCAATGCTTCTTAAGCTTTTCCATAAAATAGAAAAAGAAAGAATCCTACCAAACTCGTTCTACAAAGCTGCATCACCCTGATACCAAAACCAGGCAAAGATAGAACAGAAAAAGAAAATCACACACTAATTTCCTTCATGAACATAGATGCAAAAATTCTCAACAAAATGTTGGGAAACACAATACAAGAATATATCAGAAAGGTCATTCACCCTGACCAAGCAGGCTTTATACCAGAGATGCAGGGATAGTTCAACATATGAAAATTGATAAATGTAATACACTATATAAATGGGCTGAAGGACAAAAGCTATATGATCATCTCATTAGATGCAGAAAAAGCATTTGACAAAATCCAATATCCCTTCATGATAAAAGTCCTCCAGAGCCTGGGAATAGAAGGAACATATCTCAATATAATAAATGCTATTTATGACAAACCTACAGCCAACATATTACTAAGTGGGGCAAAACTGAAAGTTGTGCACTAAAATCAGGAACAAGACAAGAGTGTCCACTGTGCCGACGTTTATTTAATATATTACTAGAAGCCTTAGCCATAGCAATAATGCAAGAGATGCACATAAAGGGGATACAAATTGGAAAGGAAGAGATCCAGTTATCATTATTTGCAGATGACATGATTGTATATATAAAGGACCCTAAAGACTCTACTAGCAAACTGTTAGAGCTGATAAATACCTAGAGCCATGTAGCAGGATACAAAATAAATACACAGAAATCAGTAGCATTCCTATATGGTAACACCAAATACACAGAGGATGAAATCATAGAATCACTCCCATTCACTATTGCATCAAAGAAAATAAAGTACCTTGGAATAAACCTAACCAAGGTAGTGAAGGATCTCTACAATGAAAACTTTAAAACACTCAAGCGAGAAATTGCGGAAGACACTAGGAAATGGAAAAACATCCCTTGTTCCTGGACTGGGAGAATCAAAATTGTGAAAATGACAATCTTACCAAAAGCAATCCACATAATTAATGCAATCACCATCAAAATTCCAGTGGCATTCTTCACGAAAATAGAGAGAATAATCAAAAAATTCATTTGGGCCAGGTGTGGTGTTGCATGCCTTTAATCCAGGCACTTGAGAGGCAGAGGTAGAAGGATCGCTATGAGTTCGAGGGCACCCTGAGATTACATAGTGAATTCCAGGTTAGCCTGGGCTAGAGTGAGACCCTACCTCAAAAAAAATTTCATTTGGAATCACAATAGACCCCTAATATCGAAAATAATACTGAGCAACAAAAATAAGGCTGGTGGTATCACTAGAGCTTATTTTAACCTATACTACAGAGCCATAGTAGCAAAAACCGCATGGTACTGGCACAAAAGCATACCTGTAGATCAATGGAACAGAATAGAGGACATAGATGTAAGTTCAAGTATCTATAACCACCTGATATTCGATAAAAATGCCAAAAATACAATTACCAGATTTAGTTGCAAAAGAGTGAAAATGTTTTGCCTTCAGGCAAAATAGTGTGTGGAGCCCACCAGCACAAGATTGGTGAGTATACAGGACATGAAGTGTTCTGACATTGTTACTACATGCACACTGGGCACAGCTGTGAGGGAGACCAAAGGTGTGCACAAAATGCTGCACAGCAAGAAAGACAAGGGAAGTCTCCTTTGCTCCTTAGTCTTGGGCAATGTCCTGTAAATACATACAGCTCTGCATAGTACGTCCAGAATATCATTGCATCAACTTCTGGAGAGAAGTGAACAAATTTCTTCTTTTTGAGAGTGAGAAGGAAAGATACACAAACACACACACAAACAGAAAGAGAGAGAAATAGAGAAGGGGCACATCAGGACCTCCAACCACTGCAAATGAACTTCATACACTTGTGCCACCTTGTACATCTGGCTTGCATGGGTCTGGAAGAATTGAATCTGGGTCCTTTGACTGTGCAGATAAGTGTCTTAACCATTAAGCTATCTTTTTTGTTTGTTTGTTTGTTTGTTTGTTTGTTTATTTGACAGTGACAGAGAGAAGGAGGCAGAGAGAGAGAGAGGGAGAGAATGGGCGCGCCAGAGCTTCCAGCCTCTGTAAACGAACTCCAGATGAATGCACCCCCTTGTGCATCTGGCTAACGTGGGTCCTGGGGAGTTGAACATGTGTCCTTTGGCTTTGCAGGCAGGCACCTTAACCGCTAAGCCATCTCTCCAGCCCCCATTAAGCTATCTATCGAGCCCTAAACAAATTTTTATTCATGCCAAATAAGGTACCAATTTCAGACCAAAGAAATAATGTGCATTCTGTTAAATCACCCTCAATCCATTACCCATTACCAAGCAAGAAACCCTCAACTCAACTCAGTTGGGTAAAAAAAAAAAAGGCAAGAAAGTAAGATGGAGAATCATATGAATGAAGATATGTGTTAATGAGAGGTGGAGAGGGGTAAGATCATGTAATTGCTTGGCATAAGCTCAAAATACATTATAAACATGTAGGAAGATATCAAAATGAAAAAAAATGTTTAATGAAAATAAAAGTTGAAAAGGGGGATAGTTGCATGGAAGAAAATGAAAAATGTCCAAATGGCCAGAATAAATGAGAATAGCTGCCTATAAAGAGAGGTGTGCTCAGTACTCACAGGAAGTGCAGTTTCCATGGAGCCCACTCATGCTCTTCTGCCCTGGCCTTGTCCTCCATACACTTGTTCTGTGTGGGGGTTTTCTTTGTTTGATTTTGAGGTGGGGTCTCCTGTAACCCAGGCTGGCCTCAAAGTTACTACATACGAAGGATTATGTTGAATTTTAATCTCTTGACTCCACATCCCAAGTACTGTATTTGTAGGTATGTGCCACCAAGCAAAGTTTACTGCACTCACTTCTTTATCTGCATTCCGTCTAGATCACCTTATCCACACCCAGGGTCTCAAAACAGACTAACATGTTGTAGTCTTTAAAACATATATGCTAGCTCTGTACTTTCTACTGAATGGCAGGTTTGACCATGTATGTGCTCATTAAGCACCTCTGCTGGTAACTGAAACAGGGAAGTTGTTAACATTTGTCCCCTTGACAGATCCTTTGCCTGGAATGTGCAAGTTGGATCCTTAGACCCCCCCCCCCCATCTCTATTCCCTATTTATTCCCCACGTGTTCTCTATTTCATGCAATGATCTCCCTCTCCTCTTTCATGTATTCATATCAGACCTCCTGAGTTATTATTATGAAGCACCTTCTTAGCTCCCTTATCAGTTTGGCACATGCCTCTCTGTGACCTTGTTCACACTCACTATTCATACGTATTTTGCTGTTCAGCCATTGATACAGTGTGTCCAGCCTGGAGCTATAGCTCAGTGATTGATCCCTTGTCTACCTAGGATGTGTGAGGCTCTGGATTTGTGAACAAGTTCCCAGAAAGGAAAATCCATGCTGGTGTTAAACATCCTGCATAGCTGATTGAATGATTGGAAAGGCTGTGGTAGTGAAAAGCTGCACTGCTCCAGGTTTGTAACAAAATTCTCCTAGGTGACCTTCAGTCCCATAAGTAGGTATTCACAGCCCACCTCCCTGATTGATCTAACATTATCATTAGTATCAGATAAAATACTTATTGGAATGTTCAGACAAACTTCATAGTTTCCACCAACCCATAGACTAAGGATAGCATCCAAAAACATCGAAGGTCTGTAGAAGAGACTTATCTGCTTTGAAAACTCCCTGATTCAAGCCACCACAAGTGTTGAGAGCTTTCATTGGGCCATCTTTACAGTCCTAAATCCAGATTTGTAAAATGATTTTAAGAGATTATGTATTCAATGAGAGGTAGGTAAGGCAATACTTAGATTTCAGTTTTACAAATAATTAATCTCTCCAACAGAGGATGATGGGAAAGTCATTAGCAGTCTGGTAAACCTAACAGAATTGTGGCCTTCCTAAGCTGGCTGATTCGCTTGGCACTTGAAATGAGCTCTGTGTATGGCCCACTTTTAATGCCCTGACCTGTAAGCCTAGGCAAATTGACTCCTTTATTAGGCAAAATTCACATGGTGAGGTTAGTTATCAGGGAAATATGATGCAGCCAACTATGAATCCTGCCAATAGGCTATTAGTAAGGTTATGAAATGGAATTGATAGGATATTCCTGGAATGGGCTTACTCCTCTATCAGGAGTTCTTGCCAGAAGACCATGCACCACCACATATTGATTGATCTCTGGATTTCAAGAGAAGCGTTGGCTATCACTGACTACACAAATTCAAAAACATGTATTAAATGAGGAGGATGTGTATTTGTAAGAGGAATTGAAACAAACTACAGCAGAAATGTACAAAAGCAAATTTCTACTTTTAAGTACACTTTGTGGCTCCCTAGTTTTCCTGGCACATGATATAATTGCACTGAATGGGAACATACAAGATTAGGGTGTTTTTTTCTGGCCAGACTCCTGGTGGGGCAGGGGTGCTTGAGGACAGTTGTAAGTGGCTTGTTCTTAGGGGAGCATTTTGGTAATCTGTTGGTACTTATTTTTGTTCTTGGTAAATACATGTTTTTTTTGAAACATCTCAATTGCTTCAATCCATGTTTTATTTGTTTATATGTTATATCAGTTTCTAAAAATTAAATACATCAGCAAGCATGTTGCTGATATCTGAGTGTGAGAGAAGAGAGTGCTTCTAGGACATGGCTCCAGATCAGGGCGCTCATGTGGTCTGTTGAGTAGTAGTTCCAGTACACTGGGATTTCTTTTTCTTTATTAATTAGTTTTATACTCAGTGAATACAGTCAAGTTGGCACCATTATTAGGCTCATCCACATCCTACCCCCTCCTCCTCACCACTCCTTGCTGAGGTACATGGGACATTCATTGTGGAGTTAGCCCACAGTTATGGGTGGGAGAAATGTCTCTGCATATCATGACCAAATGTGTGGCTCTGACATTCTTTGCAACCCCTCTTCTGCAAAATTTCCCACAGCTATGTTGGGCTCATTTTTGGTCTGCATCAAAGATGAGGTGTTGGGGGCCTTTGGGTCTCTGGATATCTGGTATGGTACGAGATGATTGTTCTCTTTGTCTATCTCCTTCACCCTTGTGCTGTTACCCACTTGACCAAAAGAACAGCACCCTTGCTTGTTTTGCTAATTGTTCTTCTTTTTCCTTTTTATTTATTTATATTTTATTAATTAGTTTTGTACTCAGCAAAAACAGTCAAGTTGGTACCATTGTTAGGCTCACCCATGTCCTACCCCCTCCCCTTGGCCCCTCTTTGTTGAGGTATACGGGTCATGCATTCTGGAGTTAGCCCACAGTTATGGGTAGGATAAATGTCTCTGCATATCATGACCCAACATGTGGCTCTGACATTCTTTCTGCCCCCTCTTCTGTAAAATTTCCCTGAGCCATGTTGGGTCATTTTTGGACTCCTTCAGTGATGAGGCATTGGGGGCCTCTGCGTCTCTGGATCTCTGATTTGGTAGGAGTTGATTTTTCTCTGTGTTGATCTCCTTCACCCTTGTGCTGGTACCCGATTCACCAGGAAAACAGCACCCTTGCTTGTTTCGCCAATTGCTCTTAGTTTCAGCCGGGGCCAATTTGAGTTATGATGGGGTGGCTCTCTCCTTAGGATCTACATCTGAAAAAGAGAAGCAGATTCTCCAATGGAGAGTAAGTTAGCACAAGACAAATGAGATAACCCTTACTTTTTAATAGAGAATTTAATAGGTGTAGGCACGCTTGTAGCCCACAATTGGTGGTAGCTTGATAATGGAGAGCAGGCTTATGTTTGGATATGGATCTGAATTGTTTACCAGATCCAGCTATGGGTCCAATACCACTGAGAGGATCAGTTATCCAAATCAAGAGCAGTTGCTTTCCCACCATGACTGTGTGCCACTATTGTACTTGTGTCAGCATCATGACAGGTTATTTGCTGCTAAGGAGGTGAGACCATGAGTTGCTTGGACAGATATTGGTCATTTTCCCCCAGTCGCTCATGTAGCACCTTCTGGCACTAGATGCAGTGACTGTCTGGGGACTGATTCTCTTCCAGATTCCAGCCATGCCATTCCATTTGAAAGAGCCAAAAGATCTGGGATGCAACCCATCATGTGGAACTCATGCAGCCTTCCTACTCCATGGGTGAGTGAGGCAAGTCTCCACATTACCTGGAGATTGGCTCCTCAGTGGTGGTCACCCTCTACCCCGTGGGTAACCCAGACTTCTTCTGAAATTTGCCTCAGTTCTTGACTTGCATGCTACTGAGAGCAGAAATAAAAATTGTTTTGATACATGAAATGAAAATTCATTAGAGGATATAAGCATATGGTGTTTTGACCCAAGCAAAATCACACTGAACTCTTCATGTTTTACACCCCCACAGGAAATTACAGATTGGGACATATTTCTTGCAATTATGAAACTTTGTGATAATATAAAGTGTTTAAATTGTTCATGTTACCATCTTGTGTAAATGAGACAGATTTTCCAATGAGATGGTGTTGAGACCATAACAAAATTCCAGAAACCCATATTGATAATGTGTGAGCCCTTTTTGTGAAAAAAAAATCTACAAAGAAAATACGGTTGAATTTATACCATAAATCCATCTTCATGAGTTCTCTGAGCAGGTTCTGAGAGAGCAGATGCTGGAGACAGCACATAGGGCATTGTCTTGCTTTCTGGATGCTTGTGGAGATGTAGAGTAGGAAACTTGCATGGTCACAAAACTTTTGTGTTCACCCCCAGGACCCCATGGATGACCTCTTCTAATCTGGTTAGTAGCTGTGTCTCCTGATGGCCAGAATGTACCTTGTGGTTCCACCTCCTGAAGCTCGTTCTTCTGATGTGGCTCTTGTTTCAAACCCATGGCTATACGCATATGAGGCTGAAACTGTACCACTGAGATACATCCCCAGACATTCTATATGCACATTTCCATATAAGTTCAGACCTGGAGTCATGTCACAAAGCAATGTCCCCAAAGAAGATTAAACTGTGTGATTGGCTCGACTCAATTGAATTAGATGATACTTGCATCAGCTGCAGTCTTCTTCTTGAGAGGAGGAGTATCCTGGGGTGTTGTCATCTCAAAAGAAATCCCTCCTGTCAGCCTAGAAGCACACAGTTTAAGGATAGGCCTGTGTGTCAATACGAGGAAAGCACTGCAGAAAAATAGGAGGGACTAACAATAAAGGGGAATGGCCACACACTGACTTCAGAGTAGTGGGTGCTTAATGGGTTTTAATGAAGATTTTCCATATGTGACCTATTACTTGCTTTAATCCAACCCTTTCTCCTCCCCCATTCTCCCATGATCTTTCAGTTCTTCTTCTTATTATTATTATTACTACAAGCAGAAGAAAGGATGCTGGTTTAAATAAAAGAGAACCAAGTTCCAGCAATATTTAATGGCAACATAACATATGGAGGTTGATGTAAAATCAAGAAAACATCCTCAGGAGTTTCAGTAATACAATTAGAGAGAATACAATTAGAACAAGAAACATGAAATATCCCACGAGAAATTTGTTGGAAATAAAAGTATCCCTGCTTTCCAGCATGAATAATGGAGATACAGGCAGCCACACAAGTAGTCATGGGGCAGAGGTTTGTATAACTGACCCCCAAGGTCTAATTATGGTGACTATATGGGTGGCTGCAAACAGTCTAAAAAGATCCAACTGTACCGGGAAGTCCTTTTATCCCAGCGTTTGAGGACGAAATGAGGGTGCAACCCAACCTGGACCATACCAAGCACTTGCCCTAACAGTAGGCATAGTATTGTCTCCTTGTATATATTTTGCTTGTCTCTGTTTAGTCATAGTCTGGGCTACTGACTGACCAATCCAACAAGGACAAAGAGGAATTAAATAGAAAATATTTAACAGTTTTAGTACAAAAACCAACTGAAAACCATTTTGGGTACCCTGAAGATGTTACTTTTTCCCAAATGGAATCTAAATCTGTACTATTTTTACAAGCAGGTAATTTTTTGGGCAAGGCTGTAGGCTCTATCTCATAAGTAGAAAAGTTATACTTTTTTGGGAGATATAACTTAAGGAACCATACATCTCATTGCTCCTGTCCATCATCCCTTTGGATATTAGTAGGAGGAGTAGGGGAGTCAGCAATTAATTGATGTTCAGCCAAAGGAACACACTCAGACATGTCCTTATTAATAGAGAAGCAAACAGGAAGAGTGTCTGACATGCCCGTATAGCTAAAATTGTACTCAGTCTTTTGTGTCAAATAAGAATTACTTTCTCCTCACAAGAAATTGGTGTTATTAGTGGAGACCTTAATAGGGCTAAAGTCCCAAGTAGCAGGATGAAACATTGGAGGGTCTGGAAGATCAGCCCAATAGGACATATCTGCAGCAACAACAGGAAAGAGCAAGAGACACCATACCTCAGCAGCCAAAAGTGAAAGCATAGCAACAAACAGATTCAGCGCCGAGGACGGTAGAGGAGTTGTAGCCTCCAACGAGTGAGCTCCTTCAGCCAGCGCCTTGTGTTGTCCCCAGGATGGCATCACACCGCTGTGAGTTGCTGCTGATCAAGAACACACAGGGGCCGTAGAGGTGAAAGCTGAAGGTGGACCAAAACTACAGTCAAAGTACTTTCTTCCACCTCCTCCGCAGAAGCTGGAGCCAGAGATGATGCCGTGGTTTCAGTTTGATGAGTTGGTGCCACAGGAAGGCACCGTGGCCTCTTTCTTTTCAAACTCAGAGCTGGAGGCCCTGAAAGGCCAAATGAGCCTGTCAGGAATCCAGATTGGTGACTCGGCATCTGTGGAAAAACGCAAGCATAGCCTTACCCCAATGATAAAAGGGGGTCTGGCCCCTTCCATGTAGAGGTTAAAAGATCCTTCCACATGACTAATGGTTTAATATTACAATCAGAAGCTTCCCAATGCCTTTCAAAAGCAGAATGACCTTTACTATCTTTATTAAGAAAATTAAGTGTAAATAAGGCATGATTTAATAAGTGATTTTGACTTTATTCTCCTGCTCCCAAAAGCCAGCATGCTACCCCCAATCACCACTGCAGTTTCCACCCCCTGCCTTATTTTATTACTGTAATAATGGTTATTGTCTTGTTAGAATATAAAACTGTACCTAGCCAGATGGTTAATTTTCATAAACTTAGGGAGATCAGTCGAGGCTCAGATGAAAACCCAGCTATTTTTCTAAACAGTTTACAAGAGTCTGTGATCCAATACACCTGCTTAGATCTGGTTTCAGAGGCAGGGACCACAATACTAGCTACCCATTTTATTTCTCAGTCCTCCCCCAACATTAGAAAGAAACTAAAGATGGCAGAAGAGGAGACTCAAACTTCCATTCAAGATCTGATGAGGATGGCTTTTAAGGTCTTTAATGCCTGAGAAGAGCTAGGCAAGTCTTCCCAACAGACTTGGATGTAACAGAAGGTGACCCTACAATCCCAAGCCTTGATAGCTGCCCTGAGGCCATCGACCTTCCTGCAGCAGGGACAAGGGCAAAGCCCCATCCAACCAGGACGCAGTCATGGTCCACCCCACCAGGGGCATGTTTCAAATGTGGCCAGGAAGGCCATTGGGCCCATAAGTGACCTTATCCACTGCTGCTCAC
>CM070791.1:3889672-3919626 GCA_036346955.1 Dipus sagitta | reverse complement strand
ACAAGCCAAATCAAATTCCCAAATCAACCTAAAATACCTGGGCTGATATTACTAAGACTTTTTACTCTTGCCTCTTTGTGGTTTTTTATTTGTGTATGTGTATATGATGTATGCATGTGTGTATAGGCAGGTAGGCATGTGCATGTGCATGTGGAGGTCAGAAGCCAAGCTGAACGTGCTGGTCCTCTCTTTCCACCTGTATTTGATACAGGGGCTCTCCTGCTTGCTTCCTCCATCCCCAGACTAGCGGGACCATGTGCTTTAGGTTCTTCCTGACTCTGCCTGCTATTGCCCTAACTGCAGTGAGAACACAGGAGCATCTGCCACTTGCACCTTTCCTTATGTGGGTGCTGGGGACCCACACTGGTCAGCAGTCTCATAGAGTCATCTCGCTGGTTCCTTCCTTCTGGCTTCTTTCATGTTCCTCCTCCAACTTAAATGTAGCATAAGGAGAAAGAATTCTGGGGACTGGAGAATAGTTCAGCAATCAAGGCACTTGCCTGCAAAAGCCTGAAGACCCAGGTTCCATTTCCCAGAACCCATGTAAACCAGATGCACAAGTTGGCACGTGCATCTGGAGTTTGTTTGCAGTGGCTAGAGGTCCTGGTGTGCCCATTCTCTCTGCCCCCCCCACCTCTCTCACTCTCTCAAATAAATAATAAATAACTTTTTGAAAAATTGAGACCCAACTCTAAAAAGAAAAAAAGACATCTGGTAAGGTATTCTCCAGGTCTTTTTTCCTCTATCCTACTTCACAATCTTGCTTTTAATAGTCAAAGAGAGCCCAAAGACAGAAAAGTAATTGAGATATTATGAGCACTGTGAGGTTTCAATCACAGTTGTAAATATTTGAGAAAACTTTTCATTTTTTTTTCATTTATTTTTTAAGAGAGAGTGAGAGAAGTGGGCATGCCTTTAATCCCAGCACCTGGGAGGCAGAGGTAGGAGGATGGCCATGAGTTTGAGGGCACCTCAAGACTACAGAGTAAATTCCAGGTCAGCCTGGGCTAGGGTGAGAACCTACCTCAAAAAGCCAAAGAGAGAGAGAGAGAGAGAGAGAGAGAGAGAGAGAGACTTATATAGAGAGAATGGGCACACCAGGGCCTCTAGCCACTGCAAACAAACTCCAGGTGCATGCGCTACCTTCCGCATCTGGCTTATATATGTCCTGGGGAATTGAACCTGGGTCCTGTGGCTTTTCAGGCAAGTGCCTTATCCTCTAGACTATCTTTTCAGCCTTTTGAGGTAACTTTTCAACCTCTCAAGAGAAAGGGTAAGTTTGGCTTAAAGCTCTGACAATTTCAATCCCAAATCAATTGTTCTTGTTGGTGTGGACTTAGTGTCACCACAGACACTATGTCAGGCATGTGCAGAGGAGCAGTACTGCTCACCTCAAGCCCTGGAGAAAAAAGAGAGGAAGAGGTCTGGAGAGATGACGTAGTGGTTAATGTGCTTGCCTGCAAAGCCTAAGGACCCAGGTTCAATTCCCCAGTACCAGTGTAAGCCAGATGTACAAGGTGGTGCATGTGTCTGGAGTTTGACTGCAGTGGCTGGAGTCCCTTGTGCACCCATTCTCTCTCTTTAACACACATTCTCTCTCTTGCATAAATAAATAAATAAATAAATAAATAAATAAATAAATAAAATAGTTTTTCTTTTAAGAGAAAGAGGAATTGACAAAATTTCACAATCATCTCTAAAGACAGACTCTCCAGAACTCACTAAGACCTTCACTGTTAAAAAATTCACCATTGGGAAACATTACTCTGGGGAAAGCCCTTTAAGACATTGGCCTTTGCAGACACTTATGATCTAAACTATAGCAGATGTCTTCATAGTTGAGGATTTTAGGGTTGTGTCAAACATATGGATGAAAAAATGCAACCCATATCAGGTGGGCCAGAGCACAATCCGTGTGGGCTGTGTTTGTGTAAGAGAGAGAGAGAGAGAATGAATGAATATGGGTGCCACTGCAAATGAACTCCAGATATGTATGGAGGAATTGGTCCCAGGGTAGCAGGTCTTACAAGCAAGTGCCTTTAATAACTCCTGAGCCATCTCCACAACCCCCAGTTTTTGTTTTTGTTTTTTTGTGTTTTTGAGGTATGGTCTCAGTCTAGTCTAGGCTGACCTGAAATTCACTATGTAGTCTCAGAGTGGCCTCTAAATCATGGCGATCACCCTACCTCTGCCTCCCAAGTACTGGAATTAAAGGCATGCACCACCATGCCCAGCCAGTTTTTTTTTTTTTCCCTTAAAAGTGGAAAGTGGGCATTGGGGTTGGAGAGAAAGCTTAACACTTAAGGCACTTCCCTGTGGAGTCTTTAATCCCAGCCCTTGTGAGGGAGGCTGAGGTAGGAGGATCACTGTGAGTTTGAGGCCATACTGTGACTCCATAGAGAATTCCAGGTCAGCCTGTGCTAGAGAGCAAGACCCTACCTTGAAATACAAACAAACAAACAAACAAACAAACAAAAAAGCAGATGGAAACACCAGAAGTAACTCCATTCATAAGTGAAAGGGAGGCACTGAGTGTTAATTTTCCATGGGTTTTGATTTTCCTCAAGGTGAGAGGTGGGAAGAGTCCTTGCCTAGTTCATGAGTGTTGCAAGCACAGCTGGCTTTGCATGACAAGCTGTAATGGATGCCTTGGCCCTTGCCTCACCCTGCCTGTTGACAAAGAGAATGAATTCCTTCATGCTGTTTGGACTGGTTGGGATGTGTAACTTGCTCACAAAACACTGCCAGTGCTTAAGGAACATGTACTTGTGGACCAGGCATTCTAGACGTGCACTTGCTATTTCCAGTCCAAACGGAATCCCCATTATTTCCTGATAGAGACAGGAAACTACCACCCCCACCACCCCCTTTTCACCTCATCTCATACCCTCTCTCTTTTAGGTGCACACATGCCCTGTTTCCTTCCTGTACAGGGTAACATGCAGAATGCCTTGTGACAAGGAAAGGCTATAAGTGACTCGTGTGTGTGTGTGTGTGTGTGTGTGTATTGTAGGTATGTTTTTCATTCTGGGATACAGAGTCAGTGAGTAAATAGATTGCAGTGAAATATTTAGAGCTGGTACACAAAGCTCCTCCAATATGATGACTTGGTCCAGAAAGTCTGGCTTATCTCTGATTGATGTCTGAAACTTTTGGGATATGGGGGAAGGCCAGGCAACAAGACACACACCGCCTAATAACTTTTTCACGATAGTTGCCTGCTTCCATGACCTGGCGGTGAGTTTCTGGCCAGTGATGGTCTGATAAAACTGCCTGGCATGCCAAAAGGTTATTCAAATACCAGGAGCTTGAGGATGCTCTAAAGCTTCTCTAGTATATGTAACTCCCTTCAGATCTCATAAAGGTAAACAAAATCCCTGTGATTTTCATCTTTGTAATTAGACATAATTTCATTTTACATACATTGTAAATATACTTTCCACGCTGATTAAAAAAAAAAAAAAACACTTCTGTTGGTGAGATATTTTACCTGTTCTCAGGACTGATTTCCATCTCATCACTACCAATACACTACACTACACAGACAGACCACACACACACACACACACACACACACACTTTTCCATCCCAGCTTCTCATGTCGATCTCTTGCCTTCCTGTGTGCTAGAACTTTGCAAGGGAGGAAGGCAATATTTTAATCCTGACTGCACAAAGGAAACTTGAGATGCAGTCCTCACCAGGCCTCTGAGCTCCCAACAAGCCAAAGATAAAGGCAGGAAGGGAAGAAAAGAGGAAAGGAAGGAGGGAAAAGAGTTGGGAAGGAAGGAGAAGAAAAGGAAGAAAGGGAAAAAACGAGGAGGAAAGGGTGATAAAGGGCATGAGGAAAGTGTGCAAAAAGAGGGGGAAAGTGAGGAGGGGAAGAATGGAAAGGAAGGATGGAGTAAGGGAGAGAAGAAAGAATGGGAGAAAGAAAGGGGTTAAAAGGAGAAGAATGGAAGGAAGGAAGAAAAGAAGTAAGAAAGGAAGGGAGGACAAGAGAAAGAGGGCAGGTCTGCAGAACCCTGGCCTGAGCACAATCTATGCAGGCTGACGATAGTGCTGCCAGGCACACGAAGTGGGTCTTGTGGGATCTTCTGGCTCCAAGAGTCACACCATCATACCAGGCCTCCTCAGGCTCCTGGAGTCCCCAAACCTGTTCTCTGGGTAAGAGGGGGGAAAGGTCTGTGTGCTGCAAAGGTTCTGCTTTATTATAGCTGCACCTGAACCCTTCCATGTGCTCTCTGTGTATGTGTGAGGTGGGACACAGGCTCTGTGAGCTGCAAAGTCCCTGCTTCAGCACAGATGCACCCCAGTGTCAAAGACACAGTTCTCACCTCAAAGGGAATTAGGGAGTATTTAGTCTAGGGTCAAACATGAGTGACCTTGGCCCAGGAACACAATTTAGGTTACCTGTATTCCATGTTCAAATATGTTAACAGTTTCATGAAGTTTTTATGATTACATAAATCAAGTCATAATTCAAGGCGCTTTTCACATACATTGGTTGACCACCAGGTAGGTGGGTTTTAGCAAAGCAGGGAAATCTCCACCATGGGCCTCGAATGCTATCTGAACACACTCTTAGTCCTTGGGTTGGTGGAAGCTGGTGGTCTGTCAGTACACACAGCTGCACCTCAGGTCTCAGGAGTCGCTGCATCTGCTCTCTGAGTGTTTGGGGGCACACAAGCTCTATTAGCTGCAAAGTCCCTGCCGGTCCAGCTGCACCCCACTCATCTTCTGCCAGCTGCCCTCCCCTCCTGACCGGTGGATGGCTCCGGCCTCCCCTGCATCACAGGCAGGTGGAACTTTCCATGATGTCACAATGCTGAGGCTCAACCTGAACATGCTTAGGGAAACAGTAAACGTTAAAAAGGCGGGTGCACGGAGTTCTTTCTCCTGAACCTCTCTCCAGCAGTTCGGCGGGGCTGAGGAGGCAGCAGTGATGTGTCTGAGGTCAAGGAAAGCGCTCAGCAAACTGTAAACTGAAAGGTGGACAGCATGAGCAGTGTGGAGGAAGTGGCGGAGTTCCTTTTCCTGAGACTGTCCTGGGGGATGGTGGAGGAGGCGGCCATGGTAGGACTGTGTGCGAATGAGAGCACTCTGCAGCAGGTAGGAGGATCACGAGGGGCCTCGGGGCCACAGGGCTGCCTGCGAGGAACCTAGGGATGGGCTGGCGGCGGTTCACACGCAGCTCCAGAGTTCCGCCCTGGAACATGAATCCATCGACACAGACCACACACACACACACACTCATGCCTCATCCTCCACAAAAGCTGGGTGTGGTGCACCCTGTAATCCCAGTGGGAGGCTGAGGTAGGAGGGTTAAGGGTTGAGGGCAAATCTGGATCATATAGAGACCCTTTCTCAAAACACAAGAGCAAAAAGGAAAGGAGAGTGGGAGATAAAGGGAAGAAGGGACAGAAAGAGGACAGGGAGCCAGGGAGAAAAACGTGATAAAAGAAATTGGGGGAAAAGGAGAATAGAAAGGAAGGAAAAGAGGGAGAAAGGGCGAAGAATAGAGGGAAGGAATGAAGGTGGGAAGGAAAAAGAGAGGAAAAGGAGGAGAAGGAAGAAGAAAGGAAGGAAAAGGGAGAAAAATGGAAAGAAAAAAGGAAATAAGAAAAGAAGGAAGGTGGGAATGAAGGAAGGAAACAAGGAAGGAGGGAAAGAGGAATGGAAGGAAGGAGGCAGAGTGGGAAAGAAAGAAGGAAGGGAGAAAAAAGGGAAACGGAAGATGAGAAAGGGAAGGTGAAAGGAAGGAAGAGCAAGGGAAGCAGGGCAGGGCTGCAGAACCAAGGCCTGAGTGCAATCAGTCCCTGTGGGTTGACCATAGTGTTGTCAGGCACACACAGTGGGCATGTGGGATCTTCTGGTCAAGAGTCACCTTGTCCCATGAGGCCTCCTCTGGCCCCAGGAGTACTGCATCTGCTCTATGGGTAGGTGGAAGGAAAGATCCCTGTGAGCTGCAAAATCCCTGCTTCAGTACAGCTGCATCCCACTCACTTCTACAAGCCACCCTGCAGTTAGGAATGGTGGATGCATCTGCCTCCCCCCTCATGCCTGGGGCAGGTGGAACTGCCTGTGATGTCACAATGTTGCAGATCTACCAGAACATTGGGCAAATTGTAAACTTAAGGTGGGGAGGCGCAAATGGTGTGGAGGTAGCAGTAGAGTTAATTTTCTTGGGCCTCTATTTGGTGAGATGATGGTGGAGGAGGCAAGCATGGTGATCTGCTTGCAAGTGAGGCCTCTCAGCATCAGGCAGGAGGGTCAGGGTCAGGAGGTAGAGGGGCCATGTGAGATCCCCAGAACTGCAAGAACCCTGATGGTAGGCCAGACCACAGCCCAAAGCCAGCTCCAGTGTGTCACTCACAAGTGTCTTCACCTCTCCATGCTGATTTTCTAATCACAGTGTGATGTGCTTACAGACACTGTCTTTATTTTCCTGTGTATATGTACAGAAAGTAAAATTTAACAGTGTTAGGTACTAAATGCTAGAAGGAAAAGCAAGAAGGAGAATAAGTGAAGTCTTGGCTTCACTAGCCTCTGGCCTTAACTCAAATTTTAAAAGCTTTTGGGGTGTGAGAAACGAATATCCAACACTACTGAGTGTGATTAATAAAACTGGGAATGTCCTAAGTTTAATAAGCACACTCTAATTTGGGAAAAGGTGTCTACCTAAGGTACACATGGTGATAGGCAGATAGAGAATGTTAGAGCAGTCACTAGACCTATGAAGAGATGGCAGTTTGGGAGGGGCAGGCTGGTGTCAGGAAATTCCTGACACTTCATAAAGGGAAGAATAGGTTAGGTACTTGGTCGAAAGGAACAACAGGGTATTCCAGGCACAGAGATGCTTAACTTGTTATTTGAGTGAGATCTTCAGATTGGTTGGTTAATGTGATACTTAGGCTGTATATAAGAATTTAGAAGAAGATGACATTAAAGAGAGAAGTGATATGATTCAAGTATCTTGTGTCTGTATGGGCATGTGCATGCCCCAGAGTACATGTGGAGGTCTGAAGGCAACTTCCACTTTGCTGGACACAAGGTTTCACTTATTTTTCTAGGTATGCTGTTTGTTTTTGCTGCTTCATGTGCACCATGCTCACTGACCTGCAAGCTTCTGGGTTCTTCTGCCTCCAGTTCTGATTGCCTTGGAGTTGGTGTGCTGTTTGCATGTGCCTTTATGGGGATGGTGGGGAATTGAACTGGAGCTGTGAAGCTTGCAAGGAAGTACCTTTAACCACCTCCTTAGACCTGTTATTTGATATGTGGATGTGTGAGACCTATTCAACTTCCTGAAAAGGCATACATCAAACCTCCCTGAACAAGGATGTTTTCTGTGATATAGTCAACAATGTGGCCTGAATTATATAGCCCAAGTATGAGGCAACAGGCAGGGCACTATGGGGCCTGCATGAAAATTACATGCATGGTGTGGCTTCCCAGGCACCTGGACAGGAGAGACAGCCAGTGGGTAGAGCTCCAAAGATAAACAAACCCAGCACCCCATTTCTCACAGTGAGAATATCCTGAGAAACTGGACCCTGGGTTTCTACTCTAGAGATGGCACTTTGAGTTGGCAATAGGATCTGGAAAATCAGACACTGGACATGGAGTGTGTGGAATTCAGACCACCAGGATAGAAGTAGGTTGGTGTGGTCTTTTTTATAGGGAGGAGAGGCACATGCAGTATGAGCAACCATTCTCAACCTACCTTCCCCATTCTGGAAATTGGTGCTGGGTTGGTTCTCTAAACCATGGTCCAGTCTTCATGGTGATGTGGAGGAAGAAGTAACCAGGTGGAGAAACAGGAAGCCAAGCTCAGACTGCCTGTGAAGCAGGGACTTTGCTCACGACTCTGATGCAGTTGTTTTACTCAACATGGTTTTGTGCCACTATTGCACTTGTTTGCGTATCACATCAGGTTGTTTGCTTTTGGGTCACTTAGACTTAGTTGCTTGGACAAATTTGGCCATTTTCCCCTGGTAGCTCATGTAGCACCTTCCAGCAATAGATGGACTAATTGTCTGGGGACTGGCTCACTTCCGGATTCCACCCAAATCTCTCCATGGCCCATGCAGACAGTGTATGGTGCCTTCAGCAGTAGGATCTTACCATTAACCTCTGGTGGGTAATCAAGTGGTCTGACAGAAGTCTTCTTTGTTTTGGGAGATTGAGTAGGTCTTTCTGATCAACAGCTCATTGTGGATATAAACCACATCCTGGTACAGGGAATGACAGGCCAGTACCAAGGGAAAAGAAAAAAAGAAAGAGAAGAAAGAGAAACAGGAGAAATATAAGGTTAAGCTTTGTCTCACCTTCTCCAGGGTCCTTCAATTCAGGTGCTCCCCCTAAGGTCCTCTTGAGGGTTCCACCATTTAGTCTAACCTCGAAGATATAGGATTCTCTGGTACCAGTTTAATTTGAGTTGAGTTTTGTGTCCCCCCTCACCCATCCCCTTCCCCCAAGTCCTACCCTCACTATTGTGTAAGCATCAAGATGCTAGTCACTTTTGTCAGCAACTCGGGCTGATCCAGGTTAGGAACTGCATATGAGTGAGATCATGCCACAGTTGTCTTTCTGTGCTTGTGTGAGTTCACTTAGAATGATCTATTCCAAGCTTGACCATTTTTCTACAAATTTCAATGTGTCATTTTTTTCTTACTGCTGAGTAGAATTCCATTGTGTAGATATACCACATCTTGGATATCCATTCATCCAATGATGGGCACTTGGGTTGATTATGAATTGAGCAGGCATAAACATGGTCACACAAATATCTCTGACCTGAGATATAGAGCTTTATAAGTGCCCAATGAGGGAATAACAGTGTCTGTTGGTAACTCAATATTCATCCTTTTCAGGAGTCTCCATATTGACTTCCATAGTGGTTGTACCAGCTTACATTCCCACCAACAGTGAATGAGTGTTCCTATTTCTCCACATTTTTGCCAACATTTGTTTTCATTTGATTTTTAAATGTTTGGTATCCTTACTGGGGTAAGGTGGAATCTCATATTTGTTTTAATTTGCATTCCTCTAATGGTTAGGGATGTTGAACATTTTCTTAAGTGTGTGTTAGCCATTTGAAATTCATCCTCTGAGAACTCCCTATTCATTTCTCTGCCCCATTTTGGAGTGTGTTGTTGGACTTTTTTATTGTTTAATTTGTTGAGTTCTTTGTAGATTCAATTTATTCATTTATTTGACAGAGAGAAAGAGCAAGGGAAGGAGGTAGGGAGGGAGGATGAGAGAATGGGTGGACTAGAGCCTCCAGCCACTGCAAATGAACTCCAGATGCATGCAGCACCTTGTGCATCTGGCTAATGTGGGTCCTGGGGAATCAAACCTGGTTCCTTTTGCTTTGCATGCAAGTGCTTTAACCACTAAGCCAGACCTGCAAACCCTTTGTAGATTCTAGATACTTGGCTTCTGTCAGTGGTATAGGTGGTTAAGATTTTCTTCCACTCAGTGGGTAATCTATTGGCTCTGCTTATGGCATGTTTGTCTTAACAAAAGCTTTTTAGTTTCATGAGATCCCATTGGTTTAGTGCTTGTTTAATTTCCTGGGTTCCTGGGGTTTGCTCAGGAAGTCTTTTCCCAGTTCTATACTGTGGAGCGTGCCTCCTGTTTTCTCTTCCAGTAGTTTAAAGAGTTTCAGGTCTTATATTGAGGTCTTTAATCCATTTGGATTTAATTTTTGTGTATGACAAAATGAGTGGGGCTAATTTCATTTTTTAACATATGGTCATCCAATTTGTCCAACACCATTTGCTGAAGATGCTGTCTTTTCTCCAGTCTACATTATTGGCACTTTTGTGAAAAAAATCAAGCAGCTGTAGTTACTTGACCTCAGGTCTGGGACTTCAATTCTGTTCCATTGGTCTGTGCTTCTGTTTAAATTCCAGTACCATGCTGTTTTTGTCACTATTTCTTTGTAACATAGCTTTAGATCAGGTATGGTGATACCACAGAAGTGTTTATTTTCTCCCCCCTGAGGATATGATTGGATGCTGGAGGCCTTCTGACATTTCATGTGAATTTTGAGATCATTTGTCTATCTCTGTGAAGAATAATGCTGGGATTTTTTATTGATATTGCATTATCATTATATATATATTACCTTTATAGAATTGCCATTTTCCACAATATTAATTCAACCCATCCACAAGCATGGGAGGTCTTTCCATCTTCTCAAGTCCTTGATTCCTTTTTTTAAAAATTATTATTATTTATTTATTTGCAAGCACAGAGAGATAGAAGAGAGACAGATAGAGAGAGAATGGACATGCCAGGGCCTCTAGCCACTGCAAACAAACTCCAGACACATGTGCCCCTTTGCATCTGGCTTACGTGGGTCCTGAGTAATCATACATGGGTCCTTTGGCTTCGCAGGCAAACACCTTAACTGCTAAGCCATCTCTCCAGCCCCATCCTTGATTTCTTTCTTGAGTGTCTTTATATTTCCATTATATAGGTCATTTTTATCTTAATTAGTGTTATTCCAAGGTGTTTAATATTTTTGTTGTTGTTGCTATTGAAAATGGGACAGTCACGGTGATTTTTTGTTTGTTTGTTTGTTTTTTGTTTTTTGTTTTTCGAGGTAGGGTCTCACTCTAGCCCAGGCTGACCTGGAATTCACTATGGAGTCTCAGGGTGGCCTCGAACTCATGGCAATTCTCCTACCTCTGCCTCCCGAGTGCTGGGATTAAAGGCGTGCGCCACCATGCCCGGCTGTCACGCTGATATCTTTCCCTGTATATTTGCCCTTTGGATCTAGAAAAGCTATTCATTTTTGTGCATTGATTTCATGTCCTGCCACTGTGCTAAAGGCATTTATCACCTTTAGAAGTTTTGAGATGGAGACTGTCAGGTCCCTTATATATAGGATCATGTCATCTGCAAATAGGGCTAACTTAACTTCTTCCTTTCCAAATAGAATCCCTTTTTTTTTCTTTCTTCTGTCTTGTTGCTTGAGCTAGTACTTCTAGTACTATGTTGAAGAACACTGGTAAGAGTGGTCACCACATTTTGTTTCTGATGTCAGTGGGAACTCTTGAGTTTCTCCCCATTAAGTATTATTTGGGCTTTAGGAGCTTTATATACAGCCCATATTGTGTTGAGATATAAATCCTCCATGCCTATTCTTTCCAGTGTTTTGATTATGAAGTGGTGTCGCATTTTGTCAAAGGCCTTCTCTGCATCAATTGTGATGATCATGTGGTTCTTACTATTAAGTTTATTTATATGGTGCATTATATTGTCCAATTTCTGTATGTTAAACCATCACTAGGTTCCTGGGATGAAGCCTACTTGATCAAGTCAGATAATGCTTTTGATATGTAGTTGAATTTGGTTTTCAGGGATTTTGTTCAGGATCTGTGCATCTAAGATCATTAGGGATATAGGAGTATAGTTTTCTTTCCTTGTTGCATCTATGTCTGATTTTGCTATTAGGGTGATGCTAGCTTCATAAAAGGATTCAGGACAGATTCCCTGTTTTCCTATTTTGTGGAAAAGTTTAAGAAAAGTTGGTTTCAGTTCTTCAATGAAGATTTGATAGAATTCGGGTGAGAAGCCATCCAGTCGTGGACTTTTCTTTGGGTGGTGTTTTTGATTACCTTTTCAATCTGCATGGATTTGATAGGTTTGTTTAGGAGATTAATTAGTTTTGGTAGGTGGAAGTTTCTGGGAATTCCTTCATTTCTTTCAGATTATTCAATTCTGTGGAGTAGAGGTTTTGGAATTATGCCCTGATGATTCTTCCCATTGCATTGATGTCTGTCTTTTTAAACTTGAGACTTTAACTTTCTTTGCTTGACCAGATTGCCCAGGGGTTTGTCAGTCTTTCAAAGAACCGTTGTCTGGCCAAGATGGCAACCGCCTAGCTGCGCTGCAAATCCCAGGGAAAGAAAGGCAAGATATTAAGGGTACATAGTGGCTTTTAGGGGAGAGAAATCTGGGAGGGCACAGAGACAAGGGAACAAGGAATCACGGATCCCCTCTCAGGTGGGTAGTCACCCCTCACCCCAAATAACTGCAGTGTTCACAGCACTGCCGCTGCTGCCACTGCTGTCAACATGCGTCGATTGTTCCCTGCGTGCGGAAGCTTAGACTGCTCCGCACTCTTGTCCACTCGCCCACTTACTGAGTGAGCCCAGTCCACAGCAGGTTCCACGGAAGCTCCGACTGTGTCTCTCGCTTGCGCCAGCTCAGGTGCCATCCTCTACCTGTCTGCCGCACTGGCCGTCTGCCATTGTCCTGTGGCGGGGGAGCGCAGACTGCTTCCGGTTCCCAGTGTTCCCAGCAAGAGTTTGGGCTGCTTCAGTGCTTAGTGCCTCAGTGCCACTCATAGCTCGAACGCAGGCAGCTCTGGCACATTACCTCTTGAGCACTCAGGCAACTTTGGCTCCCCTGCCAGGCAGTAGATAGGCGGCTTTGGCAAGTGAGAGCCAAAGCCCAGGCTGCTTGGCAACTGCCCCAGGCTGCATAAGATTCCCATTGTTCTTGAGCCCAGGCTGATATGCCCACCTACAGGCCCATACACTGTCATGGGCAGATCACAGTGCAAAAGAAATAACATGAAAAATCAAATGCAAGAAAATCCAGCCAGATCACCCAGTCCCACAATGAATACATCCAACCAAAACATAGAAGAACCAATAGGACCACAACAACAACTTGAAGCTATGAGCAATGCAACTCTGACCAACCTACTGGCAGAACTAGCAGGAAAGCAACAAAGGGACGACAATTCTGTGGATGCTGCCATCACTAAACTAGAACTAATAGATAAGAAATTGGAAGGATTAGAAAAGAAATTGGAAGGATTTCAAAGAGAGTAAAGAGATTTGAGGGAGAGTGACAAAAAAGAAGACCTTAAAAATCATCTGGCCATGCTAAATGAAGACATAAAGAAATGCAAGGATGAATTCCAAGAATCATCAAGAAAATCAGAAAATGATGTGAAAAGGGAGCTTGACAGAGGGATGGAAATTATACATAGAAAAGTAACAGAAAATGCAAACTTAATTGAACAAGACCAGAACTCGCTAGAAGCTCTCAAGAATAGAGTCAGCCAAGTGGAGGTTAGAAACTCTGATCTGGAAGACAATATGGAAGAAACAGTTAGAGAGTTCAAAAATTTCAGTAAGTTCAAAAGCTCCTGTGAACATAACATGAGGGAATTGTGAGATACACTTAAATGTCCTAATATCAGGATCATTGGAATACTAGAAGGAGAAGAAATTCAGACCAAAGGCATGGAGAACTTATTTAACAAAATTATTGAAGAAAACTACCCCAGTCTCTTAAAAGAAAGGCCCATCAAGATACAAGAAGCCAATAGAACTCCAAACAGACTGGACCAAAGGAGAAACTCTCCAAGACATATTATCATTAAGACTCTAAACATTAACACCAAAGAGAAAATCCTAAAAGCAGCTAGGGAAAAACAGCACACCACCTTCAAAGGTAACCTCATCAGAATTACTTCAGACTTCTCAATGGAAACCCTGAAAGGTAGCAGGGCCTGGAATGAAACACTGCAAAGTCTAAGAACCTATGGCTTCCAACCCAAACTACTCTACCCAGCAAAAGTATCCCTCGTAATAGATGGTGAAAGAAAAACTTTCCATGACAAATCTCAGCTTTAGAATTATATGAACACAAAACCAAACCTACAGAGAGTATTCCAGGAAATTCTCCACAGAGAAGAAAAAAATAATCAAACTCAATTGCGTACAAGAAGTAGATCACAACAACCAAACTCAGAGTAGGCACAAAAAACTTCAACATCCATGAAAACACCAACCCATATTTACCATCACAATATGGCAGGGATCAAATCAAATCTCACAGTCATCACCCTTAATATTAATGGCCTTAATTCACCCATCAAGAGACACATGCTAACAGGATGGATCAAAAAATTAGACCCCTCAATCTGTTGCCTTCAAGAAACCCACCTCACTATTAAAGACAGACATCTCCTCAGGGTGAAAGGGTGGAAAACAGTATTCCAAGCAAATGTGAATAAGAAACAAGCAGGTGTAGCTATATTAATATCTATAAAATAGGCTTCAAACCAAAAATAATCAAAAAAGACAAAGAAGGCCACTTCCTACTTATCAAGGGAACAAGAGGATATTACAATCATAAATCTGTATGCACCAAACACAGGGGCACCCCAGCTCATAAAACAAAACCTACTTGACAATAAAACAGAAATAACCACAAACACCATCATAGCTGGGGACTTCAATACACGATTTTCAGTAATAGACAGATCATCCAAACAGAAACTCAACAGGGAAGTAAGAGAGCTCAACAAAACTATAGATCACTTAGACCTAACAGACATCTACAGAACTTTTCATCCCAAATCCACAGATTACACATTCTCCTCAGGAGCCCATGGAACATTCTCTAAAATAGACCATATACTGGGTAACAAAGACTGCCTCCACATATTTAGGAAGATTGACATAGAACCCTGCATGATACCAGATCACAATGCTATATTGCTAGCAAACAACAACAAATACCCACCAAGAATCCCAACGGCACCTGAAAACTGAACAGCACACTTTTAAACAATAAATGGATAGTGGATGAAACAAAGAATGAAATTGGAAAATTTCTGGAATTGAACGACAATGGGAACACATCGTACCAAAACTTATGGGACACAATGAAGGCGGTCCTCAGGGGAAAATTCATAGCACTTAATGCCTTCATGAAAAAGACAGAAAGGTCCCAAATCAATGACCTAACCATCCAACTAAAGGCACTGGAGAAACAAGAAAAATCCAACCCAAAGAGTTCCAGAAGGAAAGAAATAACTAAAATCAGAGCAGAAATCAATGAACTGGAAACGAAGGAAACAATTAAGACAATTGACAAAACAAAGATATGGTTCTTTGAAAAAATAAACAAGATTGACAAACCCCTGGCCAATCTGATCAAGCAAAGAAAGGATAAGCTTCAAATTAACAAAATTCAAAATGAAAAAGGAGAGATCACAACTGACATAAGTGAAATTGTGAGAATCATCAGGACTTATTTCAAAAACCTCAACCCCACAAAACTGGACAATGTGGAGGAGATGGATAAATTCTTGGACGCATACCATCTGCCAAATGTAAACACAGTGCAGATTAATCACCTCAATCAACTCATCACACTCATGGAGATTGAAAAAGTGATTTAAAAAACCTCCCAAAAAGAAGAGTCCAGGACCAGATGGCTTCTCAGCTGAATTCTATCAAACCTTCATGGAAGAACTCAAACCAATCTTCCTCAAACTGTGCCACACAATTGGTGAACAGGGAAAGCTACCCAACTCCTTTTATGAAGCTAGCATCACCCTAATTCCAAAACCAGGCAGAGATGCCACAAGAAAAGAAAACTACTGGCCTATCTCCCTGATGAATTTAGATTCAAAGATCTTAAACAAAATCCTTGCAAACAAAATCCAACAACACATCAAAAGCATTACCCACCTTGACTAAGTGGGATTCATTCCAGGAACACAGGGGTGGTTCAACATACGGAAATCTGTCAATGTAATACACCACATAAACAAGGTTAAACATAAAAACCACATGATCATTTCGATAGATGCAGAAAAGGCCATTGAGAAGATTCAACATCACTTTATGTTCAAAACATTGGAGAGAATTGGCATGGTTGGTTCATATCTCAACCTAATAAAGGCAATATAACAAGCTCTTGAGGCCCAAATAATACTTAATGGAGAGAGACTGGAGGAATTCCCATTAAGACCAGAAACAAGACAGGGTTGTCCACTCTCACCTCTGCTTTTCAATATAGTACTGGAAGTCCTAGCTCAAGTAATAAGACAGGAGAAGGAAATAAAAGGGATACAATTTGGAAAGGAAGAAGTTAAGTTAGCTTTATTCGCTGATGACATGATTATATATGTAAGAGATGCAAGACACTCTGTCCCAAAACGCATGAAGGTGATTAACTCCTATAGCAAAGTAGCAGTATACAAAATCAATGCACAAAAATCAGTAGCCTTCCTTTATGCAAATGACAAAGATACAGAGAAAGAAATAAGTGACATAGTCCCATTTTCAATTGCAACAACAACAAAAAAATACCTTGGAATAACATTAACCAAGTAAGTGAAAGATCTATACAACAAAAACATAAAAACACTCAAAAAAGAAAGTGAGGCCAACTTGAGAAAATGGAAAGACCTCCCATGTTCCTGGATAGGCACAATTAATGTTGTGAAGATGACAATCCTACCAAAGGCAATATACAGATTTAATGCAATTCCAATTAAAATCCCTACAGTGTTCTTCACAGAGATAGAAAAAATGATCTCAAATTTCATATGGAAAGGCAGAAGGCCTCGCATTTCCAAACATATCCTCAGCAAAAGAAGTACATCTGGAGGCATCACCATACCTGATCTAAAGCTATATTACAACGCCATAGTAATAAAAACAGCATGGTACTGGCATAAAAACAGGAGTATAGATCAATGGAATAGACTTGAGGACCCAGACTTTGGGTCGAGCAACTATAGCTACTTGATATTCGATAAAGGCCCAAACAATATAGGCTGTAAAAAAGACAGCATCTTCAACAAATGGTGCTGGACAAACTGGATAACTATATGCAGGAAACTGAAACTTGATCCACACATTTCACCATGCACTACACTCAAGTCCAAATGGATCAAAGGTCTCAATATAAGACAAGAAACTCGTATACTACTGGAAGAAAATTTGGGAAGTACTTTCTATGATACAGGAATGGAAAAGGACTTCCTGAACAAAACCCCAGTAGCTCATGAACTTAAACCGTCACTCAACCAATGGGATCACATGAAGCTGAAGAGTTTCTTTACAGACAAGCACACAATAAGCAAAGCCAATAGATCACCCACAGAATGGGAGAAAATATTTGTGGGTTTTCCAACTGATAGAAGCCTAATCTCTAAAATTTACAAAGAACTCAAAAAGTAAACAGTAAGAAGTCAAACACCTCACTCACAAAATGGGGCAAAGAGCTGAACAGGGAGTTTACAGAGGAAGAAATAGAAATGGCAAACATACACTTAAGAATGTGTTCATCATCCCTGGTCATCAGAGAAATGCAAATTAAAACACCTATGAGATTGCACCTTACCCCAATAAGGATAGCAAATATCAAAAAATCTAATAAAAATAAATGCTGGTGAGGATGTGGACAAGTAGGAACAATCATCCACTGTTGGTGGGAATGTAGGATGTTACAACCACTTTGGAAAGCAATATGGAGACTTCTGAAAAAGCTGAGTATAGAGGTACCAACAGACCCAGTTATTCCCTTACTGGGCATCTACCCTAAAACCTTCAAACCACAGTCTAGAAAGATTTGCTCAACTATATTTATAGCGGCTCAATTTCTAATAGCTAAGTGCTGGAATAAACCCAGATGTCCATCAGTGGAAGAATGGATAACTAAGATGTGGTATATCTACACAATGGAATTGTATACAGCAGTAAGAAAAAATGACACAATGAAATTTGAGGAAAAATGGTTGAACCTGGAACAGATCATTCTCAGTGAACTTATCCAATCACAGAAAAAAAATCACCACATAGTCTCACTCGTCTACAGCACCTAACCTGAATCTACCCAAGATACCTTACATACCCAGCAAGCATCTCCTAGACTAGACACTAGTATGGAAGAGGAGGGAGGGGAAGGCATCAAATGGGGTGGGAAACACAAATCTAAACCCAAACGGCAATGGTACCCTAATTTTCTACTTACTAAAAGACAGACCAAATGGCTGATCCTTCACCAGGCCCTTACAGGGAACACCTGAACCACAAGAAAATGGACAGGGTAAGATCAAGACTAACCTTAATCTTCTACATCTTCCCTGCCTCACTTCCCCTCCCCCCTCTCTCTCTCTTATCTCTAACTCTTGTATATTAGTTATCTTTTTCCTCATTTTCTTAGTGGGCACTGACCTGTTACTCCCAGTACCAGCATGGGGCTATCATCCGCAATGAGCTTTTGATCAGAGAGCCCTACAAGGTTTCCTAAAAGACAGACAGATTTCTGTCTGAGTACTTGATGTCCCACCAAAGGCTAGTGGTATGACCCTACTGCTGAACACACCTTATGTGATTGACATGCAAATTAGTATGGCATGGCTGGAAGTTGGAGGAGAGTCAGTCCCCAGACAGTCAGCACGTCTAGTGCCAGAAGGTGCTACATGGGCGACTGGGGAAAAATGACCAATATCTGTCGAAGCAACGCAGGGTCTAACCCACTTAGCAGCAAATAACTTGTTGTGTTGTGCACACAAGTGCAGTGGTGGCACACAGCCATGGTGGGGAACCAACTGCTCTCAATTTGGCTAACTGATTCCCTCACTGGTATGGGACCCATAGCTGGAGGTGGGAAAGAAGTCAGAACCATATCCAAACATAAGCCCACTCTCCATTATCAGGCTACCATCAATTGTGGGCTACAAGAGGGCCTACACCTATTAAATTCTCTATAAAAAAAAGAAGGGTTATATCATTTGTCCTGATGCTAACTTACTCTCTGTTGGAGAATCTTCTTCTCTTTTTCAGATAGATGTAGATCCTAAGGAGAGAGCCACGCCATCATACCTCAAAAGGGCCCCGGCTGCAACTAAGAAAAATTGGAGAAACAAGCAAGGGGGCTGTTTTCCTGATGAACCGGATACCAGCACATGGGGGAAGGAGATAAGCACAGAGAACAATCAACTCCTACCAAATCAGAGAGCCAGAGCCTCAGAGGCCCCCAACACCTCCTCACTGAAGCAGACTAAAAATGAACCCAACATGGGTCAGGGAAATTTTGCGGAAGAGGGGGTGGAAAGAATGTCAGAGCCACATGTTGGGTTATGATATGCAGAGACATTTACCTTACCCATAAATGTGCGGTAACTCCACAATGCATGACCCGTATACCTCAACAAAGAGGGGCCAAGCGGAGGGGGTAGGTCACAGATGAGCCTAATAATGGTACCAAACTGACTGTATTTGCTGAATACAAAACTAACTAATAAAGGAAAAAAAAAAAAAAAAAGAACCAGCTCTTTGTTTCATCAATTTTTAAAATTGTTTTCTTTGTTTCCAATTCATCAATTTCTGCTCTGATCTTGATTATTTCTTTCTGTGCGGACCCCATTGAGTTGGATTCTTCTTGTTTTTCCATTGCATTTAGGTGGACAATCAGGTTATTAATTTGGTTTCTCTCTGTCTTTGTAGTGAAGGCATTTAGGGCTATGAATTTTTCCCTTATAACTGCCTTCACTGTGTCCCAGAGTTTTGGTAGGTTTTTTTTTTTTTTTTTTCATTATCATTCTATTCTAGGAATTTTACAATTTCTACTTTTGATTTCTTCCATGACCCATTCATTGTTTAAAAGTAGTTGTTTAGTCTTCAGGAGTGTGTGGGGTTCTTGATGTGTCTCTTGTTTTTAATTTCTAGGTTTAAAGCATTGTGATCTCTGTGCTGCAGGAAATTACTTCATTTTTCCTGTATTTATGAAGGTATGTGTTATGGCCTAATATATGGTCAATTTTGGAGAAGGTTCTATGGGCTACTGAGAAGATTGCATATTCTGTAGAGTTGGGGTGGAAAGTTGTGTAGATATTTGTTAGGTCTAGTTGATCTATGATGTTGTTGAGTTCTATTATTTCCCTGTTGATTTTCTGCTTGGATGATCTGTCTATTGATGATATATATATCCTTTAATACCATAATCATTTGATCAAGTCTTCATTAAGCTTAGTTAACCAGTTGAGTTCTTCCATTTCCTTTTCTTTTTCTTTTCTTTTTTTGTTTTTCGAGGTAGGCTCTCATTCTAGCCCAGGCTGACCTGGAACTCACTAAGTAGTCTCAGGATGGCCTCCAACTCATGGCGATTCTCCTACCTCTGCCCCCCAATTGTTGGGATTAAAGGTATGCGCCACCACACCCAGCAAGTTCTTCCATTTCTTGACTCACCTTTAATTTATTCTAGCTCCTTGGAGGTTTCTAACATTTTCTCAATCAAGTTAAGCCTACTGTGAAAAGCTGAACATACTAGTAGATGATTCTTTTCAAATTAGTTGATGCATTTGTTGGTTCTTTGATGGTTTGCTTCCAGTTCAGTGACTTTTTTTTTCTTTTTTGGTTGTTGTGTTTTCATTTGGGAATGAATTTCTGCTGATTTCTCTATGATTTCATTGAAGGCTTTTATTGTAGGACATGGCAACCTTGGTGGAGATCTCTCAGTTTTCTGACTTGCAATGGCTTTTTTGTGTTGTTGTCTACCCATTTTAGGAAGACTCTTTTTTCTATTGAGGAGGAAGCAAGTTTTTGTCCTTTGGCTCACACACCCTCTGACTCGGATGAACAGGGATGTTGGTACCCAGTGGCCAGTCAAGATCCCAGAGCAAAAGGCCTGCCTCCACAGCTCCCATGGGGCCAGGCCTCCTCTAGCAACGTGTAATGGGACCTACCAGGACTCCCAGGGGACTGCAAGAAATAGGGAAAGAAAACTGAGAAGGCCAATTAATAAATTATTATATTTATTGAGGGAAATAGAGCCAAGGAAAGGCACCCATGTGTCTAGAGATCCCATGTGAAGGGCCTGGGGGGGGGGGAAGCATGGAAAAAAAGAGAAAATAAAATTAGATCCCATGTGGAGGGCCTGAGAGAAAAAGCATAGAAAGAAAAAAGAAAGTTCAAGGAGCTCCTGCCAGGTGGGGAGTTGGAGGGGATAAAGACCCATGAGGAGAGCAAGGGCTAGGGGACCCTCCCAGCTAGGTCTGGGCTAGGGCCTAGGCTGAGACCCTCCCTGAGCCAGCCCAGACCTAGCCAAAGGAAAAAACTCATCTATAGCTGGAAGTTCCCAAGTGATCAGAGCGAGTGTGCTCTCCCCTTGCAAAGGTATTTATAACCTTAAGTTGGTGGGCTGCCTCCTGGCCAGGTGAACCAGGGGGCCAACTTGTTGGTTACAGCTATGGTCTGTCTCAGGAAGAGATTAACTCTGTCACCAAGTTCTGGGGGCTTAATTTGACCAACCACAATGTTTAAATCCTATTAAAGACCTCCCTCCCAGAAGGGGTCCTGATTGTTTATAGAAAAACAGGTCTCTAGGGGACTAGGCAAAAGATAAGAAGTCAGCCTGTGCTTTTTCACTTTCAGGGGTCCAGTCTACTCCCCTCTCAAACCTGTAATAGACGAGCTTTCCACTACCACAGATTTTTCTAATCATTCAATCAGCTATGTGGAATGTTTAACACAGGCATTGCTTTTGGTTTTTCTTTTTTTCTGGAAACTTGTTCATGAATCCAGAGGCTCACACACCTCAGGTATACAAGGAATCCACACTGAGCCACAACTCCAGCCTGGATATACTGTTTCAATGGCTGAACTAGCAAAATGTGTCTAAATAGTGAGTGTGAACAAGGCTACAGATAAGTATGTGCCAAACTGAAGAGGGAGCTAAGGTGGTGCTTCATAATAATAACTCAGGTTGTCTGGTCATGAATGCAGTAAAGAGGAGAGAAGGACCCTTGCATGAAATAGACAATGCATGGTGAACAGATGGGGCATAGAGGGTGGATGTGTGTTTGGCTAAGGATCAAACCCATGGGCTTGCTCATACTAGGCAAGTGATCTGTCAAGGGGACAAATATTAACAACTGTCCTGTTTCAGTTATTAGCAGAAGTGTCACTCTTCCTAAATATATGGAGGCAGGCTTTGTGACCCAGTATATGATCTATTTTAGAAAATGTTCCATGGGATGCTGAGAAGAATGTGTAGTCTGTGGATTTGGGATGGAATGTTCTGTAGATGTCTGTTCGGTCTAAGTGATCTATGGTTCTGTTGAGCACTCTTACTTCCCCGTTGAGTTTCTGTTTGGATGATCTATTACTGATAATGGTATATGGAAGCCTCCAACTATGATGGTGTTGGTGGTTATTTCTGTTTTATTGTCAAGTATGTTTTGTTTTATGAACTGTCATTGCCCTGTGTTTGGTGCATAAAGATTTATGATTGTGATACCTTGTTGATGAATAGTTCCCTTGATAAATAGGAAGTGGCCTCCTTTGTCTTTTTTGATTATTTTTAGCTCAAAGTCTATTTTATTGGATATTAGTATAGCTATGCCTGCTGTTTCTTATTTCCATTTGCTTGGAATATTGTTTTCCACCCTTTCACCCTGAGGAGGTGTCTGTCTTTAGTGGTGAGGTGGGTTTCTTGAAGACAACAGACTGAGGAGTCTAATTTTCTGATCCACCCTGTTATCTTGTGTCTCTTGATGGGTGAGTGGAGGCCATTGATTTTTAGCATAATGACGTTGCAGTTTGATTTGATCCCTGCCATATTATGGTGGTTTATGTGGTTTGGTGTTTTCATGGACTTTGATGTTTTTTGTGTCTTCTCTGAGTTAGGTTATTGTGAACTGCATCTTGTAGGTACTTGAGGTTGATTATTGGATTCTTCTGTGTGGAGAATTTCCTGAAATACTCTCTGTTGTTTTGTTTTTGTGTTCATATAGTTGTAAAGTTGAGTTTTGTTGTGGAGGGTATTTCTTTCTTGATATAATATGAGGGATGCTTCTGCTGGGTAGAGTAGTTTGGGTTGGAAGCCATAGGTTCTTAGAGTTTGCAGTGCTCCATTCCAGGATCTTCTGGCTTTCAGGGTTTCCATTGAGAAGTCTGAAGTGATTCTTATGGGGTTACCTTTAAATGTGATGTGTTGTTTTTCCCTAGCTGCTTTTAGGACTTTCTCTTTGGTATCAATGTTTAGAGTCTTAATGACAATATGTCTTGGAGAGTTTCTCCTTTGGTCCACTCTGTTTGGAGTTCTGTTAACTTCTGGTATCTGGAGAGAGTGGGAAAGTTTTCTTTGGTTATTTTGTTATATAAATGTTCCAGGCCTTTGGTCTGAATTTCTTCCCCTTCTGGTATTCCCATGATCCAAATGTTAGGGAATTTGAGGGTATCCCACATTTCCTTCATGTTCTGTTAACAGAAATTTTTGAACTTATTGAAAATTTTGCACTCTTGAACTGCTTTTTTCTGTTTTGTCTTCCAGACCTGAGTTTCTATCCACACAGCTGACTCTGTTCTTGAGAACCTCTAAGGAGTTTTGGGTTTGTTCAATTAGGTTTGCATTTTCTGTTACTTTTCTGTGTATGGTTTCCATCCCTGTGTCAAGTTCCCTTTTCACATCATTTTCTGTTTTTCTTGATGCTTCTTGGAATTCTTCCTTGCATTTCTTTATGTCTTCATTCAGCATAGGCAGCTGATTTTTAGGTCCTCTTTTTTTTTTTCCACTTTCCTTTATGTCTTTTAACTGTGTTTGGACCCCTTCTATTTTCTTATCTATTAGGTCTAGTCTAGTGATGACAGTGTCCATACAATTATCAGTCCTTTGCTGTTTTTGTGTGAGTTCTTCCAATAAGTTGTTCAGGGTTACATTGCTCATAACTTCATTTTGAGTTCCTGATCCTATTGTTTCTTCTGTGTTTTGATTAGAGACTTCCATGGTAGGACTGGGAGATCTTATTGGATTTCCTTGCATTTGATTTTTCATGTTATTTTATTTATTTATTTATTTAATTTATTTACGTTGTGGTCTGCCCAACAGAGTGTGGGAGCAGGGAGAATGGGACTGTGGTTGAGATGGGTGGGGAGGTGGCACAGCTTCTCGGTGGGGCGGGGGTAAAGACAGGATCGGGGGTGGGGGTGGATCTTGGGGGCTGGTTGCCCAGGGTCTGGAAAGAGAGTCAAGGGTCAAGACTCACTTGTGGGTGGGGTGGGGTGGGGCAGAGTAGGTATGAACAGAACATGTCTGAAGTTAGGCACTGGAGAAGTTTCTTGCTTGGGGGAGTAGCAGAGTGGAGGGTGTCAGAATTCCTGTGGGGTTGGAGGCAAGTGGGTTGAATCTGAAGTTCAGGGCTGGGGTGGGGCCAAGCGGAGTGGGTGGAAGTGGATGGGTGGGTGTGGCAGAGTGGAGTTATTCCACAGTTGGGGTGAGTGGGGAAGGGTGGAGAGAGACAGGAGTGGGGTGGGCTGAGGGAGGTCTGAAGACATGCAGGGGGTGGGGGGGAAATCTGTGACCTCCTGGTGGTGGGGGTGGATCTCTGGCAATCACCTTTGCTGGGGGCACAGGTGAAACCATTGCCTGGGACTCCTTGTCTGCAGTTACTGTGAGAGTAGCCTGAGGCTGGGACTCTGGTTAGGAAGGCTGCTTGGGGTGATTTGGGGACTGATGGGTTACCTGGGAGCATGGGAATCAGCTGATTCCCTTTTTGCCCCCCTGCACCCTCCCACTGGTGATGTATTAGAGATTGCTCTCTCCTAAAAGTCCCAGTGACCCCTTGATTCCTTGCCTGTCCTTCCTGGGAGTTGCGGCACAGATAGGCAGACTCCATCTTGACTGGAAGCTCACCACCATTATTATTATTATTAACAACATGCTTAGTATGTATTCATCATGTGTTGGTACCCTCTTTTCACTTGTTCCTGTCCCCATTCCATTGAGATGCTCCTGCATGGGGTTGCAGGTGTTTCCCATTCCCTTTCTTTAACCCTATTGAGTTAAGTTAGGGTTTCTTGCATGATCATGGGTGGAGGGTGTTTTTTTCTTTTCCCTCTTTCTTTCTTTCTTTTTTTTTTTGTTTTTTTTTTGTTTTTTTTTTTTTTTGGAGGGTGTTTTAACAGAATGGGCAACTTACCAGCAGGTACACAACTGATGAACAGGACTACCCTTTCCCAGCAATCATTACATGCAATTAGCTTCTCTGGAGGTGTGGAGCCACATGTCTCCTTCCCCCATGAATGTGATGTATTGACAGGCTCAATCTTTGCATGAAATTAAAGCTGCTATGAATTCATGGGTGTAATGACTATGTGTATCCAAAGACACCATTTCACAGCCCTATTCCCCACGACACCAGGATCTCTGTAAGACTCAGTAAGTAAGAGAAACAACACTCAGCAGGTGGACAATACTCAGAAGTCTCAGAAAGCTCCCACAGTCCACAAGTTCCCTCCACAAGGTTATATAAACAGTAAGAATTTCCAGAAAGAGGAGACATTCCAAATGGTCAAGCCCCCTTCATGTTTTACAAGTATGTCCAGGGATATACCTTTCATGAGTTGGCACCCATGGCGGGGGGGGGACTTTTACTGACGGTTATACATTTCAGTCATCCATGGGCCTGTACATATCTCCTCATCCATATTCCCCAATAAACTCACTGGCTCACTGGGCTGGACTTGAATGGCATTATTTCTTTGGTCTGTCACTGGCACCTTATTTGGAGTAAATAAATATTTGATCACACCTCTCCAGAAGTTGATGGATGCAATGATAGGTTGGCTGTATTGTGGAAATGTGTATATTTTTGCAGGACATTGCTCAGGACTAAGTAGGAAGGGAGACTATTCCCTTGCCTTTCTTGCTGTGCAGCCCTTGATGTACACCTTTGGTCTCCCTGATGGTTGTGTCCAGTGTGCAGGAAGTAATAATGTCAGAGCACTTCATGTTATGTATACTCACCAAGTCTCATGCCGCTGGCCTACATGCACTATCTCTCCAGAACGCAAAACATTTTTCCTCTTTTTTGGAGCTAAATTGGAGTAACTGTCAGTGTTTATCCTCTGTTACTGGCTATTAAATCCAGGGTCTACTGTATGCTAAGCAAGTTCTTGTGCACTGAGCTACACTGTCAGCTCTTTATTTTTCTTAGAGGTGAAGTCTCATTATGTATCACTGGCTAGCCTCCTACTACACTATGATGCTCATCTCTCTATGACATAGACTCTTTTTAAATATTTATTTACAAGGTGAGACAAAGAGAAGGTGAATACCAGGACCTCTAGTGACTACAAATGAACTCCCGATGCATGTGCTGTTTTGTGCATCTGCCTTTATATGGGTACAGGGGAATTGAACCTGGGTTTTTAGACTTTGTAGGCAAGTGCATTAAGCACTGAACCATTACTCCAGCCCCAATACATATGATCTTTTAAAAAAATATTTTCTTTCTTTCTTTATTTCTTTATTTCTTTATTTCTTTCTTTATTTATTTATTTTGGGGGGCTGGAGGGAGAGAGAGAGAATGGACACAACAGGATCTCTAGCCACTGCAAATAAATGCCTCCAGATGTATGCACCACTGTGGTTTGATTCAGGTGTCCCCCATAAACTTAGGTGTTCTGAATGCTATGTTCCCAGCTGATGGAGATTTAAGAACTAACATGTCCTGGAGGCATTGTATTGTTGGGGGTCGGCTTATGGGTGTTATAGCCATTTTCTCCTTGCCAGTGTTTGGCACAATCTCCTGTTGTTGTTGTCTTCCTAATATTGGCAAGGAGGTGATGGTCACGCTCTGCTCATGCCATCACTTTCCCCTGCTATCATGGAGCTTCCTCTTGAGTATGCCATCACTTTCCCCTGCTATCATGGAGCTTCCTCTTGAGTATATTAGCCACAATATTCCCCCCCCCCCACAAGCTGCTCTTGGTTGGGTGCTTCCTGCCAGCAATGTAAACCTTACTAAAACAGCCACCTTATGTACTGGCTTATGTGGGTACTGGAGAGATAAACCAGAGTTCACAGAAAAGCACTGTATTTGGTAAGCCATCTCTCCAGCACCACTACATATATATATTTTTTAATATTTTATTTTTATTTATTTATTTGAGAGAGAGAGAGAAACAGAAATAGGCAGGGAGGGAGGGAAAGAAAGAGAGAGAATGGGCGCACCAGGGCCTCCAGCCACTGCAAACAAACTCCAGACACATGTGCCCCATTGTGCCTCTGGCTTACATGGGTCCTGGGGAATCGAACCTGAGTCCTTTGGCTTTGCAGGCAAATGCCTTAACTGCTAAGCCATCTCTCCAGACCCCCACTACATATATTTTTTGCATGATGGTGGTTTGTCATTGAATGGGATTTGGGGTGGTTAATATGTACTTTAGTTTACATCATTATGTTAAAAGATGATATCAGACTTATATTTGAGTCATTATAAGTAGAAACTTCTGGGCTTGAAATATGTAAGCATCTGTCATAGTTTGATGCAGGTATCCCCCATAAACTTAGGTGTTCTGAGTGCTAGGTTGCCAGCTGATGGAGATTTAGGAAGTAACACCTCCTGCAGGCAGTGTTTTGTTGGGGGCAGTCTTATGGGTATTATAGCCAGTTTTCCCATTGCAGTATTTGGCACACTCTCCTGTTGCTATTGTCCACCTTATGTTGGCCAGTGGGTGATGTCCACCCTCTGCTAATGCCATCATTTTCCCTGCCATCGTGGAGCATCCCCTTCAGTCTGTAAGCCAAAAGAAATCATCTTTTTTCCCAAAAGCTGCTGTTGATGGGGTGATTTCTGCCAGCAATGCAATCCTGACTGCAACAGCATCACAACCATCTGACTCCTGAGCTTTTTTCAGCTTCCCAAAGAGGAACTGTATAAATGTACTTTCTGCACACATTTGCCATTTGCCAGCACATTATTTATTTATGTTGATTTTTCAAGATAGAGTCTCAGTCCAGCCCAGGCTGGCTTAGAATTCACTATGTAGTCTCAGCCTTGAACTCACACTGATCCTCCTATTTTAGCCTCCTAAGTGCTGGGATTAAAGTCATGTGCCAACACGCATGGCCATTTTTCTATTTTTTTTTCTAATAATGGGATTAGTTTTTTAATTTTATTTTTTTGAGAGAAAGAGCAAGTGTGGAAGTGAGTGAGAGGCATGACAGAGTCTCTCTCTCTCTCATATATATATCATCTCTCTCTCTCTCTCTCTCTCTCTCTATATATATATATATATATATATATATATATATATATATATAGAGAGAGAGAGAGAGAGAGAGAGAGAGAGGTATGGCAGGGTCCCCAGCCACTACAAATGAACTCCAGATACATGTGCCAACTTGTGCATCTGGCTTGCATGGGTTCTGTGGAACTGAACCTGGGTCCTTTGACTTTGCAGACAAGTGCCTTAACTGCTAAGTGATCTCTCTACCCCTGGTTTCAGTTTTTACTAAAAAATGGACACAACTAGTGCTGAAGAATGTATTTGTAGTTTCAATATGTCTGCAGTAATTTGTATTTACAAGCACAGTACCAGGGAACATGCATGCATATCACACATAGGAGCCATGAGAGGCAGCCTGCAGAGTGCACTGTTGGGTGCAGGACTGTTCACAGGCCTGCCAGGGAGGATGGAGGATTGAGGAAAAGAACCTAAGTATGAGAAGAGTGCCAGGGAGGAACGGTGCATTCATTGATCACTTATGAATTGACAAGATAATCTATATATAGTCATCCTTGCTTTAATAGACAAGGAAGGTTTGAGATGTGGCTCAGTTGGTAGAGTGCTTGACTAGCATACAGAAAACTCTGGATTCCATCCCCAGAGCTGCATAAACCAGGTGTTGTGCATGCCTGTGTTCCTAGCACTCTGCAGGTGGAGGCAGGAGGACCAGAAGACCAGGACTATCCTAGACTAAATAGTGAATTTGAGGGCAGAATGGTTTACATGAGACCTTGTTTATAAACTAATTAAAAGAAAGAGAGAAGGAAGGAAGGAAAGAAGACAAAAAGATGAGGAAACAGCGAGAATATTTAAGTAACTCCTAGAATTATACTCATTGTTTCCCCAAGATTCACTTGAATAGAATTAGGCACAGTTTCCAGACTCAGAACCTGGAGCCTCTATCTCAGCCCCTACACATCATAGCTCCCATCCAAGGCACAGTGGTAGTAGGGCTGAATAGGAACAGGCATAGTGAATCCACTCCTACTGCCTCCTCTTATGGACAATGCTTTTGCAGGTGGACAGGAAAATTGTTCTTATGATTACTTGTTTGTAAAACAGCTTGGTGGCAGATTCTGTCAGAGCAAAGAACAATCCTTATCCTGGTTGGGCTGTGAGGATAAGACCTGGATCTCCATATCCAGCCGACTCTCTTGAGGCCTGGAGGCATCTGTACCTACAGTGAGCTTGTCACAGAAGCCACAGTTCAGGGTCCCCTTGTCCTGTTCTAGCAGAGATCTCATGTTTCTGGAAACCTCTCCCCTTTCCACTGGCTGCTCCCCTCCTTACAATCTTTTTTCTGGCTGTCTGCTGCCTATAATTGCTGCCAAACTTTGTGTGTGGGTCCTGTCCATGTATGCATGGGAAGCAAACATCAGGGAAGCTGTGGCTCACAGTGTATTTTCTTTTTGTTGCTAGGACAATATCCTCTATATGATCAGTTTAAGAGAGAAGAGTGTACTTCAGCTTACAGTGGCAGGTTACAGAACATCATGGCAGGGAAGACGCTATGGCAGATGCTCCAGGTAGCTGGTTACATCCAGTCCTCAGTGCGGGAAGCAGACTGTGAGGAGTGCTGCATGCACAGCTAGCTTTCCCCCTTTCATAGTCTGCTGACCCAGCCCATGTGATGGTGCTGCCCACAGTTAGGTGGGTTCTCTTATGGGGTATTATGCTCTTCCCTGCTACAGTTCCCACTCCTCTTTGTTGGCCAGAGCAGAAAATAGTGTCCCACTCCAACCTTCTTTCCCATGTTCTCATTTTGAACTGGGTTCTCTTCAAAGATAGGCACTTTTCCACGAGCCCAGGGGGAGTCTCTGATCTGTGCTCCCCTTTATGGGACTGGGGTTACAGGTTTTCCTGGGCATTCCCAGCTCTTTATGTGAGATCTGGTAACTCAAATGTGAACTGTTTAGGCCCTTTTGTATCCTCATGTTTGCAGAGAAAGTGCACATAATCTTGAAGCTACCTCTTCCTTCCTCATACTTAAACTGTGAATAGACCTGGGGTGGGGCTTTGTGAGCCCTGTCCTCTAGTTACAGTAACTGAATCCATGAAGAGCTGTGTGAACCTTCCCCTCCTCCATGGTGGAGAGTTACAGGTAGTTCA
>CM070791.1:3878150-3889572 GCA_036346955.1 Dipus sagitta | reverse complement strand
GCATGGCTTGGTGAGCAGCAGTGGATTAGGTCACTTATGGGCCCAATGGCCTTCCTGGCCACATTTGAAACATGCCCCTGGTGGGGTGGACCATGACTGCGTCCTGGTTGGATGGGGCTTTGCCCTTGTCCCTGCTGCAGGAAGGTCGATGGCCTCAGGACAGCTATCAAGGCTTGGGATTGTAGGGTCACCTTCTGTTACATCCAAGTCTGTTGGGAAGACTTGCCTAGCTCTTCTCAGGCGTTAAAGACCTTAAAAGCCATCCTCATCAGATCTTGAATGGAAGTTTGAGTCTCCTCTTCTGCCATCTTTAGTTTCTTTCTAATGTTGGGGGAGGACTGAGAAATAAAATGGGTAGCTAGTACTGTGGTCCCTGCCTCTGAAACCAGATCTAAGCAGGTGTATTGGATCACAGACTCTTGTAAACTGTTTAGAAAAATAGCTGGGTTTTCATCTGAGCCTCGACTGATCTCCCTAAGTTTATGAAAATTAACCATCTGGCTAGGTACTGTTTTATATTCTAACAAGACAATAACCATTATTACAGTAATAAAATAAGGCAGGGGGTGGAAACTGCAGTGGCGATTGGGGGGAGCATGCTGGCTTTTGGGAGCAGGAGAATAAAGTCAAAATCACTTATTAAATCATGCCTTATTTACACTTAATTTTCTTAATAAAGATAGTAAAGGTCAGTCTGCTTTTGAAAGGCATTGGGAAGCTTTTGATTGTAATATTAAACCATTAGTCATGTGGAAGGATCTTTTAACCTCTACATGGAAGGGGCCAGACCCCCTTTTATCATTGGGGTAAGGCTATGCTTGCGTTTTTCCACAGATGCCGAGTCACCAATCTGGATTCCTGACAGGCTCATTTGGCCTTTCAGGGCCTCCAGCTCTGAGTTTGAAAAGAAAGAGGCCACGGTGCCTTCCTGTGGCACCAACTCATCAAACTGAAACCACGGCATCATCTCTGGCTCCAGCTTCTGCAGAGGAGGTGGAAGAAAGTACTTTAACTATAGTTTTCATCCACCTTCAGCTTTCACCTCTACGGCCCCTGTGTGTTCTTTTTTTTTTTTTTTTTTCCTCCATTTTTATTAATATTTTCCATGGTAACAAAAAAAATCCCATGGTATTACCCTCCCCCCTTTCCCCTTTGAAATTCCATTCTCCATCATATCCCCTCCCCATCTCAATCTTTCTACTTACATATATACAATACCAACCTAATAAAAGCCCTCCTCCCTTTCTTTCTCTTCCCTTTCTATCTCCTTTTTTAACTTACTGGCCTCTGCTACTGAGTTTTTTCCTTCTCACACAGAAGCCCAATCATCTCTAGCTAAGATCCACATATGAGGGAGAACATGTGGCGCTTGGTTTTCTGGGCCTGGGTTACCTCACTTAGTATAATTCTTTCCAGATCCATCCACTTTTCTGCAAATTTCATAACTTCATTTCTCTTTACTGCTGAGTAAAACTCCATTGTATAAATGTGCCACATCTTCATTATCCACTCATCAGTTGAGGGACATCTAGGCTGGTTCCATTTCCCAGCTATTATAAATTGAGCAGCAATAAACATGGTTGAGCAAGTATCTCTAAGGTAATGAGATGAGTCCTTAGGATATATGCCTAGGAGAGCTATAGCTGGGTCATATGGTAGATCAATCTTTAGCTGTTTTAGGAACCTCCACACTGATTTCCACAATGGCTGGACCAGATTGCATTCCCACCAACAATGTAGAAGGGTTCCTCTTTTTCCACATCCCCGCCAACATTTATGATCATTTGTTTTCATGATGGTAGCCAATCTGACAGGAGAGAGATGGAATCTCAATGTAGTCTTAATCTGCATTTCCCTGATGACTAGGGATGTAGAACATTTTTTTAGATGCGTATATGCCATTCGTATTTCTTCCTTTGAGAATTCTCTATTTAGCTCCATTTCCCATTTTTTGATTGGTTTGTTTGATTCCTTATTATTTAACTTCTTGAGTTCTTTGTATATCTTAGATATTAATCCTCTATCAGATGTATAGCTGGTGAAGATTTTTTCCCATTCTGTAGTTTGCCTCTTTGCTTTCTTCACCGTGTCCTTTGCAGTGCAGAATCTTTGTATTTTCATGAGGTCCCAGTGGTTAATCTGTAGTTTTATTGCCTGAGCAATTGGGGTTGTATTCAGAAAGTCTTTGCCAAGACCAATATGTTGAAGGGTTTCCCCTACTTTTTCCTCTAGCAGTTTCAGAGTTTGAGGTCTGATGTTAAGGTCCTTAATCCATTTGGACTTAATTCTTGTGCACGGAGAAAGAGAAGAATCTATTTTCATCCTTCTACAGATATATATCCAATTTTCCCAACACCATTTGCTGAAGAGGCTGTCTTTTCTCCAATGAGTATTTTTGGCATTTTTATCAAATATCAGGTGGCTATAACTACATGGGGTTACATTTGGGTCCTCTATTCTGTTCCATTGATCTACGAGTCTGCTTTTGTGCCAGTACCATGCTGTTTTTGTTACTATGGCTCTGTAGTATAGGTTAAAATCAGGTATGGTGATACCACCAGCCTTATTTTTGTTGCTCAGTATTATTTTAGATATTCGAGGTTTTTTGTGATTCCAAATGAATTTTTGGATTGTTTTTTCTATTTCCGTGAAGAATGCCTTTGGAATTTTGATGGGGATTGCGTTAAATGTGTAGATTGCTTTTGGTAAGATTGCCATTTTCACAATATTGATTCTTCCAATCCAGGAACAAGGGATGTTTTTCCATTTCCTAGTGTCTTCTGCAATTTCTCGCTTGAGTGTTTTAAAGTTCTCATTGTATAGATTCTTTACTTCCTTAGTAAGGTTTATTCCAAGGTACTTTATTTTTTTTGATGCAATTGTGAATGGGAGTGATTCTCTGATCTCATCCTCTGTGTGTTTGTTGTTAGCATATATGAAGGCTACTGATTTCTGTGTATTTATTTTGTATCCTGCTACATGACTGTAGGTTTTTATCAGCTCTAACAGTTTGCTAGTAGAGTCTTTAGGGTCCTTTATATATAGAATCATGTCATCTGCAAATAATGATAACTTGACCTCTTCCTTTCCGATTTGTATCCCTTTTATGCATGTCTCTTGCCTTATTGCTATGGCTAAGACTTCCAGAACTATATTAAATAAAAGTGGGGACAGTGGACACCCTTGTCTTGTTCCTGATTTTAGTGGAAAAGCATCCAGTTTTTCCCCATTTAGTAATATGTTGGCTGTAGGCTTATCATAAATAGCCTTTATTATATTGAGATATGTTCCTTCTATTCCCAGTCTCTGTAGGACTTTTATCATGAAGGGATGTTGGATTTTGTCGAATGCTTTCTCTGCGTCTAATGAGATGATCATGTGATTTTTGTCCTTCAACCCATTTATATAATGTATAACATTTATAGATTTGCGTATGTTGAACCATCCCTGCATCTCTGGGATAAAGCCTACTTGGTCAGGGTGAATGATCTTTCTAATGTATTCTTGTATTCTGTTTGCCAATATTTTGTTGAGAATTTTTGCATCTATGTTCATGAGGGAGATTGGTCTGTAATTTTCCTTTTTTGTTCTATCTTTGCCTGGTTTTGGTATCAGAGTGATGCTGGCTTCATAGAAGGAGTTTGGTAGAATTCCTTCTTTTTCTATTTCATGGAAAAGCTTAAGAAGCAATGGTGTTAGCTCTTCCCTGAAGGTCTGGTAAAATTCAGCAGTGAATCCATCTGGGCCTGGGCTTTTTTTAGTTGGGAGATTTTTGATAACTGTTAGGATCTCCATGCTTGTTATAGGTCTATTTAAGTGATTAATCTCATCTTGATTTAATTTAGGTAGGTCATATAAATCAAGGAAATCATCCATTTCTTTCAGATTTTCATACTTTGTGGAGTATATGTTTTTATAATATGTCCCTATGATTTTTTGAATTTCTCTGGCATCTGTCGTGATGTTACCTTTTTCATCTCTAATTTTATTAATTTGTGTCTCTTCTCTCTTTCTTTTGGTCAGATTTGCTAAGGGTTTATCAATCTTGTTTATCCTTTCAAAGAACCAGCTCTTTGTTTCATTAATTCTTTGTATTGTTTTTTTGGTTTCTATTTCATTAATTTCTGCCCTAATCTTTATTATTTCTTCCCGTCTACTGATTTTTGGTTTGCCTTGTTCTTCTTTTTCCAAGGCTTTAAGGTGAAGCATTAGGTCATTTATTTGCGACCTTTCTAATTTCTTAATATAGGCACTTAAAGCTATAAATTTACCTCTTAGAACTGCCTTCATTGTGTCCCAGAGATTTTGGTATGTTGTGTTCTCATTATTGTTTGACTCTATAAATTTTTTGATTTCCTTCTTGATTTCTTCATTGACCCATTCATCATTTAGTAATGTATTGTTTAGTTTCCATGATTTTGTGTATGCTCTATATCCTTTCTTGCTATTGATTTGTAGTTTGATTCCATTGTGGTCAGATAGAATGCAAGGAATTATTTCAATTTTCCTGAATTTGTTAAGATTTGCTTTGTGTCCTAATATATGGTCTATTTTAGAGAATGATCCATGTGCTGCTGAAAAGAATGTATATTCTGCAGCATTTGGATGAAATGTCCTGTATATGTCTGTTAGGTCCATTCCTTCTATGACCTCGTTTAGTCCAGATGCCTCTCTGTTTATTTTTTCCCGGGATGACCTGTCAATTGATGAGAGTGGGGTGTTAAAGTCACCAACTACCACTGTGTTTGGTGTTATCTGTGACCGTAGTTCTAACAGTGTTTGTTTGATGAATTTGGGAGCCCCCATGTTAGGTGCATATATGTTTAGGATTGTAATGTCCTCCTGTTGGAGTGTGCCCTTAATCAATATAAAGTGACCTTCCTTATCTTTCTTGACTAATGTTGGAGTGAAGTCTGCCTTGTCAGCTATTAGGATAGCAACCCCTGCTTGCTTTCTGGGTCCATTTGCTTGAAACACCGTTTTCCAACCTTTCACCCTAAGATAATGTCCATCCTTTGTAGAAAGGTGAGTTTCTTGGAGACAACAAATTGTAGGGTCCTGCTTTTTAACCCAGTCTGCAAATCTATGTCTTTTGGTTGGAGCATTGAGGCCATTGATATTAAGAGATATTATTGAAAGATGTGTATTTATGCTTGCCATTTTTTTTTTGTGGTTCTGGTTCTACCTTTGCTCTCTTATATTAATTAGTATTTGAGTGTTGTTTGCTGTTTTCCAGGTTCCTTATATGTGTGTTTTTCTTTCTCTTCGGCATGGAGGATTCTTTCAAGTATTTTGTGTAGAGCTGGTTTTGTCTTCAAATACTCCTTTAGCCTGCTTTTGTCATGGAATGTCCTTATTTCTCCATCTATTTGAATGGATAGTTTTGCAGGATAAAGTAGTCTTGGTTGACAGTTGTTATCTTTCAGAGTTTGGAATACTTCACTCCAAGCCCTTCTGGCTTTGAAAGTTTGTGTTGAGTAATCTGCTGTGATCCTGATGGGCTTGCCTTTGTAGGTAACTTGATTTTTCTCTCTAACTGCTTTCAATATTTTTTCTTTGGATTGTGTGTTTGGTAGTTTGATTATAATATGGCGAGGAGAGGTTCTTTCCAGGTTTTGTCTGGCTGGTGTTCTAAATGCTTCCTGTATCTGCATTGGCACCTCTTTCCCAATTTGGGGGAAGTTTTCTTCTATGATTTTGTTGAAGATGCCTACTATACCTTTGGATTGAAATTCTTCTCCTTCTACTATACCCTGAATTCTTATATTTGATCTTTTCATAGTGTCCCGAATATCTTGAAATTCCCATTCATACTTTTCTATTAGTTTGTCTTTCTCTTTGTTGGATTGTATTAGATCTGCCACCTGGTCTTCTAGCTTAGATATTCTGTCCTCTCCTTCATCCATTCTACTGGTGAGATTTTCTACAGAGTTTTTTATTTCATTAACTGTGTTCTTCATTGCTAGTAATTCTGACTGGTTTTTCTTCATTATTTCTATTTCCTTATTTATGTCTTGTATTGATTTCTTTATTTCATTAAATTGGTGTCCTGTATCTTCTCTGATTCCTTTGATTTCTTCTTTGAGTTCATTGAACATATTTACAATCATTCTTTTGAAATCTTTCTCAGGCATTTTCTCTAACTCGTTTTCACTAGCGGTCATTTCTGAAGCATTGATGCTTTTTGGTGGATTTATATTGCCTTGGTTTTTGGTGTTTCTTGTGTTATAATGTATATATTTTTGCATCTGGGATTAAGTTACTGCTTAGATTTTCCAGTTAGCTGGGTATCCTTTGCTGTATCTATTGATCTGATATTGTATATCTTCTATGTAGGAGATTAAGATGTTAGGTGTGGCTCTTACCACTCTCAGAGTATCTAGACACGTGGTCCTAGGGGTTAAGTTTGCCTGCTATGGGGGTATTCAAATAGGCTGAGTGGAATAAAATACAGGTATATTCTAAAATTTAACTAAACCCTATACACATTCAGTCAAGAACAGCACCGAGCATTTATGCAAGATTAGGTATTATAAAAACCAGATCCTCTATCAACAAAGAAGTTAAGATTTCTGGTCTGTTGAGGGATCCAAGTCAGCTTGTGACCAGGTGAGACCCTTCCCTGGTTCAATCCCAGTTACCTCTTTGGATGCTTTTGGTCTCAGTCAAGTTGCTGGCTGGGATGTTGGGCCGCTGTTCTGCTTTCTGGAACTGGGTACTGGCTTTTCCTGTGGGGCAAACCAAGCCTGGCAACTGTGGCCCTGCAGATTGGCGCCCCTGATGCTGGATCCCCGCTGCTGCCGCTGGAGCTGCCGCTGCTGGGACCACTGCTGCTGGATCCGCCACTGGAGATGCCGCTGCTGGGTCTGCCCCTGCTGATCCGCTGGAGCTGCCGCTGCGGGATCCGCCTCTGATCCGCTGGTGCTGCCGCAGCGGGATCCGCCTCTGCCGCTGAAGCCGCTGGAGCCTCCGCTGCTGGATTCGCTGCCCTGAAGCCGCTGTGGCCAGTACCGGAGCAGCTGATGGTGTTTTGGGGGCTGCCCCTGTGTGTTCTTGATCAGCAGCAACTCACAGCGGTGTGATGCCATCCTGGGGACAACACAAGGCGCTGGCTGAAGGAGCTCACTCGTTGGAGGCTACAACTCCTCTACCGTCCTTGGCGCTGAATCTGTTTGTTGCTATACTTTCACTTTTGGCTGCTGAGGTATGGTGTCTCTTGCTCTTTCCTGTTGTTGCTGCAGATATGTCCTATTGGGCTGATCTTCCAGACCCTCCAATGTTTCATCCTGCTACTTGGGACTTTAGACCTATTAAGGTCACCACTAATAACACCAATTTATTGGGAGGAGAAAGTAATTCTTATTTGACACAAAAGACTGAGTACAATTTTAGCTATACGGGCATGTCAGACACTCTTCCTGTTTGCTTCTCTATTAATAAGGACATGTCTGAGTGTGTTCCTTTGGCTGAACATCAATTAATTGCTGACTCCCCTACTCCTCCTACTAATATCCAAAGGGATGATGGACAGGAGCAATGAGATGTATGGTTCCTTAAGTTATATCTCCCAAAAAAGTATAACTTTTCTGCTTATGAGATAGAGCCTACAGCCTTGCCCAAAAAATTACCTGCTTGTAAAAATAGTACAGATTTAGATTCCATTTGGGAAAAAGTAACACCTTCAGGGTACCCAAAATGGTTTTCAGGTGGTTTTCGTACTAAAACTGTTAAATATTTTCTTTTTAATTCTTAATCTCTTTGTCCTTGTTGGATTGGTCAGTCAGTAGCCCAGACTATGACTAAACAGAGAAAAGCAAAATATATACAAGGAGACAATACTATGCCTACTGTTAGGGCAAGTGCTTGGTATGGTCCAGGTTGGGTTGCACCCTCATTTCGTCCTCAAACGCTGGGATAAAAGGACTTCCCGGTACAGTTGGATCTTTTTAGACTGTTTGCGGCCACCCATATAGTTACCATAATTAGACCTTGGGGGTCAGTTATACAAACCTCTGCCCCATGACTACTTGTGTGGCTGCCCATATCTCCATTATTCATGCTGGAAAGCAGGGATACTTTTATTTCCAACAAATTTCTCGTGGGATATTTCATGTTTCTTGTTCTAATTGTATTCTCTCTAATTGTATTACTGAAACTCCTGAGGATGTTTTCTTGATTTTACATCAACCTCCATATGTTATGTTGCCAGTAAATATTGCTGGAACTTGGTTCTCTTTTATTTAAACCAGCATCCTTTCTTCTGCTTGTAGTAATAATAATAATAAGAAGAAGAAGAACTGAAAGATCATGGGAGAATGGGGGAGGAGAAAGGGTTGGATTAAAGCAAGTAATAGGTCACATATGGAAAATCTTCATTAAAACCCATTAAGCACCCACTACTCTGAAGTCAGTGTGTGGCCATTCCCCTTTATTGTTAGTCCCTCCTATTTTTCTGCAGTGCTTTCCTAGTATTGACACACAGGGCTATCCTTGATCTGTGTGCTGCTAGGCTGACAGTAGGGATTTCTTTTTAGATGACAACACCCCAGGATACTCCTCCTCCCAAGAAGAAGACTGCAGCTGATGCAAGTATCATCTAATTCAATTGAGTCGAGCCAATCACACAGTTTAATCTTCTTTGGGGACATTGCTTTGTGACATGACTCCAGGTCTGAACTTATATGGAAATGTGCATATACAATATCTGGGGATGTATCTCAGTGGTACAGTTTCAGCCTCATATGCGTATAGCCATGGGTTTGAAACAAGAGCCATATCAGAAGAATGAGCTTCAGGAGGCGGAACCACAAGGTACATTCTGGCCATAAGGAGACACAGCTATTAACCAGATTAGAAGAGGTCATCCATGCGGTCCTGGGGGCAAATACAAAAGTTTTGTGACCATGCAAGTTTCCTACTCTACATCTCCACAAGCATCCTGAAAGCAGGACAATGCCCTAAGTGCTGTCTCCAGCATCTGCCTCTCTCAGAACCTGCTCAGAGAACTCATGAAGATGGATTTATGGTATAAATTCAACAGTACTTTCTTTGTAGATTTTTTTTTCACAAAAAGGGCTCATACATTATCAATATGGGTTTCTGGAATTTTGTTATGGTCTCAACACCATCTCATTGGAAAATCTGTCTCATTTACACAAGATGGTAACATGAACAATTTAAACACTTTATATTATCACAAAGTTTCATAATTGCAAGAAATATGTCCCAATCTGTAATTTCCTGCGGGGGTGTAAAAGATGAATAGTTCAGTGTGATTTTGCTTGGGTCAAAACACCATATGCTTATATCCTCTAATGAATTTTCATTTCATGTATCAAAACAATTTTTATTTCTGCTCTCAGTAGCATGCAAGTCAAGAACTGAGGCAAATTTCAGAAGTAGTCTGGGTTACCCATGGGGTAGAGGGTGACCACCACTGAGGAGCCAATCTCCAGGTAATGTGGAGACTTGCCTCACTCACCCATGGAGTAGGGAGGCTGCATGAGTTCCACATGATGGGTTGCATCCCAGATCTTTTGGCTCTTTCAAATGGAATGGCATGGCTGGAATCTGGAAGAGAATCAGTCCCCAGACAGTCACTGCATCTAGTGCCAGAAGGTGCTACATTAGCGACTGGGGGAAAATGACCAATATCTGTCCAAGCAACTCATGGTCTCACCTCCTTAGCAGCAAATAACCTGTCATGATGCTGACACAAGTACAATAGTGGCACACAGTCATGGTGGGAAAGCAACTGCTCTTGATTTGGATAACTGATCCTCTCAGTGGTATTGGACCCATAGCTGGATCTGGTAAACAATTCAGATCCATATCCAAACATAAGCCTGCTCTCCATTATCAAGCTACCACCAATTGTGGGCTACAAGCGTGCCTACACCTATTAAATTCTCTATTAAAAAGTAAGGGTTATCTCATTTGTCTTGTGCTAACTTACTCTCCATTGGAGAATCTGCTTCTCTTTTTCAGATGTAGATCCTAAGGAGAGAGCCACCCCATCATAACTCAAATTGGCCCCGGCTGAAACTAAGAGCAATTGGCGAAACAAGCAAGGGTGCTGTTTTCCTGGTGAATCGGGTACCAGCACAAGGGTGAAGGAGATCAACACAGAGAAAAATCAACTCCTACCAAATCAGAGATCCAGAGATGCAGAGGCCCCCAATGCCTCATCACTGAAGGAGTCCAAAAATGACCCAACATGGCTCAGGGAAATTTTACAGAAGAGGGGGCAGAAAGAATGTCAGAGCCACATGTTGGGTCATGATATGCAGAGACATTTATCCTACCCATAACTGTGGGCTAACTCCAGAATGCATGACCCGTATACCTCAACAAAGAGGGGCCAAGGGGAGGGGGTAGGACATGGGTGAGCCTAACAATGGTACCAACTTGACTGTTTTTGCTGAGTACAAAACTAATTAATAAAATATAAATAAATAAAAAGGAAAAAGAAGAACAATTAGCAAAACAAGCAAGGGTGCTGTTCTTTTGGTCAAGTGGGTAACAGCACAAGGGTGAAGGAGATAGACAAAGAGAACAATCATCTCGTACCATACCAGATATCCAGAGACCCAAAGGCCCCCAACACCTCATCTTTGATGCAGACCAAAAATGAGCCCAACATAGCTGTGGGAAATTTTGCAGAAGAGGGGTTGCAAAGAATGTCAGAGCCACACATTTGGTCATGATATGCAGAGACATTTCTCCCACCCATAACTGTGGGCTAACTCCACAATGAATGTCCCATGTACCTCAGCAAGGAGTGGTGAGGAGGAGGGGTTAGGATGTGGATGAGCCTAATAATGGTGCCAACTTGACTGTATTCACTGAGTATAAAACTAATTAATAAAGAAAAAGAAATCCCAGTGTACTGGAACTACTACTCAACAGACCACATGAGCGGCCTGATCTGGAGCCATGTCCTAGAAGCACTCTCTTCTCTCACACTCAGATATCAGCAACATGCTTGCTGATGTATTTAATTTTTAGAAACTGATATAACATATAAACAAATAAAACATGGATTGAAGCAATTGAGATGTTTCAAAAAAAACATGTATTTACCAAGAACAAAAATAAGTACCAACAGATTACCAAAATGCTCTCCTAAGAACAAGCCACTTACAACTGTCCTCAAGCACCCCTGCTCCACCAGGAGTCTGGCCAGAAAAAAACACCCTAATCTTGTATGTTCCCATTCAGTGCAATTATATCATGTGCCAGGAAAACTAGGGAGCCACAAAGTGTACTTAAAAGTAGAAATTTGCTTTTGTACATTTCTGCTGTAGTTTGTTTCAATTCCTCTTACAAATACACATCCTCCTCATTTAATACATGTTTTTGAATTTGTGTAGTCAGTGATAGCCAATGCTTCTCTTGAAATCCAGATATCAATCAATATGTG
>CM070791.1:3851633-3878050 GCA_036346955.1 Dipus sagitta | reverse complement strand
TAACTAGGAAGTAAAGGTACTATCTTGAGCTAATAAACAACATCTACAATAAACTGGCAACAAATACCATATATCATGTTGAAATAAATGCTTTTTCCTAATTTTGAAAACTAGGCTGGAAAGTCTCTTTTGTCTCATTGTCAACTTAATAGTAGGAGAGCAAGTCACTACTGTATAGGAAAAAAAAATACAGACAGGCATTCAGATTAGAAAAGTAATATAACTGACCTATTTTAGAGATGACAAGTAGAAAATTCCAAATAAATCTAAGAAACTGCCTAGTAATCAACACATAACAAGATCTCAGAATATAAAATAATACATAAATCCCTATTTCCATATATTGGCAGTAAAAAAATGAAAACCAAAATTAAAACATGTTCAGTAGAGTTAAATGTATAGTTTATAATATATGCTTAGCATACATGGGTTCACTCCCCAGCACCAGATACCAAAAGAAAACTAACAAACAATTAGAGAATCATTGTCCAGAAAACAAAATTTTGGCACCTAAAAATCTAGAAAAGCACTTAAAAATTTAAAAGATCTATACCCTATGAGGAGTGGGAAAACATATAGCACAAATATTCCATTCAAACCCTTACACTAATAGATTTGACTAAAATTGAACAAGGTTTTAATCACCCAAGACTTCATTCTCAAGATAACCTGTCCCACCTTTGAGTTCCTCTCTGGAAAAGCTCAAGACTTTCAAACGACTTGGTGTTCCTAAATGCTACTGGGAGAAACCTGGTTGGAATCAGGAGGAGAATACACTGCCTCTAGGAGGTGCCAATTCCCAACATTCAGAACACGTAAGTTTATAAGGGACACCTGATTCAAACCACCACAGTGATGCATGTGTCTGTTTGCAGTGGCTAGAGGCTCTGGTGTGACAATTCTCTCTTTACCTGCCTCTCTCTCACTCTCTCTGTCTCTAACAAATAAAAATAAATTAAACCTTAAATAAAGACAATAATGGATTTTCAACCAAATAAGACATTTTCATTTATTTTTTGCATGTGCATTCAACTTCTTTCCATTTCAATTTAGAGATAGCAAGAGACAAACAGAGAGAGAGAAAAAGAACATTGGTGTGACAGGGCCTCAGCTACTGCAGTCAAACTCCTAGCCCACAAGAGTCCAGAGATTTCTCTGTTCTGTCCTCCCAATCTTGGCATGGGAGTACTGGGATTGCAGATGCATGCCATTTTTTCTGGTTTTACATGAACAGCAAGCCATTTCTCCAGCTCAATTTTTTAATTTTCGTCATTTTATTTGTTTATTTATTTATATATGTTGGATTTCTTAGGTAGGGTCTCATGATAGCTCAGGCTGACCTATTCACGATGTACACACAAGGTGGCCTTGAACTCTCCGTGATCATCCTACCTCTGTCTTCCAGGTGCTGGGATTAAAGGCATGTGCCACCATGCCCAGGCTATTTTAATTTTTAATATTTTCTTCTTATTTATTTATTTCTTTATTTGAGAGAGAGAGAGAGAGAGAGAGAGAGAGAGAGAATATGGGAACACCAGGGCCTCTAGCCATTGCAATCAAACTTGTTTGCAGTGGCAAGGGACTCTGACAGGTCCATTCTCTCTGTTAAAGATGTTATTCAACATTTATTCTCCTGCTTGGCTGTTATGGGAGCACCAAGACATTTAAAAACTGACAATGGACCAGCATATGTCTCTAATGCAGTTGCTGAAATTTGTAATCAGTTCCAAATAGCTCATACCACTGGAATTCTTTATAATCCTCAAGGACAAGTCATAATGGAATGAACACATCAAGTTCTTAAGGATGGGGCCGGGCGTGGTGGCGCACGCCTTTAATCCCAGCACTCGGTAGGCAGAGGTAGGAGGATCGCCGTGAGTTCGAGGCCACCCTGAGACTCCATAGTGAATTCCAGGTCAGCCTCACCTAGAGTGAAACCCTACCTTGAAAAACCAAAAAAAAAAAAAAAAGTTCTTAAGGGTTACATTCATAATTTCCCATAAGGAGAACATAAACACTCATCTCCACATCATATACTTTCCCATGCTCTGTTTGTTATTAATCATCTTAAACTAAATGATCAAAATCTGTCTCCTTATATGAGACATGTTGAAGAAAAAGTTTCTCCAAAACCTTTAATTAAGTGGAAAGACCTAACGGCAGGCCAATGGCAAGGGCATGATATTCTCTTAAGAGTGGGAAGAGGGTATGCTTGTGTCTTTCCACAGGACGCTGGCTCACCACTGTGGATTGCAGACAGGGTATTCCGACCTTATTGCCAGCGTTCCATTTCCTGTTCTGAAAAATTCCCCATCCCAGAGAAGAACGAAACAACCTCCCCTTGCACCAAGACCATGCCCTCCTCACCTGCCTCCACTCCCTGACACAGAGTGGCCTTCTACTAGAAGGGACTCATTCACCTGAGTCCCTTCTGCCACCACTGTGGGAACAATTGCAGATTCACTCATCTGAGAAATCTGATAGAAGAGGTGCCACTAAGCACTCACTCTAGTCAACCTCTTTCCTGGAGCCAAGTGAAAGATCTTTCTGCTCATGCTGTAAAGCTGGCTTGCAATTTCTTGTTTATCTTGTGTTTTCAGTAACTATACTGAATCTGGTATGCCTCCAAATACTTATGTTGTTGTCAGACAACTGCTTCATGCTCTTTTACTGGTCAACCTTCCTTATCCGTGGTTTGATGATCCTGGCATATATGCTATTGAATATGCTTCTAATGCTCTTCCACATCCAAAAAGATTTATTGCAACAGCCTTAGTACAACAGGTACATACAGCAGAACATATGAATAATTTGTCAAAAAATGTCTCTCTGGCCTGAATGACTCAAAAAATCTATAGATAGGGGACTTCAGAATAGAGATGATACTGTAGAAAAAGCTATATTATACATGAGTACTCAAATTCAAAATATTAAAATTAGGTTAACTACTGCTTGCCATACAAATTATAAATGGATTTATGTCACGCCTTTGCAATAAAATGGCTCAGCTGTTACTTGGGAACAAATTCAGGCACATATTCATGGTGCTTGGAACCATTCTTTGACCATAGATATTGATAACTGCCATCAACAAATTAGTTCCATTTCTCATGCGAGACTTCGGGCTGCTTCGGCTGGAGAGGTGGCACAAACATTTCTCGATTCTTTTAATTCTCTTGTTTCTAATAACTCATTGTGGAATTTTATTATCAATCTTGGCATTATATTTCGACATCTTCATGAGGTCCAATTTAAAAATAAAAAGGGGGAGATGGTGGTGGCAAAGGCAGCAATGGTGCACTCTGGGGGGTGACACTGATGGGACATAGTTCAGCAGGGCTGCAGAATCCAAGACGTTCTTTGGCAGGGCCAGTAAGTCTTTCAGCAACCCCCTGGAACGCCTGTTCTGTGACAGTTTGAGCTATCGCTATCTTTTTCTTGGAAATTTTGGAATTATTATAAGTTTATTACTACTTATTTTTGTTCTCATTTTCCCCTCCTCTGTGGTAATAGGGCAATCCAATTCACATGCATTTATAGAGTCACCAATGATTAAACAGGAAAAGGATGTTTCTGCAGAAATTTCTGAGGTTGTAATGTTTAAGCAGATGATGGATCCTGACACTACGACTAGTTTGAATGTATGTTTCTCAACACCACAAATGTATACTTTACCTAATGAGACAAGTTCCTTGCAATGCTTTGCTACATGCCTTACCAATTATTCCCAAGAAACATTGCTTATAAGAAAATTCTTGTTGTCGAGATGATTACAGGAATCAATGGACACAGCTCCTGAACCTACAGATGACTTACATGAAATGCTAGAGAGCAAAAGTAAACATCTTTCCAATAATTGGGTTCGGCCCACACAAGAAAGTAAAACAGAAAACGTAACTTTCAGAATTAACCACCATTGCTGCAGTGGTCAGCGCAGGTCAGACAGCTGGGACCACTCAGACTCCACTGCAACTGTGGGAAGGACTTGGAGGCTGGGGCTGGCTAAGGGGTGTCTGCGTTACTGAGAAAGGGACAGGGCAGGACTGAGAGTGGTAATACAGGGGCATACAGTTAGGGCAGAATGTGAAGTCAGGGACTACTCACTTGAAATGACATCCCCAATCTGCTTATACACCATACAGGCTCCTGAAGACAGCAGATACATTTGTTCACGGCACCTTGATCCTCAAAGTATAGGGGATGGTGACATTATAGAGAGCCACCAGCAGCCATCTGGCATGTGCCAATGTTCTTGCAGTGGCCAGAGCATTGCCCTGTGGCTAGGAGGAAATAAGAAATGCCTCAAGCCCCCGCCATAGGGACCTGAAAGGATCCCTGGTCCTGTGATGACTCCACCTCCTCCTGAGACCCCTGCTGCCCTGTGGTTAGGAGTAAAGAGGAAGTGTCTCAAGCCCCCCTCCATAGGGACCTGGAAGGATCTCTGGTCCTGTGGATGACTCCCTCCTCCTGCTGAGACCCCGCTGCCCTTATATTTCAGGCTGTGGAACACAAGGATGCTCCTGAGCATCCCAACAGCTCTACCTTCCTTGAATACTGCTGATGCCAGAGAGCTCACTACTTCATGAAGATGTGCTGACACATACAGAATACTGCAGCCTGGGCCTGGCTCATCTGCATATGGCTTTTTTTGTCTTTTAAAAATATTTTACTTATTTATTTATTTGAGAGTGAGAGAGAGAAAGAGGAGATACAGTGAGAGAGACAATGGGCATTGCAGGGCATCCAGCCACAGCAAATAAACTCCAGAGTCATGTGTCACCTTGTGCATCTGGCTTTAATTGAGTACTGGAGATTCAAAGTCTGGTCCTTAGGATTTCAGGCAAGTGCCTTATCTGCTGTGCAATCTCCCTAGCCCCTCTTTTCTTTGAACTCTATGGGTTCCAGCTCTTAGGTCTGGGACGACTCTTGGTACTGGCAGAGCTCACCCAGGAAGCCAGGTAGACATTGGCACTGGAGCTGGTTGCCCTGGCTGATGGTGCAGGTGCTGTTGTTAGCACAGTAGCCTACACACACCTGCCAGGTCATTGCTGCCCATGAAGCCTGTGGAGTGCCGGCAGGTGGGCAGGCCTGGCAGGAGAAGATTTATGGGCAGGATTGAGGCCCTTGGAACCACCTGGCCCTGCGGCAGAGGAGTAGAGCTTGGGGAGAGAGACAGCAGATGCTAGGGAGGTATGAGTCAGGGAGGGGCATCCACCTGATGCGTGCCCCTGTTTGGGGAAGGGATGAGGGGGTAGGAGCAGTACTTGTGGGGCACAACAGAGGAGGGGCAGCACAGTAGCCCCTGTTGAGACAGTGCTCCCAGCACTGGTCCAGCTCACACTCGTCCCTTGTGTATTGGGGCTGGAGGTGGCACATAGATTGCCTCATGTATTGATGGGAAGCACTGCAGGTGCAGGTTCGCCCCCCAGGCTCTGCACACAGGCCTCATCAGGGCAAAAGAGTGTCAGCGAAAGTCCAGAAAATCAGGCCACAGGGAGCAGGGTCCTAAGGCAATGGGGACAGGGCTGAGGATACCACCTGAATGGGGTTTGGCTTTCCTGTATCTATGTCTCTCCCCTCTCTCTTTCTGTCTCTCCCTCTCTTTGTCCTTACAAATAAATGTATTTTTTAAAAAGACAAGTGAGGCTGGGGAGGTAAGCAGATTTTAGAGATATTTAGGAGGGAAAATATAAGACTGACTAAGTGGACTGCACAATGGAGCTTAAAGAAAGAAAAATGATATCCCTTGGTAACTAACACCAGCCCAAGGGTTGGTATGTGCCTTGTGTTCCAGCGCCCCATCCTTCTGTGAGAGAGAGGCTGGGAGCGCACGAAGGGGCGGTGGTGACCAGGCGAGGAGCCGCCATTCACCAGCGAGGAGCCACGTGGCCACGCTGCCACCCTGGACAACTACCAACTACCGGACCTTGGGCTCGGCGCTGTGGTGGCTACACCACAGCCGGTGTCCTGGGCCTCTGAGGCTTCACCATCTACTGCGGCCTTGGTCGTCACCCCCCCACCCCCACACACACACACCACCACTCATTCTCAAAGCAGGAGAAGGTGGAACAAGTAATTAAAGTCCCAAAGACATCTTTACTGACCTACGCTTTCTTCTGGACATTTCTCTATGGCGTGGTGCACCTCTGCTGAAAGGAGGCCAGGGTGACTCTGTTTTTCTTTAAATCAAAATTAAAACACAGATTGGGAAGACTTGCCAGAAATTAGCACCTTGTGCATTTACTTAGATTTTAAATTGTGAATCCGCTGCTTGTTCTGTAATGTTATAAATAATTTATATCTGAAGACAGAGTGCCTGTCATATTCTGTAGATTAAATGAAGTGTGATACTTAAAAAAGAAAACAACAAGAAGAAAATGTAGAGAGTTTTTCATTAATTCAACACGTATGTATTTATTGGGTGTCAACCACATGTTGCCCAAAATTCTAGGAAATAGAAAGAAAATAGTGGAGAAGGCAACAGTGTATGAAGGTTGGTCTAGGGAGAAAACAGATAATAAACATAAATAAATAAGTAAACTAGGTAATTTCAGGTGTTAATCAGGGCTATGGATAAAATGTGTAGGAATAATTTAGTTAATAACTAGGAAGGGGGCTAGAGAGATTGATCAGTAGCCAAAGGTATTTGCTTGCAAACCCTGATGGTCTGGCTTCAATTCCCCAGAACCCACATAAAGGCAGATACAGAAAATGGTACCTGGATCTGGAGTTTGTTTGCCGTGGCAAGAAATCTTGGTGCAGCTTCTCTCGATCTCTCTCTCTCTCCTTCTCTCTCCCTCCTTTTCCTTGCTTGCAAATAAATAAAAATATATATATATATTACTACAAGAGTAACTACGAAGGATTATGGGGGCCTCTTTAAATAGTGAAGATCAAGTATGTTTATTTGAAAACAGGATATTTGACTCAAGGTTTGAGATTTAAAGGAGACCATTATGCAAGTCTCTAGAGAATAATGCTCTGATATAAAGTAAACATATACAGAGGTCCTGAGGTTTAGAAGTGCTTCTATTCAAGAGTAAGAACAAAGGACGGGCATGACTGCTTAGTAGTTAAGGCGCTTACCTGCAAAGCCTAAAATCCCTGAGTTGATTCCCTAATCCCTATGTAAAGCCAGATGCACAAAGTAGCACATGCATTGGGGTTTGCAGTGGCTGGAGGCCATAATGTGTACATTCTCTTTCTGTCTCTCTCTTTCACTCTACCTTACTGGCTCTCTCTGCTTGGCAAGGGTTTAGAATCACAGAGAAAGAAGATTTGGAGACTGTGTTGGGAAGATTCTGAAACAGCCAGGCTGGTTCAAGGTAGGAACCCCAGAAGCAATAGAAGCCAAAGATTCCAGGCCCTGAGCTGGGACTGGGAACCTAGAAGGAAGGAAGGAGGAAGAGAACCCCTGGGGTGAGGGTGAGGGCTAGAGGGTGGACAGGAAGAAAGGATATTAGCATTTTGATGTTTAGGTGGTTGTACCTAAAACCCAAAGGAGGGAGGCTATGGTAGAAGGATTATTGTGAATTCTAGGCCAGCCAGGGCTAAAGAAAGACCCTGCCTCAAAAGAAAGAAAGAAAGAAAGAAAGAAAGAAAGAAAGGAGAAAGAAAGGAAGAAACAAGGATAGAAAGAAAGAAAAAAAGAAAGAAACAAAGAAAGAAAAAAAGAAGGAAGAAACACAAAAGAGAGAAGAAAAAGAGAGGAAAATAGGAAATTCCTAAAATATTGTCCTCTAAATTGCCTCTATCTAGCTTCTCACCTGGTGTCAGTCTCACTTTTTGGTCACTTCCCACACTGACACACACACACACACACACACACACACACACACACCAGAGACTTTTCCTCCAACTGAAATGTTCTGAGATAGGACCTCTAAACTGGAATTCCAAACTGCATTCAAGGTGAAAGACCACTGATATACTACAGTACCACCAGAATGCCTTGGAGATTTCACTTCCAGAATGTAGACAAAGAGAAACTCACTTCTTAGAGGTAAATTCTCCATACTACATATGTTGAAGATATTTAAAATATTCACTAATACTATTCAGAATTCTATGGCAACAAATTCCAAATTTTAAGTAAAATCCACAAATACATTAAAAACAGAAAATCAAAATCTTAATAGCGCTGTTATTAGTAAGGAAATAAAAATAGCAATTGAAAGCTTTGTGCATGTGTGGGGGGATATGTGGGAAGTGAGTGTATGTGTATGTTTGTGTAGGTATGTGGGAGGTATGTGTGTCTATGGTTATGTATAAAATGTCTAAATGAAACATTGCAGTTGGATATGTTTACATAACAAAAACTAAAGTTACATTTACAGAATACTAAATACAGCTATATATTATTACAATATATTAAAAAATAATTTGATAAAATCCAACATTAAGCAGTTTAAAAAATATCTCACTGGGCATGGTAGCACACCTTTAATCCCAGCACTTAGGAGGAAGAGATAGGAGCATCACCATGAGGTTAAGGCCACCCTCAGACTACAGAGTGAATTCCAGGTCAGCCTGTTGTAGAGTGAGACACCACCTCAAAAAAAGAAAGAAAGAAAGAAAGAAAGAGAGAGAGAGAGAGAGAAAGAAAGGAAGAAAGAAAGAAAAACCTTCCGGTCAAGATGGCTTCGGCCTAACAATGCTTCACCATCCAGAAAGGAAAGGCAAGACCTTTAGGGTTCATTGGGTGTTTTAGGGGTTTGAATATTCCAGTAGACCTCCAGTGGGAGGGTGTAGAGAAGCAAACTAGGGAAACTGCTGATTCCCATGCTCTCAGGTAGTGCACCCGCCCCCCAATCCCCTCAAGCAGCCATCCTAGCCACAGTCCCAGCCTCAGGTTCCTCCAGCACTAACTGCAGGCTAAGTGGACCCAGGCCAGCAGGCCAGCTTAGCTCCATACACCAATACAATCCCACTTGCCGCCATTGCCCCCCACCACATTCCTAGACCCAGGACTGCAGGCTAGTATCACTACCACCCTTGGTATACCTGCCAATGCAGAGCTCCACATGCAAATGCCACCACTCCCCACCCCCTTGTGTGGACACAGGCCAGCAGGCTAGCATTCCCCCATGGAACTTCCAAGTGCGAATTCCATCCCACTCGCCACCACCCCCACTCCAGTATGCGGACCCAGGCCAGCAGGCTAGCATTCCCTCAAGGAACCTCCACACTGGTACACCATCCCACTTGCCACTGCCCCCCAACCCCATGCACAGACCCAGGACAACAGGCTAGCCTTCCCCGTGCTGCCACCAGGGACTTCCATGCACCACTGCCTCTCTGTGCATGGAACCAGGCCAGCAGGCTAGGGGTCCCCACTCCCTAAGCTCTCCTGCCAGAGGGGACTTCCACGCCCCCCCCCCCACACACATATTAAATGACCTGCAGAAGTCTCATACCACCCTTGCCTTGTCACAGGACCCGACAGTCCCATCTACCTCCTAATACACAGTCCCAAAGGACCTGAAGTCCCACCCCTCACCACTCAGCATTGGGGAACCAACATGCATTCCCATCCTTCCCCCTTTTGCAGTCCAACCACAAGAGTCTTTGTCCCATTCCTCCCTAACACCTATCCCCTTCAGCCACCTGACCATGCAGGCCCATACCCCACACCAGAGAACAGCAAGCCCCTTCGTCAGGTCCCTGGGCCCCCACTAGAGTCTCACAGGCTACTTCTCTCTGAACAGGCAGGCCCCATTGCCAACAGAAGCCTAGAGGAAGCAAATATAAAAGGGAATAACCACTGAAGACACTTCAAGAGTAGACTACAGCTTCCTCCTAAATTAAATAAGACTCCTATACTGTGATGGGCAGACCACAGCATAAAAGTAATAACATGGACAAATCAAATGCAAATAAATCCAACAAGGTTACCCAGTCCCACAATGGGTGTCCCTAATCAAAACATAGAAGAGACAATAGGATCAGAACCCCAAGATGAAGATACAAACTATGCAACCCTGACCAAGCAAAGAGCAGAATGTGCAGAAAATCAACACAGAGCCAATAATTGTATGAATGCTGTCCTTGTTAGACAAGACCTAATAGAAAAGAGCCAGAAAGGGTTCCAAAGACAAATCATCTAAAGGAGAGAGAGAGAGAGAGAGAGAGAGAACAACAACAAAAGAGCACCTCAATAACCAGCTGGCTAATCTCAATGAAGACATAAAGAAACATAAGGATGAATTCCAAGATTCATTAAGAAAATCAGAAAATGATGTGAAAGGGAACTAGACAGAAGGTTGGAAACTATACATAAAAAAGTAGTAGAGGCCAGGCATGGTGGCACATGCCTTTAAAACCAGCACTCAGGAGGCAGAGGTAGGAGGATTGCCATGAGTTCGAGGCCACCCTGAGACTCCATAGTGAATTCCAGGTCAGCCTGGGCTAATGTGAAACCCTACCTCGAAAAACTGAAAAAAAAAAAAAAGCAGTAGAGGAGAGATGGCTTAGTGGTTAAGGTGTTTGCCTGCAAAGCCGAAGGATCCTGGTTTGATTTGCCAGGACCCATGTAAGCCAGATGCACAAGGAGGCACATGTATCTGGAATTTGTTTGCAGTGACTGAAGGCCCTGGTGTGCCCTTTCTCTCTCTCTCTTTTTCTCTCCCTCTCTCCCTCAATTCCTGTCTTTCAAATACATAAGTGAAAAGAAAAATGAAGCAGTAGAATATACAAATAAAATTGAACAAGTCAAAAACTCTATAGAAGCTCTCAAGAATAGTGTCAGCCATGTGGAGGACAGAAACTCACTACTGGAAGACAAAGCAGAAGGAACAGTTCATGAGTCCAAATGTTTCAATAAGTTCAAAAACTTTTGGGGAACAGAACATGAGGGAACTTCTGGAAACCCTAAAATGTTCCAACATTCAGATGATGGGAATACCATGAGGGGCAGAAATTCAGACCAAAGGCATGGAGAATTTAGTCAACAAAATTATCAAAGAGAACTTTCCCACTTTCTCAAAAGAAAGTCCCATCAAGTTACAAGAAGCTAAGAGAACTCCAAACAGACTGGACCAAAGGAAAAATTCTCCAAGACATATTATCATTGAGGCCCTAGACATTGATATCAAAAAGAAAGTCCTAAAAGCAGCTAGGGAGAAACAACACATTACATGTAAAGGAAACCCCATCAGAATTACTTCAGACTTCTCAGTGGAAACTCTTGAAAGCCAGAAAGGCCTGGAATGGTACACTGCAAAGTCTAAGAACCTATGGCTTCCAACCCAAACCACTCTACCCAGCAAAAGTATCCCTCATAATAGATGGTGAAATAAAAACTTTCCACAATGAAACTCAGCACTACAACTATATGAACACAAAGCCAAACCTGCAGAGAGTACTTCAGGGAATTCTCTACACAGAAGAATCAAATAACCAACCTCAGGTGCCTGCAAGAAGCAGGTCACAGTAACCAAACTCAGAGAAGACACACAAAAAATGCAAAGTCCAAGAAAACAATAAACCACCACAATATGGATGGGATCAAATCAAACCTCACAGTTATTACTGTGATAATTATTAATAGCCTTAACTCACCCATCAAGAAACATAAGCTAACAGGGTGGATCAGAAAATTAGTCTCCTCAATCTGCTGTATTCAAGAAACCTACCTCACATCTAAAGACAGACACCTCCACAGGGTGAAAAGGCAGAAAATGATATTCCAAGCAAATGTAAATAAGAAACAAGCAGGTGTAGCTATACTAATATCAGATTAAATAGAATTCAAACAAAAATTAATCTAAAAGACAAAGAAGGCCACTTCTTACTTATCAAAGGAACAACCCATCAATAGGATATCATAATCATCAACCTTTATGCACCAAGCACAGGTGCACCACAATTCATAAAACAAAACCTACTTGACAACAAGACAAAAAATAACCAACAACACCATCATAGTTAGGGATTTTAATACTCCACTATTAGCAATAGATAGATCATACACACAGAAAATTAATAGGGAAGTAGGAGAGCTCAACAAAACCATAGATCATTTAGACCTAACAGACATCTACAGAACATTCTACCCAAAATCCACATATTACAGCTTTTTCTCAAGAACACATGGAACCTTCTCAAAAACATATCATATACTGAGTCACAAAGCCTGCCTCCATATACTTAGGAAGATTGACATAATTTCCTGCATGATACCTGATCATGATGCTGTATTGCTAGAAATTAACAACAAAAGATGCACCAGGAATCCCACCAGCTCCTGGAAACTGAACAACACACTTTTAAACAATAAATGGGTAGTGGACAAAATATAAAATAAAATTGCAAAGTTTCTAGAAATGAATGACAATGAGAACATAACGAACCAAAACTTATGGGACATGATGAAGGCAGTCCTCAGGGGAAAATTAATAGCACTAAATGCCTTCACAACAAAGACAGAGAGATCCCAAATCAACAACCTAATCATCCACCTAAAGGCATTGGAAAAAGTAGAGGAATCCAACCTAAACAGCTCCAGATGTAACTAATTAAGATCAGAGCAGAAATAAATGAATTGGAAACTAAGAAAACAATTAAGAAAATTGATAAAACAAAGAGCTGGTTCGTTGAAAACATAAACAAGATTGATAAACCGCTGGTCAATCTGATCAAGAATACAAAAGAGGTGCCTCAAATTAAAATCAGAAATGAAAAAGTGGAGATCACTATACACATAAGTGAAATTGGGAGAATCATTAGGACTTATTTCAAAAAAACTCTACTCCATGAAACTGAATAATTTGGAGGAAATAGATTAATTCCTAGACATATACCACCTACCAAAGTTAAACTTTGAGCAAATTAATCTCCTAACCAAGGCTATCACACCCATCAAGATTGAAAAGGTAATCAAAAACCTCCCCAAAAATAAGAGTCCAGGACCAGATGGCTTCTCAGTTGAATTCTATCAAACCTTCATGGAAGAACTGAAACCAATTTTTCTCAAACTGTGCCACATGATTGGAAAACAGGGAAAGCTTCCCAACTCCTTCTATGAAGTTACTATCACCCTAATACCAAAACTAGGCAGAGATGCCACAGGAAGAGAAAAATATAGTCCTATATCCATGGTGGACTTAGACACGAAGATGCTGAACAAAATCCTTGCAAACCAAATTCAACAACACATAAAAATCATCATCTACCTTTATCAAGTTAGCTTCATCCCAGGAATGCAGGGGTGGTTCAACATACAGAAATCTGTCAACCTAATACACCAAATAAGTTTAAACACAACAACCACATGATCATTTTGATAGACACAGAAAAGGCCTTTGACAAAATACAACAACACGTTATGATCAAAACAATGGAGAGAATAAGCATGGATGCTTTATATCTCAACATAGTAAAGGCTATATATAAAGCTCCTAAAGCCCAGATAATAGTTAATGGGGAGAGACTTAAGGAATTCTCCTTGAGATCAGGAACAAGACAGGGGTATCCACTCTCACCTCTGTTCTTCAACATAGTACTAGAAGTCCTAGCTCAAGCAATAAGAAAGAAGAAAAAAAATAAAAGTGATACACATTGGAAAGGAAGAAATTAAGTTAGCCCCATTTGCAGACAACATGATTCTATACATAAGTGACCCAAGAACCTCAATCTCAAAACTCTCAAAGGTGATTAACTCCTTCAGCAAAGAATTCATCAAAACCAGTAGACTTTCTATATGCAAAATACGAAATACAGAGAAAGAAGTGACAACAACAAACAACATTCTATGTGGACAAGGAGAGTTCATATGTATATATTTTTTGAATTTTAAAAAATTATTTATTTATTTATCTGAGAGAAAGAGGCAGAAAGAGGGGGGGGAGAGAATGGGCACTCCAGGGCCTCCAGCCTCTGCAAATGTACAACATTGTACATCTGGCTTAGGTAAGTCCTGGGAAATTGAAAAGAGGTCCCTTGGCTATAAAGCCAAATTCTTTAATGACTGAGAGATCTCTCCAACCTGAATTTTTATATATCAAATTAAATTTTACCAGCCCATTTCCAATGGAGATGCCCATCATGGCCATTTGCCTCTTTTATTGATATCACAAACTAACAACTTTCTGGAAAACTTGATCACCCATGGTACTAAGCAACTGGCTTTTCAAATCCAGCTGAGAAAGAGAGGAGACATCATGTCCATCAGAAAGGAAGGAGGTCTACCATTTCAAACCCAGATATGAGCTCAAGATCACACATTGTGGGACAAGCTACAATCATCAGTGGTGTATGGATAATGGAGGATTTTTAAAATTTTTATTTTATTTTATTATTTTCTTTCCAGGTAGGGTTTCACTCTAGTCTAGGTTGACGTGGAATTCACTGTGTATTCTCAGGGTGGCCTCGAACTCATGGTGATCCTCCTACCTCTGCCTCCTGAGTGCTGGGATTAAAGGCATGCACCACCATGCCTGGCTTATTTTATTTTCTTTGGTTTTTCGAGGGAGGGTCTCACACTAGCCCAGGCTGACCTGGAACTCACTATGTAGTCTCAGGTTGGCCTTGAACTCACAGTGATCCTCCTACCTCTGCCTCCCAAGTTCTGGAATTAAAGGCATGCACCACCATGCCCAGCTATACATGCTTTTATAAATCTCTGTATTCTGAACTTGAAGGAGAGGGGTAGCTCAGTGGTTAAAGGCAGGTCCTTGCAAAGCCTGAAGACTCAGGGTTCATTTCCCAGAACCCATGTAAAGCCAGATGCACAAAGAAATGGTGCATGTACCTGAAGATTGCTTGCAGCAGAAAGAGGTCCTGCCATGCCGACATTCATGTTCTCTGTATCTCTGAAATAAATAAATGAGTATATTTTTAACAAAATAACTCAACATGCACTCTCATTTAATAAGAGACTGGTCACCATCCAGTACATGGGGGAGAAATCTAGAATAAAGTAGCTGTCCTCTGCAGAGAACATGTCCTGGTGGTCGTGGCCAATGCCTGTCTATCCACACTGAATCCTAGTAGATGTAGGAGGTTGGGGAATGACCAATTTCTCAGGAAAGGAAGTCTTGCTTTCAAGAAAATCATCCTTGGAGTCGGGTGTGGTAGTGCATGCCTTTCATCCCAGCACTTGGTAGGCAGAGGTAGGAGGATTGTGGACATGAGTTTGAGGTCACCCTGAGACTACAGAGTGAATTCTAGGTCAGCCTGGGCTAGAGCAAGACCTTACCTGGAAAAACAGAAACAAAAACAAAAGCATCATTGGGTATGCAACAAATTTTTGGATTTGAATGTTGTGTCTCAAGGGTTTCCAGAGAAAGGAAACAGAGCTTTGGCATACACAGATATCATCATGCAAAGGAGGCACTTAACTCCATGACATGGGTGGGGGAGCATACTGAGGAAACTGCATTATATTCAGCCTCATGGAAGGTTCCAGAGAAACAGTGAAACTGGGGCAATTAAGCCATTGACCAAGGACAAAGGATGCCCCTAGAATGGGACAATGTGTGCCACATGAAACAGTTTGTGACCTTATTGTTTTTTACGAGAGAAATAAACAAAACTACAGGAAATGGAAAGATCGAACATGCACGATGTTAGGGTTTTGAAAAGCATTTTATTTTTATTAAGTTATTCGGAGGAAGGAGACCGAAGGAGAAGAATGAGTGTACCAGGGCCTCCAGCCACTGCAAATGAACTCCAGATGCATGCACCACCTTGTACATCTGTTTTATGTAGGTCCTGGGGAACTGAACCTCAGTTCTGTGGCTTTGCAGGCAAGCACCATACCAGTAAGTCATTTCCCCAGCCATGATGACTTTCTTTTTGGCGGGGCGGGCCGGGGCGGGGGGGTTACAAGGTAGGGTTTCACTCTCACACAGGCTGACTTGGATTTCACTGTGTAGTTTCAGGTCAGCCTTGAACTCAGCAATCCTCCTATCTCTGCCTCTCGAGTGCTGGGATTTAAGTGGTGCTCATGACTGCATTTTTTTCCTCCTCCTCCTTCTTCTTTTTTGTTTTCTGAGGTAGGGTCTCACTGTAGCCCAGGTTGACCTAGAATTCACTCTGTATTCTCAGGATAGCCTCAAACACATGGTGATCCTCCTACAACTGCTTCCCCTCCCAAGTGCTGGGATTAAAGGCATGCACCACCACCTCCTGCTCTCATTATGGCATTTTTAAGGAATGAATTTGTTTTTTTCCCCCGTGACGAGTATATTAGAATAACATAGAAGTTTGGTAGTTCTATATTAGAAGACGTTACAGCTGTTTTTATAAGTGCTAAATATAAGTGAAGGAACTATTTGGTTGTTGATTTTTGCAATACTGTGCACTTTTTGCATGCTAGGTAAATGTGACACTGACTGCAAGTTGTTTTATATATATATATATATATATATATATATATATATATATATATATGTTTGTGTGTGTGTATAGATTGAAGGGGCTCTCTTGCCACTGTAATCAAATACCTCTCCAGCTTGATGTGGGTGACTGGAGAATTGAACACAGACTGGATATGTTTTTTTAAAAAAAAATGTGGAGTGGCAGACATGGCTCAGTAGTTAAGGCACTTGCCAGTAAAGCCTGAGGACCCTAGTTTGATTCCCCAGGACCCACGTAAAGCCAGATACACAAAGTGGTGCATGAATCTGCAGTATGTCTGTGGTGGGATAGAGGCCCTAGTGTGCCCACTCTCATTCTCTCTCTCTCTTTCTTTCTCTCTCTCTTTCTCTCTGTGTGTATTTCTCTCTTGGAAAATAAATAAATATATTTTTTAAAGTGCTTTTAACCACTGAGGAATCTCCCCAGGCCCTTAGTTAAAAATCATTTCGGGGCTGGAGATATGGCTTCATGGTTAAGGAACTTGCCTGCAAAGCCTAAGAGCTCATGTTTGAATTGTCAAGTCCCACATAGCCAGATGCAAGGTGACACAACTGTGCAAGGTTGCACATGTGCACAGGAAGCACATGTGTTTGGAGTTCATTCACAGTAGGCTAAAGGTCCTGGTAACCCATTCTACTCTCTCTCTCTCTCTCTCTCTGTCTCTCTCTCCCTCTCTCAAAAAAAATTCAAAAATATTTCATTAATTCATTTGCATGTGTGTATGCGGTGGGTGCTCCAAAGTGTCTTTCCAGGATAAATGAATACCAGATGCTTGCACCATGTTTTGTATCTGGCTCACATAGATAACTGGGATTTGAACATGGGCCAGCAACCTATGCAAGCAAGTGCCTTTATCCACTGAGTCACCTCCCCAGCCCCATAAAATTAGAAGTTAAAAGTCATAACACATGCTACAGTACAGGATAGAATCTATACTTTAAAAGAGAGAGAGAGAAAGGGGCTGGGGAGATGGCTTGGTGGTTAAGACACTTGCCTGTGAAGCGTGAGGACTCAGGTTTGATTCTCCAGAACCCACGTAAGACACATGCACAAGGTGATGCATGCACACAAGATCATGCATGTGAACAAAATGGCGCACATATCTGGAGTTCGATTGCAGTGGCTAGAGGCCCTAGCATGCCAATTGTCTCTCTCTCTCTCCCTCTCTCTCTCATAAAGAAAATTTCAAAAGAGAGAAAACAAGAGAGAAAGGGGAAATGGGGGAGGAGAAACAAAAGAAAGGAAGGAATGAAGGAAGGGAGGGAATCAAGGAGGCAGAGAAAAGAGATGTCACAATGCAGTGTCATTCCAAATGTCAGAGTACTGACCAATGAACTGACCAACACTGAAAAAAAATATTCAATCAAACATGGGCATTTCCTACAGTGATCGCACAGGCCAATACATCTCAAAGAGTGTTCTAAAGAAAATATTCACACAGACTCCATGAAACTGTGGTCTCATTAGATACTTTTTTTTAAATTTATTTTTTTCTTTATTAGTTAGTTTTGTATTCAGCAAATACAGTCAGTTTGATACCATTATTAGGCTCATCTGTGACCTACCCCCTCCCCTTGGGCCCTCCTTGTTGAGGTATATGGGTCATGCATTATGGAGTTAGCCCACAGTTAAGGGTAAGCTAAATGTCTCTGCATATCATGACCCAACATGTGGCTCTGACATTCTTTCCAACACCTCTTCCGCAAAATTTCCCTGAGCCATGTTGGGTTCATTTTTGGTCTGCTTCAGTGATGAGGTGTAGACGTAGATCCTAAGGAGAGAGCCACCCCATCATACCTCAAAAGGGCCCCGGCTGAAACTAAGAAAAATTGGAGAAACAAGCAAGGGGGCTGTTTTCCAAATGAACCGGAGACCAGCACAAGGGGGAAGGAGATCAGCACAGAGAAAAATCAACTCCTACCCAATCATTAGATACTTTTTGAAAGAAGAAAAAAAACTGGTTCTTCCGGTCAAGATGGCGGCATAGGAACCACGCCTAAGCAGCCTAGGGGAGAAAAAGCCAAAGAAAACCCAGCAAAATACACAAGGGAGGTGTATAAGAGATTAAAACAGCAGCGGAGAAGTAGGAGATATCCAGAGCCCACACGGGCAGGCCGAAGCAGCTCCGGCAGCGGCAGCTCGGGACCCGGTAGCGGCGACGTGGGCTCCGGCAGCGGCACCTCGGGACCCGGTAGCGGCGATTCGGACTCTAGCAGTGGCAGAGGCAGCACGGGCACCGGCAGCTGCATCTCGGGCTCTGGCAGTGGCGACTTGGGATCCAACAGCAGCAGCTCAGATCCCGGCAGCGGAAGCGACGGTGGAAGCCGGAAGCGGTGGTGGAAGCCGTGACTCCAGCCCCCCAAAAACACCATCAGCTGCTCCGGTACCGGCCACAGCGGCTTCAGGGCAGCGAATCCAGCAGCGGAGGCTCCAGCGGCTTCAGCGGCAGAGGCGGATCCCGCAGCGGCAGCACCAGCAGATCAGAGGCGGAGGACCCAGCAGCGGCAGCTCCAGCGGATCAGCGGGGGCAGACCCAGCAGCGGCATCTCCAGTGGCGGATCCAGCAGCAGTGGTCCCAGCAGCGGCAGCTCCAGTGGCAGCAGTGGGGATCCAGCATCAGGGGCGCCAATCTGCAGGGCCACAGTTGCCAGGCTTAGTTTGCCCCACAGGAAAAGCCAGTACCCAGTTCCAGAAAGCAGAACAGCGGCCCAACATCCCAGCCAGCAACTTGACTGAGACCAAAAGCATCCAAAGAGGTAACTGGGATTGAACCAGGGAAGGGTCTCACCTGGTCACAAGCTGACTTGGATCCCTCAACAGACCAGAAATCTTAACTTCTTTGTTGATAGAGGATCTGGTTTTTATAATACCTAATCTTGCATAAGTGCTCGGTGCTGTTCTTGACTGAATGTGTATAGGGTTTAGTTAAATTTTAGAATATACCTGTATTTTATTCCACTCAACCTATTTGAATACTCCCATAGCAGGCAAACTTAACCCCTAGGACCACGTGTCTAGATACTCTGAGAGTGGTAAGAGCCACACCTAACATCTTAATCTCCTACATAGAAGATATACAATATCAGATCAATAGATACAGCAAAGGATACCCAGCTAACTGGAAAATCTAAGCAGTAACTTAATCCAAGATGCAAAAATATATACATTATAACACAAGAAACACCAAAAACCAAGGCAATATAAATCCACCAAAAAGCATCAATTCTTCAGAAATGACCTCTAGTGAAAACAAATTAGAGAAAATGCCTGAGAAAGATTTCAAAAGAATGATTGTAAATATGTTCAATGAACTCAAAGAAGAAATCAAAGGAATCAGAGAAGATACAGGACACCAATTTAACGAAATAAAGAAATCAATACAAGACATAAATAAGGAAATAGAAATAATGAAGAAAAACCAGTCAGAATTACTAGCAATGAAGAACACAGTTAATGAAATAAAAAACTCTGTAGAAAATCTCACCAGTAGAATGGATGAAGGAGAGGACAGAATATCTAAGCTAGAAGACCAGGTGGCAGATCTAATGCAATCCAACAAAGAGAAAGACAAACTAATAGAAAAGTATGAATGGGAATTTCAAGATATTCGGGACACTATGAAAAGATCAAATATAAGAATTCAGGGTATAGTAGAAGGAGAAGAATTTCAATCCAAAGGTATAGTAGGCATCTTCAACAAAATCATAGAAGAAAACTTCCCCCAAATTGGGAAAGAGGTGCCAATGCAGATACAGGAAGCATTTAGAACACCAGCCAGACAAAACCTGGAAAGAACCTCTCCTCGCCATATTATAATCAAACTACCAAACACACAATCCAAAGAAAAAATATTGAAAGCAGTTAGAGAGAAAAATCAAGTTACCTACAAAGGCAAGCCCATCAGGATCACAGCAGATTACTCAACACAAACTTTCAAAGCCAGAAGGGCTTGGAGTGATGTATTCCAAACTCTGAAAGATAACAACTGTCAACCAAGGCTACTTTATCCTGCAAAACTATCCATTCAAATAGATGGAGAAATAAGGACATTCCATGACAAAAGCAGGCTAAAGGAGTATTTGAAGACAAAACCAGCTCTACACAAAATACTTGAAAGAATCCTCCATGCCGAAGAGAAAGAAAAACACACATATAAGGAACCTGGAAAACAACAAACAACACTCAAATACTAGTTAATATAAGAGAGCAAAGGTAGAACCAGAACCACAAAAAAAAAAAAAAAAAAAAAAAAAAAAAAATGGCAAGAGTAGCTGGTTATACATGAACTTCCTTTCATGAGAAACAGCTTGGCTTCAAATAGCGACAAGCTTAATCTGGTAACCTTGACAACTGGTATTCATCTCAACATGATTAAAACCCATTCTGATTGTCTAATGGTTGATTAATCAGATTATCACCATTCACTACATTCCTCAGACAAATCCTGTGATTTTCTAATTCAAACCCAGTCAGTGGCTTACATACCACTCTTTTTAAAAATATTTTATTTATTTATTTATTTGAGAAAAAGAGAAAGAGAGAGAGAGAGAGGGCACACCATGGCCTCCAGCCACTGCAAATGATCCCAGATGCATGCGCCACAGTGTGCATCTGGCTTATGTGGGCCCTGGGGAATTGAACCTAGGTCCTTAGGCTTCATAGGCACATGCCTTAACCACTAAACTATCTCTCCAGCCCCAAAACGCTCTTAATAAGGTGGCCTTGTAGTTTTACCTGCCTCGCAAGGAGCACAGCTGTCCTGTGATGGAAGTATACAAGAATGAGCTAAGGCTCGGCAGGGGCATCTTCAAGATTTGCTTCCCATTCCCCAAGGGCATGACAGGAAACTAGAGATGAGGTGCTCAGGCAGCTAAAGGACAAGGGACACAGGCAGCAACCTACGTTGTAACTCATCACTTCAAACAGAAGCAAATTCAGCTAAAAATTGGTGGTCTCACTAGCAAAACATTGAGTGGTGAAATGAAGGCCCCAGGGGGAAAATGGGATTTGATTGTTCAAATAAATTGACATTCATTGGTAATAAACAAGCATTTCAAAGTGAAAAAAAAAAAGAAGAGGAAAAAGAACAATAATTCTATAAAAGTGGCTTGCATGAAGCTTTAAAAATAAAAAGGACTATTTAAAGAACCACAAATAATAGTTACCCTTCTAGGATATAATTCTGTCAATGCACAATCACATCTAAAATAAAAAAAAATGAGCTGGAGAAATGGTTCAGTAGTTAATGTGCTTTCTGGAGAAGCCTAATGATGCAGGGTTGATTCCCCAGGACGCACATAAAGCCAGATGCACAAGGTGATGCATATGTGTACAGTTTGTTTGCAGTGGCTGGGGCCCCTGGCGTGCCCATTCTCTTCTATCTGTCTATGCTTGCAAATAAGTAAAATAAATAAAACATAAATAAATAAAAATATTTTTAAAAGACAGATGAAAACTTATTCTCTCAAAATATAATCCTTACCAGTATCTCTGAATGTTTTATGTGTGTGCTTGATCAGTTAGTTTAATTCAGTTTCTCTTTCTTCCTTTAATGAAAAGTCTTCCTATATGTCGGTAATATTTATGACAAGTTTTGCTAAATAGCCCAGGTTGGCCTCTAAGATGTGGAGAATCTCCTGCCTCAGTCTCCAAAATGCTGAGACCACAGCTGTGAACCACCACACCCAGAGTAAATAATATCTTTTTACAATTTTTATTTTACTTTATTTAAATTTATTTATTTAAAAGGGAACGAGGTAGAGAGAGAAAGAGAATGGGTGCACCAGAGCCTCCAGTCACTGCGAACAAACCCCAGACACATGTGCCACCTTGTGCATCTGTTTACAAGTGGGTACTGTGGAATGAAATCTGAGTCCTTTGGCTTTGCAAGCAAGTACTTTAACCACTAAGCAATTTCTACAGCCCTAAATAGTATCTTATAAAACTTATTTATTAACATAATAATTTTAGAGCTGGAGAGATGGCATAGCAGTTGAGATGCTTGCCCAAAAGCCCAAAGACCCATGGTTGGCTCTTCAAATCCCATCTAAGGCAGATGCACAAGGTGACTCCAAAATGCAAGGTCGTACACGTGCACAAGATGATGCACACATCTGGAGTTCAATTACAGTGGCTGGAGGCCCTGCCCTGGTGCACCAATATTCACACTCTCTCTCTTTTAGTCCCCCCCCCCCCTCATGAAAGGCCAGTCTCTTGGGCTTGCCTCAAAAAAATTGATGCTAAGTTTTTTGTTAGTTTTTGTTGTTTGTGTTTGTTTGTTTGTTTTCGAGGTAGGGTCTTACTGTAGCCAAGGCTGACCTGAAATTCACTATGTAGTCTCAGGCTTGCCTTGAATTCATGGCGATCCTCCTACCTCTGCCTCCCAAGTGCTGGGATTAAAGGTGTGTGCTACCACACCCATCAAAATGGCCAAGCGCCGCATGTTCTCCCTCATATGTGGATCCTAGCTACAGATGATTGGACTTCTGTGTGAGAAGGAAAAAACTCAGTAGCAGAGGCCAGGAAGTTAAAAAAGGAGATAGAAAGGGAAGAGAAAGGAAGGGAGGAGGGTACTTAATAGGTTGATATTGTATATATGTAAGTAGAAGAATAGACTAACGGGGGTGAAAATGCCCAAAGTGAGGTCAGGGGAAGAGATTGAGTAAAGGAAAGGTGGAGGGAGGGCTAATCAAAATCTAAGATGATGCAAATAAATCATATGGATTCCTCCGGTTTTGGACAATGGAACACTCAGGAGCTATAGATCACTGTTAGAAAATTTTCAGTGCCAGGGATGGGATACCTGCAGTGAATTGTTGGCCTGGGAGGTGCCTGATGCCCCCAAAACATTATAGGCCATTGTCGAGGCCCTTGGTTTCCCTCCAGGTATAGATGGTAAGACCCTATTGCTGAAGACTCCACATACTTGGGCTGCAAGGCCACTGAGAAATCCTGTTGGAACTGAGCTGATAACTTCCTCCATGTAGACCAGCTGAGAGAAAGCTGGAAGAAGCCATTCTACATGCAGTTCAATGGGAGAAAGAGATAACACCAGCGAAGATACTCAACAGTGGAAACTGCAAGCCTTATACTTGGCCAGCCAGGCCAAATGAGCCAACGGGTTCAATAGTGGCAAGTCTGTTATGGTGGGAACCAACTGCCCTCCAATTGGACTGGAGACCTGCTCCATGGGGGGGGGGGGATATATCCCTGATACTGAAAACTTAAAATAGGGGTAGTCATGAGCCCTAGGGGTGTAACATCTGCTGATATCTGAAAATTGTATATACTATGCTTCTCAAACTGCCCAGTAAGCACTTTTCTTAATATTTATACCCTTATATTAATGCTACTCTCACTTTGGGTAGAGAATCTTCTCTTTTCAGATGGCAGTGACCTTGGGATGACTCAGAAGTTATCATAGTGCTGGCAAGAAGTGACTGGAGTACTGAGTAACATCTCGATCACACCTTCCAAGGCTCAGGGTCTAATGTGGAAGTGGTGGCGGAAAGAATGTATGAGCCAAAGGAAGGGTAGGACTTCTTACAACGTCCTCCCTCCAGACATAAAATGGCCTGGATATCCATGACCTCATAGTGCCTGACACTACGTACACAAGACCATCATAAGAGGAGGAAAAGATCATGGCATCAAAACAAAAGAGAGACTGATTGAGATGGGGAGGGGATATGATGGAGAATGGAATTTCAAAGGGGAAAGTGGGTGGAGGTAGGGTATTACCATGGGATATTTTTTATAATCATGGAAAATGTTAATAAAAATTGAGAAAAAAATGATACTAATTTAAGCAGGGTGTGGTGCATGCCTTTAATCTCTGTACATAGGAGAGAGAGGTAGGAGGATCACTGTAAGTTTAAGGCTAGCCTGAGACCACATGGTGAATGGTCAGCTTGGGCTTGAGTGAGACCTTACCTCAAAATACAACAGTGAAAAAGATATTAATTTTTAATATCTTTTGAAAATTATCTATGAGCATGTCATGGTCAGCTTCAGTTGTTGGGATGAACTGACCTGCATTGGGACAATAAGAAAAATGCAAACTATTTGGAAGCAGCCTGTATGTGGGAGGAGTGTCCTATTCTTCAAAGTGTTATTTAATCCCTTCTATGTTAAAAGCATGGTAGCCCACCTAGTATTATGGAATATAACAAATGTAGGAAACAAGGGTCATTGAATTTGTAACACAGTTTTATATTTTGGAAATGACCATAGGCAGTGTGAAGCAGAATGCATGTTGGTTCCCCAATGCTGAGTGGTGAGGGGTGGGACTTCAGGTCCTTTGGGACTGTGTATTAGGAGGTAGATGGGACTGTCGGGTCCTGTGACAAGGCAAGGGTGGTATGAGACTTCTGCAGGTCAGGTAATATGTGTGTGTGGGGGGGGGCGTGGAAGTCCCCTCTGGCAGGAGAGCTTAGGGAGTGGGGACCCCTAGCCTGCTGGCCTGGTTCCATGCACAGAGAGGCAGTGGAGCATGGAAGTCCCCGGTGGCAGTACAGGGAAGGCTAGCCTGTTGTCCTGGGTCTGTGCATGGGGTTGGGGGGCAGTGGCAAGTGGGATGGTGTACCAGTGTGGAGGTTCCTTGTGGTGGTTTGAATAGAATAGATGGCCCCCAATATATTCAGTTGTTTGTTTGTAGTTTGCATCTCTAGCCATCTGGCTGGAGGCAATGCCATTGTGTGGATCTTAAGGTGTCATGGTGGGTTTGAGATTTCAATCTAAAGATATGCAAAGTGTGCCTAGCTGGAGTTCCTGAAGTGTGCTGTGGCTTTTGACCTTTAGGGTTCTGCTTCTCTCTCTCTCTGCTTGGGCCTGTGAAAGCAGGCCAGTTTCTTCTGCTGTTATGGAACTTCCCCTGGATTTGTAAGCTTCAATAAATCCCTTCCTCCATATCTGTGCCTGGTCTGACAGTTCATCTCAGCGAACCTGAAGCTGTCTGCTACAGAATTTGGTACCAGAAGTGGGGTGAGATGAACCTTACTATGTGGATGTTGATCTTGTGGAACCTTTGTTTTGGAGGAATAGGCATAGACTTGGTGCTTGCAACTGAAGATGTCTTCTGGAGTGGTAAGCCAAGTTTTATGGACTATTCTGATGAGAGTATGAGAATGCTAAGTGCAGACAGCATTGAACTTCAAGGCTTGGCTTATGAGCTTTCTAAGGGGAAGGAAAGACTGCAGAGGACTTTGTTGGAACTGGGCTACTGGCATAAGGGCTGGCTGCGTCCTGCTGCCCAGGCCCAGAGAGTTTGATCAAGGTTAAATTTGTAGTGGACTGATGTGCTTGGCTGAAGATATTGGACTGAGAGATTTAAGATTTTAAGCTGGAAAATCTCAAGCAAGTTAAAATTACAGGCACAGAGACTGGTTTTAGGTTACTGAACCTGCTATTGTCAAACACATTAGCAATCTTAAGGAAGATGGTCCAACTGCTTTACATTAAAACAATGGAAAGGATGCCTGAGAAAGGACTATCATAGAAATGCAAACACTTTTGGAAAGAGTTGACTGAAAAAGGAACCTGCTTTTCAAGGTTATGATTTACTTTGTCTGTGAATTAAGAATATGGCTGTGTCCTGCACACCTAGTATTGGTTTCAGAAGCATGAAAAATGCATGGAGTGGCCGTGAATTGCACATGGTTCCAGGAGCTGCTGCTGAGATGTGGCATGAGGCAGGGCATGATGCCCTGATAGGCTGAAAGAGCCTTTGGAAGATGGACCATGGTTTGCATGAAGACCTAAAGATGTTTTGTATATACCAGGACTGTGCAAGGGCTACCATAGAGCACACTGTTGGCTTGGGATGGAAGTGTTCCCTGGCTACTCTGCCCAGCTGGAGGGGCAGAATTAAAAAGTCTGGAGACTGTTAGTCTCTGGGTATATTGAACTTGAACTGCAGAAGTTTGATGTTTGTTTGATGGTGGTTGAGTTTGCATTGTTTTAGTCTCTCCTTGCTGTGCCTTATACCAGTTAAAAATGTTTATTCTGTGCCTTTATATGTTAGAAGTGTTTAACTTGTTTGATTTTACAGGTCTTCATAT
>CM070791.1:3816560-3842954 GCA_036346955.1 Dipus sagitta | reverse complement strand
TTGTGTGTGTGACTTACACGGGATCTGGAGAGTTGATCATGAGTCCTTAGGCTTCACAGGCTTAGCTATTTCTCCAGCCCAGCACCACCCTCTATATTCAGGGACCTGTGTGCACTCCAAAGCCTTCAGCCCCTCTCTTCATCTCCCATGAGTCCTGCTCACACAAGATCCTTTGGACTTCCATTTCTGTACATACACACAATTCTATATGTCAATAAGTCCATTTGCTGAGATTTTCATTGGTAGGTCAGTAGAATACAGTCTGATAAAGAAATACCAAGAATAAAAAGAGAGTATCTGCCTCTATTTAAGCATGATTTATTTTCCCTTCTTTACAGCAAGGACATTTATGTGTAGCATGCCTAAATCACACATAAATCTTCACTTGAATTCCTTCAATTCTTCATGCAGACATGCTTCTGATATTACATCATATGTCTTAGAGAAGAATTGTTATTTTCTAATTCAGGGCACATGCTTTAATAGCTGCAGTTTCTATGTGATGGCCTTGGGGGGAAGTCCCATTACTGTGTCTTATAACCCTTCCCCTCGCACTGAACCTGTTTGTCTTTCCAAACATTCACCTCCTATTTTCATGTCTTTTTTTGGGAACCCACTGAATTTAGATTGAGGTGCTGATATTTCTTGCAAATTTAAATATTTATATTGCTTTCACTTTCATATGTTTTCTTCTCTCAGGGTACATGTTTTTAAAATACCTTATCCTTTGGTAGCCACAGGATACAGGCATGGAAAAATTTGAAAAAAAAAAAGTACAATTAAAATTAAGCCTCAACCTGAAGAGATGGCTTAGGAGTTAAGGCACTTGTCTGTAAAGCATAGTAACACAGGTTTCATTCTCCAGTACCCACGTAAAGCCAGATGCACAAAGTGGTGCATGGGTCTGGCATTCATTGGCAGTGGCTAGAGACTCTGGTATACCCATTCTGTCTCTCTCTCTCTCCCTTGCTCACTCTCACCCATTCTCTCTGCTTACCTGTCTCTCAAATAAATAAACAAATAAAATATTAAATTCAGCCTCTTCACATATGTTTAGCTACTCATGAATTATGGGACTGACTTCAGAGAAAAAAATATAATTTATTTTAATCTGATATAGGAGAAACAGAAACCAGCAACCCACATTTGTCACTGTTGTTTGAACCTGAGTTACATCATAATGTGCTGAGTATACAAAAGGTGTTAGACTATTTCTTTTTGTTGTTGTTGTTTATTTTTAATTATTTATTTGAGAGCAACAGACAGAGAGAAGGAGTGAGGGAGGGAGGGAGAGAGAGAGAGAGAGAGAATGGGCATGCCAGGGCTTCCAGCCATGGCAAATGAACTCCAGATATGTGCAGCCCCTTGTGCATCTGGCTAACGTGGGTCCTGGGGAATCGAGCCTCGAACCAGGGTCCTTAGACTTCATAGGCAAACGCTTAACCACTAAGCCATCTCTCTAGCCCAGACTATTTCTTTTTAGGTGCAGTAGGGTTTCATTCTAGCCCAGGCTGGCCAGGAACTCATTGTGTATTTTCAGACTGGCCTTAAACTCATGGTGACCCTTCTACATCTGCTTCCTAACTGCTAGGATTAAAGGTGTGTGCCACCATGCCCAGCTTTTCAGTTAGACTGTTTTAAACATTTGTTGTAACTGGCGAACCATGATAAAATCTTTAAATTCTTCTGAATATCAGTGACTGGGTAGTAGATAGACTTTCAGTTGCTCTGAGGCAAAGTCAATAAGCAGTAATTAGAATGTAAAAGTACCCTAAGTGTTTGTTGGATTAGACACTACAGTGGTTTCACACAGCTACATGGCTGTCTGCCTTCCTCTCAGTTCTAAAACATTCCAATGTCTTCCACAGTGGGATAAGTACTTTAATAATGATTACTGGGGCTGGAGAGGTGGTTCAGCAGTTAAAACACTTCCCTGTAAAGCCTAATGACGCAAGTTCAATTCCCCACATAAAGACATGCACAAAATGGTCCCTGCATCTGGGATGTTTGCAGAAACTGGAGGTCTTGACGCACTCATTCTCTCTCTTTCTATGTTTGAAAATAAATAAATAACAACATTTTTTTAAAATAGTGATTATTGGTTCTTACTTCAAAATAAGGTGAGTCCAAAAGTGATCATCTGTATACCCACCAGAGGATGTATTCTGGTTGGTGAGCTTCTTTCAAGGGACTGTAAAGTGATTTTATGGCCATCTTCTCTACCTAAATGTAGACACTAAACACAATCAGAAGCCATGATGTAGAAGCCATTAAACTTGGCACGAGGGGAGGAATGTGGTTTGTGCCCTCTGGGTGAATGATGCCTGCTGTGCCTTCTCCAACTGCACCAGCATGTGTTCAGTCACGTGTCTTCAGAGTGCTCTTGCTCAGGTCTTTTAGGTCTCAGACTTCTTTCTGACTGTCGGACCGTCAAGACAATGGTTGTGTGGAAGGTCCACCCCAAGACAGATTATGGGCATGTTTACAGGTCATCTCCCCAGAGAGGCTGAGAGTGTGAGAAGCTGGCTTGTCCAGAGCCAAGTTGGGGGATAGGGTCCTCCTCGAGGGTTCTGCCCAGCAGAAAGCCTGCCTGCCTGAGCAGACCTGCCCCACATCTCACTTCCAGCTACAGCTCAGCCAGTTGTCTGATGGGCTCAGCTTGGGCCCTTGCAAACTTTTACTTGGGACTCTAAAGTGCCCTTGGTGCCCACCCAGAGTGCACATTTCTTCAGAATCATGATGTGTGTATAGTATGCACACCATGAGCCTGATACAGAAGACTGGGACTATTATAAACATGAAAACCTGTCATAATTTTGCACATTTATTGAATTTGATATATAGCATTTGGCATAGAAGGCTAGCAATACTTGAGAGTACTGTGCTGCTGGAGCAGGCTGTGTGTTGGGAGACCTGCAGACTCCCCAGGGCCTGGAGACCTCTTCCAGCATTTGGCTTACCTTTTCAACTCTCTGTCTAGGGAGTTAACACTTCTACCTTCAGATTTCACACTAAGGAAATGACTTTACCCAGTTCATCAGCTCAATGTTTTTCACTTGTTAGGCATTTGATGTGAGGTAAAGTATTCCCAAAAATTGCTAAGTACTTTATAACAGCTACTGGGATTTGACTTTTAATTGCTTATTCATAAAAGGACAAAAAGAAACTAACAGGCTTCAATGAATTTTATTTTAATACTGTATGACTAAAATAACCTTACTTAAGTTACTGAGCAATTTTCCAGCAATGGATTGCTAGGTATAGTGTATTAGTGTATGTAATTTTCAAGCAGTGTAGAAACACAGGTGCTCCCAGGATTGACCTGTGTCTCTGCTTGTCTATGAACAATAAGAATAGCTCCAAAACCAAGCGCCAAGACTTTCAAATCCAGTTCCTTTTGTAAGAATTCTTTCCTCCCTCTCTTCGTTCCTTCCTTCCTTCCTTCCTTCCTTCCTTCCTTCCTTCCTTCCTTCCTTCTCTCTCTCTCTCTTGTCTGACTCTGTCTTTCTTTCTTTTCTTCTTTCTTTCAGGTAGGGTCTCAGGCTATCCCAGGATGACCTGGCATCACTATGTAAACTTGAGGCTGGCCTCGAATTCACAGTGATCTTCCTCACTCTGCCTCCTGAATGCTGAGATTAAAAACATGTGCCACCATGCCCAGCTTTTTAAAAGATCACATTCTAATAAAATGGTTGAATACTGAAATAAACAAAAAGAAAACCTTAGCAATCACCCATTTCCCCTTTCAGTGTTTGTATGTTGTACATGTGTCTACATGACAATGGTGTGTAGGGGTGTGCATGCACACATGGGAGCTCGCATATGGAGCCCAGATATTGGTATTAGGTATATTCTCAATCATTCTTCACCTTATTCTTTGAAGCAGGTCTCTCACTGAACCTACTGTCAGTGATTTGTCTAGATAAGCTATCCAGAAAATCCCAGAGACCCTCCTGTCTCCCCACATTTGGATATACAAGAGTAAGCCAGCATACCTGGCTTTTATGTGGGTGCTACAAATCCAAACACAGGTCCTCATGCTTGTACAATAAGCACTTTACCAACTAAGTCCATCACCTCATCCGCTTAGAATGTTCCTTCCTCAAAAGAATTACACTTCTTGAAATGCCTTTTCTGAGAGGCAGATTCTAATCTTGGTGGATCAATCCACCCTTGCCAACTATATCAATTGTTCCCTCTACTTGTGGGATAGAAAAGTTCTACTGTTTTGTAAAACTTTGATTATAAAAACAATTAAACATATGCAAGACCATTTAACTCCCCATGTATCCACAACTCAATTTTCTCCATTATCATTTGATTTGGGGGAGGGGATGAACCCTATCTTTGAAATTGTTATAAAGGACAAATCTATTCCCCTAGATGATATGACATGTGCTTAGGCCAGTGTTCTCACATGTCCTTAATATTTATCCCATGACAAACACATATATGCCTAATGGAGTGCAATGGATTCCTTTTGAAAAAGCAATGAGAATTGTCATCTTTCACAATGAGTGCTGCTCTGTCTTTTAGACTGTCTGAGTACTCATTTGAGTAAATTCCCCCTCATGCTCTGCATGAGAAATAATCTTCAAACAAATAGTGCATGTTCTCCTTTATATGTGGATACTAACTTTTAACCTTTATATGCATGTGGGAGTCAGTGTGAACATGGAAGGAAACTGAAAATGAGGTCCATGGTGGGGTTATGGTAGAGAGGAAGCCTTAGGGAGGATGTATAGGGATGGCAGTAAAACGTAAGTGACAGAAAAATTAAGGTGGGAATACTAAGAGTTGGAGGATATAATGGGGGATGTGACCAGAGCAATTGGGAGGGAAGGGAGAAGAGGGAAGGCCAACTGAAACTAAGTATGTGCAAAGAAAAGGAAGAATTGAAAGAATTAATCTTAGTAAACTCAGGGTATAGTATTACAGTATTTTTTTTCAAACAATAACAAAAAGTATACACAGAGAAAATTGGATATTTGGATTATAGTTTGAAATTTCTATATGAAGGTTTCCAAATACAAGGACAAGGTAGAATGGCTGAGGTAGGAAGATTGCTCCAAATTCAAGGCCAGCATGGACATACTGAGTTCCAGCCTAGCCTAGGGTGACACCCCACCTCAAAATGAAAAGAAGTGATAGCATCTTTAGTTAACACAGCAAAACCTGTCTACCTCATTACTCTCACAAAATGCCACACAAAGTAAAGGAGTACATAAGAACATCATTGCTCACAAGGGAAGTAAGAAAGAACTGTAGGATACCATAGACGAGAAGGTATGAGGGGGCTGGACCCAAATCAGGGGATGAAAAAGTTTTAGCCTTTGGGTATAAATGCTTCAAGAATAAAGTAAACATGATGAATATTTAACAATATTTTCCACATCCAACATATGTAGGCAGATATGAAGGGCTGGCTATGTGGTGGTGGGAAGTATGTATTTCCTGTAAACTCATAAGTTCTGAATGTTTGGTTCCCCAGCTGGTGGCTGTTTGGGAAGTGAAGCCTTGCTGGAGGAGGTGTGTTGCTGGAGGTCAGCCTTGAGTCTTATAAGCCCCTAGCTAACCAGTGTCCTTCAGCTCACTCTCCTACTGATGTTTGCCATCTGCTGTGGCAAGGAGATGACGCCCAGCCTCGGCTGTGCCATTTTTCACCTGCCATAATGGAGCTGCCACTTGATACTATAAGCCAAATAAACAACTTTCCTCCCATAAGCTGCTCCTGGTTGGGTGCTTGTGCCAACAGTGACTAGGCACCACAAACAGACCCCACTCCAGCAAAACTCCTCCAGGGCAATGTTCCACCTCCCCAAGTGCCACTAGCTTGGGATCAAGCATGCAGGAAGCAGGAGTTTATGAGGGTCATCTGACTCAAACTAACACAGTTAAGTAGACATTGCCCTAGCATTGAACATGCAATCAAATGTTTCAAAATCTTAGGCTGGGGAGGTGCACCACTGGTTAAAGGCACTTGCTTGCAAAACCTGCTCTCTGGGGCTCAATTTCCCCAGGACCCATGTAGAACTGGACTCCAAATACATCTGTGATTTCAGAATACTAGGAAAATCTCAATTAAACTCATGGACTTGACTTGTTTGCAGTGACAAAAGACCATATGAAATAGAAATTGGAATGTGTACACATTGAGGTTGACATGCACACATAAACACATACACATATGCACAAAGTATTAAAAATTTACAGATATCAGTTCTTAAATATCTTATGCCATCAGACTTTGAAAGACTGCTGCATAGCCAGGTATGGTGGTGCACGTCCTCTATTCCACCATTTGGGAGGCTGAGATAGGAAGATTGCTGTGAGTCTCAGGCCAGTCTGGGACTACAGAGTGAGTTCCATATCAGCCTGGGCTGAAGTGAGACCCTACCTCAAAATCAAACAACAAAAAAGACTGATGCCTAATGGAATATAGCTTAAGTTTGACAGTTGGTCACATAGCACAAGATTTTCCCAGGTCCAAGATTCTGCTAGATATGTGAACTTTTACTCAGACGCTTTGACTTCTGATTATTTACAGTCTTATAGCCACAGTGTGGACAGTTGGAATATTTCAGCCTTCCTGAAAGTGGTATGTCTTTCTGGGTGTCAAAGGGACATGGTGTTCAATCCTATCTGTGTGGAGAGCAAAGTCATCCTACCTGCTTTTCTCATGCTCCAATAAATTGTCATCCAAAAGTTCCTTACTCTTAGTATAATTTTAACCTGCAAGGAAGGTGACTATCTGGTAAACATTCTTTCCAGGTTGATGAAATTAAAATATCAGTGGTAATGGAAGTTGCCTGTAATGCCTGATGTCCCAGGTTTTATTCGCCAGTGCCCATGTAAAGTCAGATGCACAAAGTGGTGCATGTATCTTGAGTTCATTTAAAGTGGCTAGAGGCTCTGATGTACCCATTCTGTCTCCTCTCTTCTCTCTCTCTCTCTCTCTTTCTCTATCTCTCTCTCTCTCCTTGCAAATAAAGTAAAGAAAAATAAATATCATCAGGCCAGCCACATGTAGTGGAGCACACAACACACATAACCAGAGAATTAAGTACATGGAAGCAGGGGGATTAGGAGTTAAAGGTAATCCTCAGCTTCATAACCAATAAAGGAACCTAAATATATTTACCATTGGTCTAGACAGCCTGCGAAAATAACTGGGAGGGGAACTAATTCTCTTATGTCATTTTCCAGTAACATGCCTTGATGGCACAGTCAAAATGTGTTCCTAGAAATCTTTAACAATCCCCTCATAAGAGCTTCAAGTGCCATCTGTCATGCTCCTAGGTTTCATCCACTCACAAGCCACAGCAACATCACTAAACACACTCAAGCAGGAGTTACCTCTGGGCACTGAAAACTGTTCCTAAAAATGACTAAATCAGTCTGTTCTCAGAAAGGCACCCATCCTTATCTGATGAAGAAGACCTTATGCTGAAGAGACCTGCTCTCAAGAACATGAATGTCACTGAGGGAAAAGTATGGGCTGCAACACCATGTTCTTAAGATGAAGAGGTAAGAATTAGAGCCACCTTCCTAAATGACAGGGAGTGAAGATTCTGTTCTGTGCATATCATATCCACTCCTAAACATGAGCCCTGGGAGGATAGATTATCTTTTAGAAGTACAAAGAGACAATTACGAGAAGCTAAACAGACTCTCTACACACAAACCTTGCATTACCTATGACCCATGTTACCACACACAGCGCACAAAAAAGGACACCATTTCTTTTTTTTTTTTCTCCATTTTTATTAATATTTTCCATGATAACAACAAAAAAAATCCCATGGTATTACCCTCCCCCCTTTCCCCTTTGAAATTCCATTCTCCATCATATCCCCTCCCCATCTCAATCTTTCTACTTACATATATACAATACCAACCTAATAAAAGCCCTCCTCCCTTTCTTTCTCTTCCCTTTCTATCTCCTTTTTTAACTTACTGGCCTCTGCTACTGAGTTTTTTCCTTCTCACACAGAAGCCCAATCATCTCTAGCTAAGATCCACATATGAGGGAGAACATGTGGCGCTTGGCTTTCTGGGCCTGGGTTACCTCACTTAGTATAATTCTTTCCAGATCCATCCACTTTTCTGCAAATTTCATAACTTCATTTCTCTTTACTGCTGAGTAAAACTCCATTGTATAAATGTGCCATATCTTCATTATCCACTCATCAGTTGAGGGACATCTAGGCTGGTTCCATTTCCCAGCTATTATAAATTGAGCAGCAATAAACATGGTTGAGCAAGTATCTCTAAGGTAATGAGATGAGTCCTTAGGATATATGCCTAGGAGAGCTATAGCTGGGTCATATGGTAGATCAATCTTTAGCTGTTTTAGGAACCTCCACACTGATTTCCACAATGGCTGGACCAGATTGCATTCCCACCAACAATGTAGAAGGGTTCCTCTTTTTCCACATCCCCGCCAACATTTATGATCATTTGTTTTCATGATGGTAGCCAATCTGACAGGAGTGAGATGGAATCTCAATGTAGTCTTAATCTGCATTTCCCTGATGACTAGGGATGTAGAACATTTTTTTAGATGCGTATATGCCATTCGTATTTCTTCCTTTGAGAATTCTCTATTTAGCTCCATTTCCCATTTTTTGATTGGTTTGTTTGATTCCTTATTATTTAACTTCTTGAGTTCTTTGTATATCTTAGATATTAATCCTCTATCAGATATATAGCTGGTGAAGATTTTTTCCCATTCTGTAGGTTGCCTCTTTGCTTTCTTCACCGTGTCCTTTGCAGTGCAAAATCTTTGTATTTTCATGAGGTCCCAGTGGTTAATCTGTGGTTTTATTGCCTGAGCAATTGGGGTTGTATTCAGAAAGTCTTTGCCAAGACCAATATGTTGAAGGGTTTCCCCTACTTTTTCCTCTAGCAGTTTCAGAGTTTCAGGTCTGATGTTAAGGTCCTTAATCCATTTGGACTTAATTCTTGTGCACGGAGAAAGAGAAGAATCTATTTTCAGCCTTCTACAGATATATATCCAGTTTTCCCAACACCATTTGCTGAAGAGGCTGTCTTTTCTCCAATGAATATTTTTGGCATTTTTATCAAATATCAGGTGGCTATAACTACATGGGGTTACATTTGGGTCCTCTATTCTGTTCCATTGATCTACGAGTCTGCTTTTGTGCCAGTACCATGCTGTTTTTGTTACTATGGCTCTGTAGTATAGGTTAAAATCAGGTATGGTGATACCACCAGCCTTATTTTTGTTGCTCAGTATTATTTTAGATATTCGAGGTTTTTTGTGATTCCAAATGAATTTTTGGATTGTTTTTTCTATTTCCGTGAAGAATGCCTTTGGAATTTTGATGGGGATTGCATTAAATGTGTAGATTGCTTTTGGTAAGATTGCCATTTTCACAATATTGATTCTTCCAATCCAGGAACAAGGGATGTTTTTCCACTTCCTAGTGTCTTCTGCAATTTCTCGCTTGAGTGTTTTAAAGTTCTCATTGTATAGATTCTTTCCTTCCTTAGTAAGGTTTATTCCAAGGTACTTTATTTTTTTTGATGCAATTGTGAATGGGAGTGATTCTCTGATCTCATCCTCTGTGTTTTTGTTGTTAGCATATATGAAGGCTACTGATTTCTGTGTATTTATTTTGTATCCTGCTACATGACTGTAGGTTTTTATCAGCTCTAACAGTTTGCTAGTAGAGTCTTTAGGGTCCTTTATATATAGAATCATGTCATCTGCAAATAATGATAACTTGACCGCTTCCTTTCCAATTTGTATCCCTTTTATGCATGTCTCTTGCCTTATTGCTATGGCTAAGACTTCCAGAACTATATTAAATAAAAGTGGGGACAGGGGACACCCTTGTCTTGTTCCTGATTTTAGTGGAAAAGCATCCAGTTTTTCCCCATTTAGTAATATGTTGGCTGTAGGCTTATCATAAATAGCCTTTATTATATTGAGATATGTTCCTTCTATTCCCAGTCTCTGTAGGAGTTTTATCATGAAGGGATGTTGGATTTTGTCGAATGCTTTCTCTGCATCTAATGAGATGATCATGTGATTTCTGTCCTTCAACCCATTTATATAATGTATAACATTTATAGATTTGCGTATGTTGAACCATCCCTGCATCTCTGGGATAAAGCCTACTTGGTCAGGGTGAATGATCTTTCTAATGTATTCTTGTATTCTGTTTGCCAATATTTTGTTGAGAATTTTTGCATCTATGTTCATGAGGGAGATTGGTCTGTAATTTTCCTTTTTTGTTCTATCTTTGCCTGGTTTTGGTATCAGAGTGATGCTGGCTTCATAGAAGGAGTTTGGTAGAATTCCTTCTTTTTCTATTTCATGGAAAAGCTTAAGAAGCAATGGTGTTAGCTCTTCCCTGAAGGTCTGGTAAAATTCAGCAGTGAATCCATCTGGGCCTGGGCTTTTTTTAGTTGGGAGATTTTTGATAACTGTTAGGATCTCCATGCTTGTTATAGGTCTATTTAAGTGATTAATCTCATCTTGATTTAATTTAGGTAGGTCATATAAATCAAGGAAATCATCCATTTCTTTCAGATTTTCATACTTTGTGGAGTATATGTTTTTATAATATGTCCCTATGATTTTTTGAATTTCTCTGGCATCTGTGGTGATGTTACCTTTTTCATCTCTAATTTTATTAATTTGTGTCTCTTCTCTCTTTCTTTTGGTCAGATTTGCTAAGGGTTTATCAATCTTGTTTATCCTTTCAAAGAACCAGCTCTTTGTTTCATTAATTCTTTGTATTGTTTTTTTGGTTTCTATTTCATTAATTTCTGCCCTAATCTTTATTATTTCTTCCCGTCTACCGATTTTTGGTTTGCCTTGTTCTTCTTTTTCCAAGGCTTTAAGGTGAAGCATTAGGTCATTTATTTGCGACCTTTCTAATTTCTTAATATAGGCACTTAAAGCTATAAATTTACCTCTTAGTACTGCCTTCATTGTGTCCCAGAGATTTTGGTATGTTGTGTTCTCATTATTGTTTGACTCTATAAATTTTTTGATTTCTTTCTTGATTTCTTCATTGACCCATTCATCATTTAGTAATGTATTGTTTAGTTTCCATGATTTTGTGTATGCTCTATATCCTTTCTTGCTATTGATTTGTAGTTTGATTCCATTGTGGTCAGATAGAATGCAAGGAATTATTTCAATTTTCCTGAATTTGTTAAGATTTGCTTTGTGTCCTAATATATGGTCTATTTTAGAGAATGATCCATGTGCTGCTGAAAAGAATGTATATTCTGCAGCATTTGGATGAAATGTCCTGTATATGTCTGTTAGGTCCATTCCTTCTATGACCTCGTTTAGTCCAGATGCCTCTCTGTTTATTTTTTCCCGGGATGACCTGTCAATTGATGAGAGTGGGGTGTTAAAGTCACCAACTACCACTGTGTTTGGTGTTATCTGTGATCTTAGTTCTAACAGTGTTTGTTTGATGAGTTTGGGAGCCCCCATGTTAGGTGCATATATGTTTAGGATTGTAATGTCCTCCTGTTGGAGTGTGCCCTTAATCAATATAAAGTGACCTTCCTTATCTTTCTTGACTAATGTTGGAGTGAAGTCTGCCTTGTCAGCTATTAGGATAGCAACCCCTGCTTGCTTTCTGGGTCCATTTGCTTGAAACACCATTTTCCAACCTTTCACCCTAAGATAATGTCCATCCTTTGTAGAAAGGTGAGTTTCTTGGAGACAACAAATTGTAGGGTCCTGCTTTTTAACCCAGTCTGCAAATCTATGTCTTTTGGTTGGAGCATTGAGGCCATTGATATTAAGAGATATTATTGAAAGATGTGTATTTATGCTTGCCATTTTTTTTTTTTTTTGTGGTTCTGGTTCTACCTTTGCTCTCTTATATTAACTAGTATTTGAGTGTTGTTTGTTGTTTTCCAGGTTCCTTATATGTGTGTTTTTCTTTCTCTTCGGCATGGAGGATTCTTTCAAGTATTTTGTGTAGAGCTGGTTTTGTCTTCAAATACTCCTTTAGCCTGCTTTTGTCATGGAATGTCCTTATTTCTCCATCTATTTGAATGGATAGTTTTGCAGGATAAAGTAGCCTTGGTTGACAGTTGTTATCTTTCAGAGTTTGGAATACATCACTCCAAGCCCTTCTGGCTTTGAAAGTTTGTGTTGAGTAATCTGCTGTGATCCTGATGGGCTTGCCTTTGTAGGTAACTTGATTTTTCTCTCTAACTGCTTTCAATATTTTTTCTTTGGATTGTGTGTTTGGTAGTTTGATTATAATATGGCGAGGAGAGGTTCTTTCCAGGTTTTGTCTGGCTGGTGTTCTAAATGCTTCCTGTATCTGCATTGGCACCTCTTTCCCAATTTGGGGGAAGTTTTCTTCTATGATTTTGTTGAAGATGCCTACTATACCTTTGAATTGAAATTCTTCTCCTTCTACTATACCCTGAATTCTTATATTTGATCTTTTCATAGTGTCCCGAATATCTTGAAATTCCCATTCATACTTTTCTATTAGTTTGTCCTTCTCTTTGTTGGATTGTATTAGATCTGCCACCTGGTCTTCTAGCTTAGATATTCTGTCCTCTCCTTCATCCATTCTACTGGTGAGATTTTCTACAGAGTTTTTTATTTCATTAACTGTGTTCTTCATTGCTAGTAATTCTGACTGGTTTTTCTTCATTATTTCTATTTCCTTATTTATGTCTTGTATTGATTTCTTTATTTCGTTAAATTGGTGTCCTGTATCTTCTCTGATTCCTTTGATTTCTTCTTTGAGTTCATTGAACATATTTACAATCATTCTTTTGAAATCTTTCTCAGGCATTTTCTCTAACTCGTTTTCACTAGAGGTCATTTCTGAAGCATTGATGCTTTTTGGTGGATTTATATTGCCTTGGTTTTTGGTGTTTCTTGTGTTATAATGTATATATTTTTGCATCTTGGATTAAGTTACTGCTTAGATTTTCCAGTTAGCTGGGTATCCTTTGCTGTATCTATTGATCTGATATTGTATATCTTCTATGTAGGAGATTAAGATGTTAGGTGTGGCTCTTACCATTCTCAGAGTATCTGGACACGTGGTCCTAGGGGTTAAGTTTGCCTGCTATGGGAGTATTCAAATAGGTTGAGTGGAATAAAATACAGGTATATTCTAAAATTTAACTAAACCCTATACACATTCAGTCAAGAACAGCACCGAGCATTTATGCAAGATTAGGTATTATAAAAACCAGATCCTCTATCAACAAAGAAGTTAAGATTTCTGGTCTGTTGAGGGATCCAAGTCAGCTTGTGACCAGGTGAGACCCTTCCCTGGTTCAATCCCAGTTACCTCTTTGGATGCTTTTGGTCTCAGTCAAGTTGCTGGCTGGGATGTTGGGCCGCTGTTCTGCTTTCTGGAACTGGGTACTGGCTTTTCCTGTGGGGCAAACCAAGCCTGGCAACTGTGGCCCTGCAGATTGGCACCCCTGATGCTGGATCCCCGCTGCTGCCGCTGGAGCTGCCGCTGCTGGGACCACTGCTGCTGGATCCGCCACTGGAGCTGCCGCTGCTGGGTCTGCCCCCGCTGATCCGCTGGAGCTGCCGCTGCTAAGTCCTCCGCCTCTGATCCGCTGGTGCTGCCGCTGCGGGATCCGCCTCTGCCGCTGAAGCCGCTGGAGCCTCCGCTGCTGGATTCGCTGCCCTGAAGCCACTGTGGCCGGTACCGGAGCAGCTGATGGTGTTTTTGGGGCTGGAGTCACGGCTTCCACCGCCACTTCCGGCTTCCACCGCCGCTTCTGCTGCCGGGGTCTGAGCCGCCGCTGTTGGATCCCGAGTCGCCACTGCCAGAGCCAGAGATGCAGCTGCCGGTGCCCGTGCTGCCGCTGCAGCTGCCAGAGTCCGAATCGCCGCTACCGGGTCCCGAGGTGCCGCTGCCGGAGCGCTAGTCGCCGTACCGGGACCCGAGCTGCCGCTGCCGGATCCCGAACTGCCGCTACCGGGTCCCGAGCTGCCGCTGCCGGAGCTGCTTCGGCCTGCCCGTGTGGGCTCTGGATATCTCCTACTTCTCCGCTGCTGTTTTAATCTCTTATACACCTCCCTTGTGTATTTTGCTGGGTTTTCTTTGGCTTTTTCTCCCCTAGGCTGCTTAGGTGTGGTTCCTATGCCGCCATCTTGACCGGAAGTCGACACCATTTCTTAAAGAACATTTATTTGGAGTAAGCAGCAAGTGCTAAATTTAATTTAGAAGAAGTTAATGTTCTCCCTGCAAATTCTGGACAAAAAATTTCTATTTAAGTAATAAGGATAAATCTGACATAGTCCCTCTATCACAGGGAGGGGAGGCCAGAGGTACTTGGCTAGCTGGATACCTCCAGATGAGTTTTTTAAATGTTTCATTATATTTATTCATTTGAGAGAGAGAGAGGCAGATGAGAGAGAGAGAATAGGCATAACAGGGCCTCTAGCAACTGGAAACTAACTCCACACACATGCACCACTTTGTGCATCTTGTGCATACATGGGTATTGGGGAATCAAACCTGGGTCCTTAAGCTTCACAGGGAAAAGCGCCTTAACCACTAAGCAATCTCTACAACCCTAGATGGGTTTTTGGTTAAACTACGATTCTTGTGAGACATGGATGGGGGAATACCTCTGACATAGTAGTTTATCTTATAATGCCACATATTTGGGGTACTCTCCGATCCTGGATTGGTTGTAGGATTTGGCATTGACAGTTTAGGGCAGGAGGCTGCGCAGTGGAAGAGGTGCCCCTGTAAGGCTCTGGCTGAGCTGCAATTCTGCCCCATGCTGAGTGTTCACAGACCTCATGGGGGAAAAGGAGGCAGATGGGTACAGCTGAGATCTGTTCCATGCCCGTGCCCCAGCTGATTCTTGAGGACCTTTGCAGAGTTGCCCATGACCCTCTGAGCTTCAGTGTTCCTAGGAAAGACAGCTCCCTTCAAGTACTCCCATTTCCTACACAGATGATTATGGGGACTGCCTATGGCCAGGAACCTTTCCTGATCCTTGTGCTTTCTTCCAGGAAACTGCATAAAGCACTTCACCTGGGTTTTAGAATGATATTCAGCATGAGGCTACTTCATCATTGATAGTACAGGGGGGAAACTTGAACCCTTATGTGCCCACTGATGCTCTGTCCTGAGCAGAGTGTCTCTTTCCTCTGGATTGGGATGTCTCCAGCCCTGCACCCACTTACCCCAGCTTTCCTGTTTTAAATGCTGGGTGCATTCTCTCTTGGTAGCTGAGGAAAGTTCTTGCTCTGACACTCTCCTAAGACATGTCTTGGGATCCTGGGCTCTGCCTCTGCTCTATGCTGATTTTTCCAGTGGGCAGGTGCAGCACCTGAGAAGGTGTCTTGGCTTCACTAGAGGGGCCCTGAATCTGTTCAATTAAGGATTTGTGCCTGAGGCAAAGGACATGCCATTAGTCACCAGTGTTGTCACATCTTTTCTTTTGCTGGAGGATTGTCATGTCACGTTGCTAGAATGCCATGATCTCCACACTATGCATGGTATTTGACTGTTATTGATCTGTTTATGTTTTCTGCTCAAATGTACTTTTATGTCATTTTCAGGGTGTTCCTAACCTTGACTCACCTGTGAGGTCTTTGAACTTTTGCCTGACATTGCCTGACAGACTCCCATGTGACTTCTTAGGTCTGTCTGACAGTCACACTGCAGACCATTTCCTTGAGCCACCTCGGGTTTACTCCACAGATGATCTTTGTGGCTGGTTTCTGCACTGGGCCCCAGCTCCTTCAGCACTTCCTCCTCTGCAGGAAGACTCTCTGAGCCTTTCCTGCAAGCTTCTACATGGGATCACTTCAAAGCCATATAAGTCTTTGCTGCTCTGTCACTTATAGAAAGAGATACATGTAAGACCATGAATACATCTCAACTCAGGTACTTAGGAGGTTCTTTCTGAGTAGTCATCAGTGACAGAGATGCCTGGGGCATGTGAAACAGTCCCAAGCTGTGTTGGATGAGCCACTTTGGAAGGCAGTGTTCCAGTTTCTTTTGGAGCTCACTGGTGAGGAGGAAAACTCCAGGAAGTTTGGACATGGGATCATGGACCTTGGGAGACTGCCTGGCCAATGAGTGCTTGTGAGCTGGAGGAGAACATTCTCCCTGGGAGTTCTTAACTACCAAGCTAAACCCCACCGACTCTTTTTTAAGATGCTGTACTCCAGGTGGTGATTTTGCAATGGCATTAGAGGTTCTTCTTCATCCGGGACTCTGAGGAAACACATTCTACTGGAGGTAAGCAGGCAGAGAGGAGAAGATGGAAAAACTCAGATCAGGGGTTGAGGTTAGACCTGTGCCTTGGCAGGAGATAAAAGTTGGTACTCATATTTGGGGCTGGTTTAGAGCAAGGTTTGTAATTGAAGTTCAGATTAGGAAAGAGGTGTGGGGTGAGTGAGTGAGGACTAGTGCATCTGAGATTGTGTTTAAGCAGATTGATGTTGAGGAACCTGAGCCAGGAAGCATTGTCAGGGGCTTGCTATAAGGAAAATCTCAACCCAAGGAAGAGTTATATGCATTTCTGCTATTTCTGCTCTTCCTGCTCTTCAGAGGTCTTGGCATCTGGATGCTGCTGGTTCATGTGCAGCCCCTCTGGCTTGCCTTTGCTGCTCCCCAGAGGCTGGGAGACTGCATAGGCCTGGTATCAGCATCTCACTCCAAGGTTTTCCCACTGGTAGAAAATCCTTTTGGAAAAGATTCTCTTTCCTTTTTCTTATTTTTCAATGTGTGAAAATCAGCTTCCTTTTTTTCTCTTAATTAGGGTCAGGACATCAAGGCTGGCATACGAGAGGTTTCCAGGCCCTACAAGGTAGGCTGTTCTGTCTCTCAAAATAGGCATGCACAGTATGAGAGTCAAGAAGCTGTGGGTTAACAGTGTACCAACACAGATGGGAACAGAATAATCATCAAGCTGACATGGGGAGGATTCTGACATGGCAAGTCTTGCATTGCCAATGTCTTTGGTGTTAGGAATTGAGTGGGCAAGTCACTTGTTCTGCTCACCAGAGACAGAGTGGCTTCTGGTTGGAGAACTGATTCAGTCTTCTGAGTGGCACATTACGTCAGAGTTGGGAAAGAGGCAAGTGGTTAGGGTGTGAATTTGGAATTCAAAAGAGGATCAGACTCTGGTGTCAGCAAGACCCCTAATGGTAGAGCAGAAAATCAGTGTTCCAAGGTAGTGACTTGGTTAGATGAGAGAATATGCAAAGATGAAGAAATCCAGGTGGAGAGGCTGGAAATGGCTGTAACAAAGGGTTTTCTGAGAGGCTAGTGGGAAGAGTGGATGAGGTCTCGGCCCCAGAAGCTCCAGAAGTCAAGTGGGACACATAAGAAGTGCCATTTTCCAGGGAGGCCTCAGAGAGAGCAGACACTGACCTTGGAATTTGCTCTATGGTACACATCATAAAGGGAATCTGGACAGTTACTGAAATCAGGTGGGATCATACTGGTGGCCCAGGGGAAAGCAAGCAACTGAAAGTTCAATTCTGTAGTCAGACCCAGCATGTGGAAAGGAGGGTCATCTGGTCTAGTTGCAGTGGGGCTATTTGAAGCCTGTTTGCCCATTCATGTTCCATCCATGTCTGCCCTCTCTACCTTTTCTCCACCCATTTTATTCACATGGCCATGCCTATGGCTACTCTTTGCATGACCAGGATAGGCTATACTGAATCCCTGGTGTGCATAGATCATGTAGAATACTCTAGTATTTGAAGCAGCTTCATCAACTCCTCTACTTTTCTCTGGGAAGTTCTCTCACTTTGAGAAGCAGAAGAGTTGGTTATGTGAAGTGAAATTAGAAATGAAAGGATCACACAGCCATTCTTTTAAGGACATCACTGTGGCTATGAATGTCTGAAAGCACCAAAAACCAGGATACCATGCCAAAGAGGCCACAATGACAGTAAGGATGTTCACGTGTGTGCATGTGGCTTCATTTGTGAAGACCTTTATACACATCATCCATGTGCTGTTCAGAACCGCCATGTGAAGATCAGGCATTAGTAGTTTCCACAAGAGTGTCTGAGTGCCCAGGAACAAAGCACTTTACACTGTGTCAAAAGACAAAAGCTGTGACTCCAATGTAATCTGTATACATTCATGGACATCATGTGACCACCCCATGAGCAGAACCTACTAACCAGATTGAACATCACTGCTCCATGCCCTTGCGTAAGCAGACTAACAGCTCTGAGATACCTAATTTGCTGTGAAGCTCTCCTCTGAAGTCTATGTTTTCTGAGGAGACTGTGTCTAGAAACTGATTTCCTCAGGTCCTGGACCTGTGACCTTGTGGAAATGACAGGTGGGGCAAGCCTGGATAGCTGAGGTTAATAGCAGAGACCTAGCTTCAAATGCTGCTCTCCTCTTAGCTCTGCCCCATGGCTATGAACCAAACACACAGAATGCAGGATTAATTCTTACTTGTGTTACCTCTCCTTCAGAGATACAGATTCCCGTTGACCAAGTGTGTTATAATGGCCATGAACTAAATAAAATGTACTAATTTATTAACTTTAAAGGTGAACAAATATTTTCTTTAAGTAAACTGAAGGAGTAGTTTTGTCTGTGAGATCCCACTTATTTTTGGTTTTGTTGTTGTTGTTTTAAGCCAGAATTCCTTCATTCAATGGCAAAAAATACAAGGCCAGCAGTCACAGCAGTGTTTCTGAGGACCCTACATGTTTGTGGTCAAAACGCAGGTGTCAGACTCTGCTGGGAGGTTGCAGTGGTCAGCACTACTCTCCTGATGCTCTCAGGTGTCAGGCTCTTCTGGGAGTTCCCCTGTAGTCAGCACTACCCTCCTAATGTGCTCAGGTGTCAGGCTCTGCTGGGAGGTCCCCAGTGGTTAACACTACTTTCCAGGTGACAGCAACATAGAAGAAGGATTGATGAAGAAACATGTGATGGGAGATCAAGTATAGGGTCATCTCATTCAGAGAACTCAACACCTCTAGCTAAGCCAATGGGATGCTTATCAGTACTTCCTTACCTTTATGACATGTTTGTTTTTCCAGGCCAATTGTAAAAAATAATTTCAATATTATGGAGCAGGCATATAAAAGAAGGAACCCCATTCCATTCAGAAAGGTACATTTGGGGTATCAAATATCAAATGAAATTGAGCCAAGGCTCAACCATGACTCTGTAAGGCTATTCAAAAATGAGACAATGTTCTCCATGGTGTGTACTTCATGGGTGCCTGAAGTAACTGTGTTTGGAGAGTTCATGTGCTCAATTACAGTCCAAAGTCTGTGTCACTGAGCACAATAGAGTCCTCAGGGTTTCTCCCACACTGGGAACTCCACAGGGCCCTCCGTCCAACCCTGCTGTCCCTTTACACCCACTCTTTCCTCACACCATACAGCTCCACTGAATATTTTCTTTTGTTCCATCTGTAATGCAGAATTTATCTCAATTCCCATTCTTGATTTGTAGCCAAGCAACTCCAAAAAGAAAACTCCCAAGCAAACTCTGGAATTTTTGCTTTTATCCAAACACTTATATTCTCAGGTACAAGAATGTTCTCAACTATATCTTATCTATAGAATGGTTGTCCCTTTCAGTAACTCAGCTATAGGGGATAAGGTAATTTTACATTTATTTAGTATAGTGAAGTTTGAATAGTAAAATTTGTGTTTCAGTCACCCTTTCGTGTCATAAGGGCTGACTCAAGTCACAAAACTTAAATAAATAGGAATTTAATGTATTATAATTAAGACTGCATGAATTCCTAGGTATAAGTTTATGCCACTTATAGTTCTGAAGTTAGTGAAGATTTAAGTGTACTAACTTTATGCTCCAAATACACATTTCTTTGAAAATGTAGCATTTTTACAACTAGCAATCAAATGTTCTTCCTTTTACTTCAGTCTCTTGTTACTTCTAATTGTAAAGACTATTCCACACTACCTCATGAACTTTATAATATATGGGACACTCTCAAGCCTAGGGTAGGTAAGTATGTTTGTGTGTGTTGAGTTGTGTACATAGTCATGTATGCTGCATAATGTGCGCTGTGAGGTGACATAGGGACCCAGACTCCTGCCCAGCATACTAAGGATCCTCAGTGGTGAGTCAAGCACACAGGACCCTGTGGACTTGGTATGCTGAAATATGCCATGTGGCTGTGTTAAGAATTTAAAAAGCAACCACATTAATGGCATGCCCAAGTATTGTCTGCAAGTATTTTCTGCACCTTCCTTAACCAAGAACCCATGCTCATTACAGCCTTCTATCACTTTTCTTTTTTTGTTGTTTTTTGTTTTGTTTTTCGAGGTAGAGTCTCACTCTAGCTCAGGCTGTCCTGAAATTCACTATGTAGTCTCAGGGTGGCCTCGAACTCACAGCAATCCTCCTACCTCTGCCTCCCAAAATCTGGGATTAAAGGCGTGCGCCACCACGGCTGGCTTCTATCACTTTTCTTGACCATAGCCATACTCTTGTACTTCACAGACACCCCCTGCCCCATTTTCTGGAAGATAGCATACATGAGATGCTTCCTTTGAAGTTTGAGAGGCAGAGAAAAAGAACACAGTCCACTGGGGAGCTGGTTACAGAAAAATAATGTGTAACCAAGCCTCCACATGCAGAGAATTCTGCTGATAGAGGATTAGACTAGAAGAGCTATAGAATCCACCTGATAGTGGCTTGGACTAAAGAAGCCAGATAACCCTCCTGATAGAGGGGTACTCTAGAAGAGCTGTAGGTCTCACAGTCAGTGGTGATGTGAGTGATGAGAGATACAGAGGCTGGCACAATAAAATAAACTGAATGCATTCACAGGAGAGAGAGAAAGGGAGGCAATGACCTCAGGCTGATCCAGAATTCTTTCAGGCTGACTTATTTCTCAAGTCTAAAATGGGAATAGCAAAACCTGTTACAATTCGCTGATGTGAGCAGTTGCCACATACATGAATTAAGCGCTGAAAGAATCTCCTCATTTAGCAGAAAAAGGCACTGAGGCCCAGACAGGAAAATTATTAGGTGTTAGAATTTCAACACATTTACTCTGGATGGGATGCAGTTCAACTTGAAACAATATCTCCTAAGAAAAAAGTGAGGAAGAATGACCATCAAAAGACAAACAGATATTAAAGCAAATGGAACAAGGTTGGGGAAGGTGGAAATGCATCAGTGAACTATCCTTGATATAAAACTGTCACCCTTTAAATAAGAATGAAGTCCTCCATAAATATTCCCATGGGAGAAAAACAAATCTCATCACACTGAGTAATGACAGCAGCCCTGCATATGTCTGCATCTAAGAATGTCTTCATCTGGATAGTGAGTGTGAACAGATGACAGTCACGTCCAGGATTGCAGTGCTAGACTGACAGCTCTGAAATTGTTAGTTCAGAGCAAAGGCTCAGGGAGAGGGAGAGGATAATTGAAGAACTGGTGTGTGAATCATGACATGGGAGGTTCAGAGGCAAGTTTCATGGAGTTGGAGAACACAAATGAAGTAACGGTGTGTGAATTGTTTTTGAGACTTGAAGAAGGAATTGTGCTCTTTGGGGAGAAGGTTCAGGTAGTGCATGGAGAGATGCATACAACTGATTCTCTGTCATCCCTCCGCTTGGTGCAAAGAGTTTTTATGGTGTAGTTGGGGTACCTGACTGTGTGAAGGATGCAATGGCAAGTGTGTGGCTGAGAAAGCAGGCCTGGCTGAGTGGAAGATGCAATGGAAAATGTGTGGCTGAGACAGGAGGGCTTGCTTTGTAGAAATTTTAATGGTAAGATTGTGGCTGAAACAGGAGGTACCAGGACATAGAAAATCAAGTATCTGTAGAAGGTGTCAAGCCAGACTGCACATGTCTCACTCACAGATTTGGATTTTCTAAAATTTTTTGTTTATTTTTATTTATTTATTTGAGAGTGACAGACAGAGAAAAAGGCAGAGAGAGAAACAGAGAGGGGGGGAGGGATGGAGGGAGGGAGAGAATGGGCATGCCAGGGCCTCCAGACATGTGCATCTGGCTAATGTGGATCCTGGGGAATCAAGCCTCGAACCGGGGTCCTTAGGCTTCACAGGCTAAGCCATCTCGCCAGCCCAGAATTTGGATTTTTTTAAGTGCAATTATATTACTTGTTTGAGTCAGTCAGTCAGTTACTCATATGGATGAGAAAAGTAACTAACTTAGCGCTTGGAGAAAAACAGATGAGACAAACCACTTTGGGATGTTCTTAGCATTGTTAGATGTGACATCCCAAAGACCCACTGTGAGTAATTAAAAATATGTGCCCATGTAAACCATTGGTTGGACTGACTTTTGTCCTTATACTGGTTGGTTGGAGAAGTGCACAGGATTTAAACTTGAGTTGAGCATCTTGGACTTGGCGAGTTATTGGAGTCAGACTTGGCAATCTAGTGAATATTGTTTTTTGCCTGTCCATGAATGTAGTCTGTGTGGTATGGTGAGTATTCATGTGCGCAGGTGTGTGTGTGGGTGTGTGTGTGGGTGTGCGTGTAGTGGCCAGAGCAGAACATCAGATGTCCCCACCATTGCTCATCTTCTTGTTTCCTTTAGATGCAGTCTCTCACAGATTATGGAGCTTGGTGTATTCACAAGCCCCAATGATTCTTTTGTCTCTCCTCAAATGGATGGGGTTTCAGACCTGTGTATCCATGTCCAGTTGTTTAAGTGGGTGCTCAGGCACCCCGAGACTCTCATACATTCATGGAAAGTGCTTTTAACAAATGAGCCAAATTGCCAGCCCTCAGATTTTTTTTCAAGTATGTCAAATGTAATTTTATTACTTAACAGAGGGCATGTCTTACCAGACATACTGCCTCAAAGTAAATAATCCAACATCACTATAAAAATACACATGCATGCAGACACACACACACACACACACACACACACACACACACATGCACACAGTTTGAGAGGGCACAATACAAAACCCAACTGTTCCAGATGCCTCACTTGCATGGACTGCAAATCTAAGTTTTATGACCAATCTCAGAATAATGACCTTGTTCAAAGGGTGAGGAGAGCACAATTACCTCGGGGTTCTGGAATACATTTGAGGAGACTTTGCTGTAAAAGACTTTAAGTATACCACAGATCAAATCACATCTCTGCCGCATCACACCATGGACTGCACGTGACAAGGAGAGCACACTGGCATAAGGCCCTATTCTCTTTCCTGAGTCAACACTGGCTGCTATTTTTGTCATGAGTTAGTGACCTTTTCCCTCAGGAGGAAGATGTGCTCTGCAAACTCCTGGATGGCCCCAAGGCCACCACCACACTTGCAAATGTACCCGAGGGCCTTCTGGGAGGTGGCGCAGGAGCTGGCGGGAACCCCGCTTAGGCCTGCTCTGCTCAGGCACTCTATGTCTGACACTGCATTGCAGAGATGAGCCAGCACAGGCCCATTTCTTTTCTCCACTCGTCTACAACAGCCAGCTTGTCTGACACACTGACTTCCATTTTGCAATCCAGTTTTAAGGAACACAGCGTCTGCTTGGAGCAGGCCCTTTCAGAGATGAACCTCACCTCACTCCCACTTTTCTTTAATAAACTTATGCCAATAGCATCTTTTACATCGTAAGATATTATTTCTTTTTGGTCTCCTGATACATAAATGTGGCCATTGGTGAGACATCAATCAATATTGCAAACCAAGAGCTTTATCTCCTTAAGCTTCTCTTTGCCAAAATCGCCTAATCTTAATACTCTTTGTTCTGCAATAGGCCAATCAATGTCCACATATATATCCACACTGTGCTCAGCTCGCATCTCGTACTATACCATCTTCCCACCCTGCAAGTAGCCCATCTCTATCAAACGTCTCTTGGCAAAATAGAATGAGCCATTTTCATACAACGCTCTGTCCCAGTCTTGTCGCCATGGCAGCTTGGCAGGATTCAAGTTCAGTCGCTCAGTTACTTCATGAACTTCTTTCTGAATTTCACTCCATCGAAGTTGGTGGCGTCTCACCACAGAAGAAACAGAATCATGTCCTTCTTCTCGAATCATTTCTGCAACTTTCTGAAGGTCAGTGGAGGTAAACATGGAGACGTAGCTTGAATATTCCCCACAATGCCAACTTCGTTGTGGTAATTCAGAAACTCGGTGATGGCATCCAGTGAGGTGGTGCTGTCTTTGGATGCTCCCGAGCCTCTTCGATGAACCTGCGCTCCAACTGTTTGGCCACGTTCTCAGTTTCATGGTCTGGAAGACCCCCGAGGCCAACGCCGCCAGCAGCACCAGGCAATGAGTGGCACCGGGCCAGGTGCCTGATGCTCAGGGCAATGCCTTCGCTGCCGCCGTGAGCCAGGATGAGCGCGACACGTGCGGGCTTCCCGCAGCCCTGGCCCGGCCCGCGGGAGCTGCGCTGCAGTTTCGGTAGCCGGCCCGGCATGGGCGCCCGCGGGGAGGACTCCACCGAGTCCATCTTCCTGCCACGCCTTCTGCCCAGCTTCTCTCCCCATCCCGGAGATGTGCGCCGCGGCTAACCACCCGCCCAGGCGCTCACTCCTCTCAGCTCCAGCCCTCAGAGTTTTATGTCATAAATTCATTGTCCTGTTGTTGCTTTCAGTTTTGGTTTTCATTTTTTGTTGTTGTTGTTTTGTGTGTGTGTGTGGTAGTGTCTCACTCCAGTCCAGGTTCACCTGTAACTGACTCTGTAGCTGAGGTTGACATTGAATTCACAGGAAGCTTCCCACGTCCGTCTCCTAGCGCAGCATACAGCCGTGAGCCACCGCGTCCCACTTCCACCGCCATCTTGTTTGTCTATGGTGTCATTAGTGCTTGCTTGGGATTTTCCATTGTTCTTCATTAATTATCCTCCATTTTCTTTATTTTACTCTGCATTTTTCTTTGTCATTTTTTCCCCTTTGGTTACTTTAGAAAATTGTTTTTAAATATTACCTGTACAAAGTAAGAAATTTGATTGTGAGATCTTAATACGTGCATATAGTAAACTTTGATCAAATTCTCCTGCCCTGGGCTGGAAAGATGTCTTAGTGGTCAAGGTGCTTGCCTGTGAAGCCAAAGAACCCAGGTTCGATTCTCCAGGTCCCACGTAAGCCAGATGGACAAGGTGGTGCATGTCTGGAGTTCATTTGCAGTGGCTAGAGGCCCTGGTGTGCTCATTTCCTTTCTCTCTCACGCAGGCTCTTTCCCACCCTCTCTCTGCCCTAATGAATAAATAAAAATAAAAAATAATCTCCTGTCCTATTACAGTTTATCTCTCTTTGTCCCCATTGCAAATCTAAAACAGTTCTCTCTTTCCATTGTTTTCACCTGTCTGCTACTGCATTGCAGCACTCCATGCACTTTCCCCTCTTTCATCTGCTATACCTACCTAGTGTGACTAGTGTGCTCTGGCTTCTTGCTCGCCCCCCCCCCCCAGACTACAGCTTGGGTGATATCCATTGAATGTAATTAATTCAGATAAGACAGAATATAGCATTCGATAGGCAGAGCTCTTTATAGAATAAATGTGACTCTATTAAGGGTGACAGTGGGCGTTGGTCCAGGGTATCCGTATGGAGAAAAATACATTAGAGGGGTGAGAGTGGCCAGCATCAGCATGCAGAGAGACTGTTTTGCTGCCATACACATTGAGAAAGGCCTCATTTATCTCTCAAGTTTTCAGAACCGGGCAGCTTTCCAGAGGGGGGTTTCCTGCTGCTCAGGGCATTGACAAGCCACTTCGGGGCTCTCAGCTTTCATTTTTCTTTGTTCATTTTTACTATATCAGCACATTATCTTGGGTTTCTTTGCTTCTAATAAAAAACTGGATGAGGGCTTAGGAGGAAGTTGTAGTGATGTGCTCTTGCTCTTGGCCCCACAAAGGTCCATCATGTGTTTTATTGTGTCTTGTGAAAGAGAACATTGTTTTTTTGACTTTTTTAAAGTAGGATATCACTCTAATGCAAGCTGACTTGGAACTCACTAAGTAGTCTTAGATAGCCTCAAACTTATGGAGATCGTTCAAACCTGCTCCTCACAAGTGCTGGAATTAAAGGCAAGCCCTAGAACTGTGGTTTTTTTTTTTTTTTTTTGATGGAGCCTCATAATGGCAGCAAGAGGCTACCATCCACTAGACATCAACCCACCTGATTTCAAAGAAAAAAAACTGAGTTAATTATGATGAACTGTATAACAGCCAAAAATTTTTACAGATTTTTAAAGTCCAAGTGAAAAGGCCATTGCAGCACCTTGTATTCACTTTCCTGTTAGCACATATCCATGACCACAGCCCAGTGGAGCATCAAGCTTCAGGAGCCTCTCATTCTCATTGTTACTATGGCCTCCATTATTGTTAAAGTGGAAAGGGCATTGTTATTGCTTGGATGTGACATATTTGTGAACAGAGGCTCATATGTTTGGTTTCTAGGAGGTGGTACTTGCTTGGGATA
>CM070791.1:3572906-3816460 GCA_036346955.1 Dipus sagitta | reverse complement strand
TTTCAAGGTTAGGATTTATTTTGTCCCTGAATTAAGAATATGGCTTTGTCCTGTACACCTGGTATTGGATTTAGAAGCATGGAAGATGTGACGAGTGGTCATGAATTGCACACAGTTCCAGGACTTCTGGTGAGATGCAGCATGAGGCAGGGCATGATGCCCTGATAGGCTGAAAGAGCCTTTGGAAGATGGACCATAGTTTGCATGAAGACCTCAAGATGTTTAGGATATACCAGGACTATGCAAGCGCTACCATAGAGTGAACTATTGGCCTGAGATGGAAGTGCTCCCTGGCTACTCTGCCCAGCTGGAGGGGCAGAATTAGAAAATCTGGGGACTGTCAGTCTTTGGTTGTATTGGACTTGAACTGCAGAAGTTTGAAGTTTGTTTGATGGTGGTTGAATTTGCATTGTTTTAGTCTCTCCTTGCTATGCCTTATACCAGTTGAAAATGTTTACTCTGTGCCTTTATATGTTAGAAATGTTTAACTTGTTTGATTTTACAGGTCTTAATATCTTAAATTGGTGAAGACTGTGGGGACCCTTGAAATTGAACTGAGTACAATTTACAATGTGTGATGGTTATAAACCTATTGGAGGCCAGGGGCAGAATGTGGTAGTTTCAATAGATGGTCCCCAATATACTCAGTTCTTTATTATTTGTAGTTTGCATCTGCAGCCACCTGGCTGGAGGCAGTGTCACTGGGTGGATCTTAAGGTGTGGTGGTGGGTTTCAGATTTCAGTCTAAAGATATGCAAAGTGTGCCTAGCTGGAGTTCCTGAAGTGTGCTGTGGGTGCTGTGTGGCTTTTGATTTTTGGCTCATGCTTCTCTGTCTCTGCTTGGGCCTGTGAAGGTAGGCCAGCTTCTTCTGCTATTATGGAACTTCCCCTGGATCTGTAAGCTTCAATAAATATCCCTTCCTCCATAACTGTGTCTGGTCCGAAAGTTCATCTCAGCGAACCTGAAGCTGTCTGCTACAGAGGTTGATGTAAAATCAAGAAAACATCCTCAGAAGTTTCAGTGATACAATTAGAGAGAATACAATTAGAACAAGAAACATGAAATATCCCATGAGAACTTTGTTGGAAATAAAAATGTCCCTTATTCCAGGATGAATAATGGAGAAAGGGGCAGCCACACAAGCAGTCATGGGGGCAGAGGTTTGTATAACTGTGCCCCGGGGTCTAATTATAGTAACTTTATGGGTGGCTGCAAACAGTCTAAAAAGATCCAATTGTACCAGGAAGTCCTTTTTTCCCAGCGTTTGTGGATGAAATGAGGGTGCAACCCAACCTGGACCATACCAAGTACTTGCCCTAACACGAGGCATGGTATTGTCTCCTCGTATATATTTTGCTTGTTTTAAAGTGTGTGTATTGTCATGGTCTGGGCTACTGACTGACCAATCCAACAAGGACAGAGAGGAATTAAAAAGAGAATATTTAACAGTTTTAGTAGGAAAACCACCTGAAAACCATTTTGGATACCCTGAAGGTGTTACTTTTTCCCAAATGGAATCTAAATCTGTACTGTTTTGACAAGCATGTAATTTTTTGGGCAAGGCTGTAGGCTCTATCTCATAAGCAGAAAAGTTATACTTTTTGGGGAGATATAACTTAAAGAACCATGCATCTCATTGCTCCTGTCCATCATCCCCTTGGGTACTAGTAGGAGGAGTAGGGGAGTCAGCAATTAACTGATGTTCAGCCAAAGGAACACAGCCAGACATGTCGTGATTAATAAAGAAGCAAAGAGGTAGAATGTCTGACATGCCCGTATAACGAAAATTGTACTCAGTCTTTTGTGTCAAATAAGAATTCCTTTCTCCTCCCAATTAATTGGTGTTATTAGTGGTGACATTAATAGGTCCAATGTCCCAAGTAGCAGGATGAAACATTGGAGGGACTGGAAGATAGGCCCAATAGGACATATCTGCAGCAACAACAGGAAAAAGTGAGAGACACCATACCTCAGCAGCCAAAAGTGAAAGAATAGCAACAAATAAATTTGGTGCTGAGGACGGTAGATGAGCTGCAGCCACCAAGGAGTGAGCTCCTTCAGCCAGCAACTTGAGTTGTCCCCAGGATGGCATCACACCGCTGTGAGTTGCTGCTGATCTAGCAACACATGGCGGCTGTAGAGGTGAAAGCTGAAGGTGGACGAAAACTGTAGTAAAAGTACTGTCTTCCATCTCCTCTGAGGAAGCTGGAGCCAGAGCCGATGCCGTGGTTAAAGTTTGACGAAATGGTGCCACAGAAAGGTGCCACTGATGGCGGCACAGTCTGCTCTTTCTTTTCAGACTCAGAGCCAGAGGCCCTGTAAGGCCGAAGGATCCTGTCAGGAATCCAGATTGGCGATTCGGCATCCTGTGGAAAAACACAAGCATAGTCTCCCCTGTTGTTAAAAAGGGGGTCTGGCCCCTTCCATGTAGAGGTTAAAGGATCTTTCCACATGACTAATGGTTTAATATTACAATCAGAAACTTCCCAATGTCTTTCAATAGCAGAATGACCTTTACTATCTTTATTAAGAAAATTAAGTGTAAATAAGGCATGATTTAATAAGTGGTGAGGGTAGGAATAGGGGAAATCCCCAGCCCAGAGGTTTTCAATCTGACCCTTAAGCTGCTGATGAGTTCTCTCTATAATAGCTTGTCCTTGTGGATTGCAAGGGATTCCTGTAGTATGCTTAATGGAAAATTGCAGGCAAAAAGTTTTAAAAGCTCTACTAGTATAAGCAGGAGCATTATCTGTTTTTAAATGTTGAGGCATCCCAGCAATAGAAAAACAGTGGGAAAGGTGCTGGACTACATCTTTATATGCTTCACCAGTCTGAGCTGTTGCCATTACAAGGTGGGAAAAGGTATCTACAGTGACATGTACAAAAGCTAATTTTCCAAAAAGAGCATAGTGAGTAACATCCATCTGCCATAAGTTTCCAGCTTTGAGCCCTCTAGGATTAACTCCCATTGGAAGGGAGAGAAATGACTGAGGACAGATTTTTCAATTTTTAATAATCTGCCTGGCAGTTTCTCTAGAAATTCCAAATTGTAAACGTAGTGCTTGCGAGTTTTGAGAGTGGAGGGCATGGCATTGAGTAGCCTCAGCAACAGGATCTAATAATGCCATAACTCTCGTCAGAGAGTCAGCATATGCATTTCCCTCACTGAGAGGACCCGGAAGGACAGTATGGGCTCTAATATGGCACACAGTAAGGTTGAGTCCTGATTTGCACCAAATTCTGTAGCTGGGTGAGCAAATTATTAATTTGAGTATGATCATCATTTATCACTGCAGTTTCAATCACAGGCAATAGTCTTGACACAAAAGTGAGAATCAGTGTAAAGGTTAAAGAAACATTCATAAGAACTTTGAAGGCCATAATAACTGCATACATTTCAGTTTTTTGTGCGGAAGAAAAGGAAGTCTGTTCCACTTTTATTTCTGTGGGAGTCACGAGTGTGGCCTTCCCATTAGAGGAACCATCAGTAAAAATTACAATAGCCCCTTCTATAGGGTCTGGAGAATAATTTGAGGGAAAAATAATTTTTTGGTGTGACAGGAACTGCAAAAGTGAGTGTTGGGGTAAATGAAAAAGAATTTGGCCTGTGTAAGCAATTAATGCAATCTGCCATTCCTCAAGAGAGTTAAGTAGCCAATTGAATTGTTCATTATTATAAGGTATAATAATTTCCTCAAAATCTTTACCCAATATTTCTCTTAACCTTTTTCTTGCCTTTATTATAATCTGAGTAATTAACACGGAGTAATGAGATAGGATCTTCTTGGGGCTTGAGTGTAAATGCACCCATTCTAGAGGCCCCTCCTGCCAAATCACCCCAGTAGGCATATGTTTAGTGGCTAGAATGATCAATTGACATTTAGAATTTCTAATATATGGTCTTAACTGCTGCTGATTTAGAGAATTCTGAACCAAATTCAAAGCTTCATTAGCTTCAGGAGTTAATTCCCTGGGAGATCTGGGGTTACTTTCTCCCTTCAAGATATCAAATAGAGGCTTCAAATCAGCTGTGGTTAGTCTCAAAAAGGGACACACCCAATTTATTTCTCCTAGAATCTTTTGAACATCTTTTAAGGTATGCAAGTGTGACAGATCTAATTTTAAGAGTTGATGGGCTACAGCATCACTTTTTATAATTCTACCTAAATAATTATAAGGGGGGGTGTTATTTGAATCTTTTCAGGGGCTACCTTCAAACCATAAACAGCTAGGTAGAAATCATTTCTTGTAATAAATTTTGTGGGATTCCCCTATCTTTATCTGCTATTAAAATATCATCCATATAGTGAATGATCATAGAAGATTTGTAACTTTTCCTAATGGCTTGCAAGGCCATATCCACAAATTTCTCACACAGGGTAGGTGAGTTTTTCATCACCTGAGGTAGTACTTTCCAATGATATCTCAAATAGGATCTTTGTAAGTTTACTGAGGGAACACTAAATGCAAAATGTTTACAATCTTGAGGACTCAGGGGGATGGTAAAAAGGAAGTCTTGTAAATCAATTACAACAAGACTAAAATCTATAGGTATAGCAACTGGACTGGGGAGGTCTGGTGGTAAAGTCCCCATTGTCTCCTTGGTGACATTTATTTTTCTTATGTACTGCAATAATCTCCATTTCCCTGCTTTATTTTTTATAACAAAAATAGGTGCATTCCACGGGCTTGTGGTTTCTCAACCTAATCTGCATCCTCAGGGAAAATCCCAGGGAAACTATGGAAAAACTTCTTCCTCTTCATGGCTGCTTCTTGGGCTGCAACCATTAAGCAAGAAGTTCTCCCTAGGTTTGGAGGTTTCCTTTTTGGCCTGGCTTTAGGAGGCTTATTAGTAGAGCTCTTAGGTGGAGGCCAGTCAGGATTATGACACTTAGAAGCCTCATCCTCTACTTCAACTTCTTCTTCAGAATCCACCTAATTCATCATCTGAGGTATGTATGTCTGGTGCCTGGGCAAGCTGCACCTCGTGTTTGTTTTGAGAGGCATATAACTTTGGGAAGCAAGGGTAGAGCCTCAGCATCTGACAATTTTAAAGTTTCATAGAGAGTGGATTTTGTACTTTTTCCTGACTTTATAGATGCTGAATCAGGCAAATCTGCAGTTAAATCAGTTCTTAAAGCTTGCTTGATCATAACCTAGAGAGTGACAACATTCTCAGGAACCTTATCATCATCATTAACCAAGAGCCATTTCTTGAGATCTTTTCCTACTTTCTGCCAATTGTCAAGGTCTAATGTCCCCTCCTTTGGCAAACAGGGGCTAACTTTTGTGTAAATTGAATAAATTCCATGAGATTACTTTCTTAAATTCCATTACTTTATTCCTCAGCATCTTTCTCAGTATCTTAATGTACATCTGTCTTTCTTTAGATTCTCCCTGTCCCATTTTTTCTTTGATTACTCACCCCTCCTTTTCCCAGCCTTACTCTTTGACCAGAGGGTCTGCATGTCCCTGGGGGAGATCCGTCCCTAACAGAGCCTCAACTTACCTCAATGCAGGTCCCTGTTTGGGCTCCACTTGTCAGGGTCCAGCCCTGGCTTGAAGGAGGTGTGAAAGGGAGCAGCACAATAATGACTCGAAGTCAAGTTCTGGTGCAAGCTGACAGGCTAATGCTGAAGGCAGCTGAGTTTTCCCATCTTCTCTGTTTCTATTTTTTTCTTTTCTATTTTTCTATTTTTTCTTGTTTTTTTCTCTTTTTTTGTCTTTTTCTCTGTTTTTTGTCTTTTTCTGTTTTTCCCTCCTTCTATACTTCTCTGCTTCTCTGCTGCCAGAGCTCTTAGCCTCAGTCTTTTATTTTTGATCATGTCATGCAAGAACAAACTTCAAGAAAGGGGCAATTTCACAGAATTCATAGAAACTATTTGTTACTCCTTTTCATCAAACAATCCCATAATTATTCACCTCAAGTGAAGTCGTCAGGCCCCTGTAATGATTAACTGTCTTCACATTTTCCCCACGTATGTGAGGTCAAGCACTTGCAATTTCCTGAACTTCTACTTTCAATTAATATATTAAAGGTGAGAGACAAAACAACCACAAATGGGGCTTCCCATCATTAATCATTGATCCAATAGATCCATTTATCCCTCAATCGTTTATTTTGAATTTTCCTTTTCATTTCTCTCCAATACTTAGACTTTGGTCCCCCCAATTGAACTCTTTCTGATCTTGGTTGTTTTTCAGTAAGGATTCTTGGTAAAGAGTCACAGTTTGCTGCAATTGCCACCATTTAGAAAAATTAATCATAGAACAATTTTTACATTGTTCTAGGAGATTCATTGTTTCCTCTTAAGTGTACTGTACTCCATGCCTGACTTTCCTTAAGGCCTTTAAGGAAAACAATTATCTCTGACCCATTTTCTTGTTTTGCTAATTCTATGTCAGAGCCTCCTTCAGATACATTGACCAACACTTCACTAACACCAGTATTTACTGGAAAAGTAAACTTAGAGATTGGGACACCAAGTGAAAGACAAAGACAAACATTATACAGAAAACCACAGATATCTGTAGCATAGAGAGCCAAAGATTTTTCTATAGAGGGGCCACATTGGACTTCAAGGAAGAGACAGCTGGGCTGGAACTGTGTCAGTGCTCAATTCCTCATGATCCTGAAATGGTATGCTTGCTGTCTCCATCAGACAGACAGACAGACAGACACACACACACAGACACACACACACACACTGACAAGAAATGCTGGCACAGGTGTGAGGGCTGAGATACCCTTATTCACTGTGGGTTGGAATGTAAGCTGATTCAGCCACTATGGATGGCAAGGTGGAGGTTTCTCAGAAAGCCAAAGAATGTAAATTCCTTATGGCACAGCTCTACAGCTCCTGGGTGTACAACATGAATGCTCTACACTCTACTTGCCAGATACTTACTCATCCACAATTATTGCTGTTCTAGTCATAATAATTAGGAAATGAAACCAGCCTAAATGCCCGTCAACTGATGAATGAACTTTGAAAGTATGGTGTATCTACACAATGGAATTTTATTCAACTTCAAAAACAAATGAAATTTTCTGGAAAAGTATGTATGAAGTGAAGTAACACAGGCTCAGAAACAAACTCTGCATGTTCCTTTTCATGTGGATCATTTTGAATTTCCAGATTACTGGATCTTAGTCAGTGTCTCTACAGGCCAAAAAATGTAGAAAGGGGTCATGGAGGATGATTTTGGGGGGCAATAGTAGAACCCATGTGACATGAAAATAGAGAGGCATAAGGGTGAAAAATTTAGAAAATTTAGGTATATGGTAGGGAGATGAAGGAGAGAAGGAGGTGATAGGAAGATGAATGAAAGCTAAAGATATGTTAATAACGCACATGAAAATCTAGTACTTGGTAGGCCAACTAAAAGTGTTTGAGAGAAAGTCCCCTATGTTGGTGGATAAAGCTACTCTCAGAACCATAGGTCCCAAATGCTAAGGATGAGATTCTTCCTAATGAGTTTTTGGTCAGGAAGGCCACAGAGGCCCATGAAACAATACACACTCTTGCCACTCTTGGTTTCCCACCACAGCTACATGATAAGTCCCTCTTGCTGACACCCCAAGTTTCAGTTGTAGGACATTGAGAAACTAAGCTGCGATAAGTTATGAGTGTCCTCCCTGCTGGGCAGCATTCTTCATAGCAGAAGATGCCTATGTAAGTTGGCGGAGAAAAGCCATCAACAATCCTACCCAGGTATGGACCCCATGTATTTCACAATGATTGCAGTCAGGTCCACATTGCTGGCAGAAATCACCCAACGAAGGGCAGCTTGTGGGAAAAAGAGGTCTATCTTGGCTTACAGGCTCGAGGGGGAAGCTCCATGATGGCAGGGAAAATGACGACATGAGCAGAGGGTGGACATCATGCCCTGGCCAACATAAGGTGGACCATAACAACAGGAGAGTGTGTCAAACACTGGCAAGGGGAAACTGACTACAACACCCAGAAGCCCATCCCCAACAATATACTACCTCCTGTAGGTGTTAATTCTCAAATCTTCATCAGCTGGGAACCTAGCATTCAGAACACCTAAGTTTATGGGTGACACCTGAATCAAACCACCACAACAACCAAGCTGCAAGACAAGACATGCACACTGTTATAATTGTGGCATGAATGTGAAGGGAGTAGCCAACTGCTTTATGATTGGATTTGAGGCCCTCTCCAAAGAAGAGATTTCATGCCTGATAGTGTATATCAGGGCAAAAGCCTATAGCTAGAAACATATGCCCAAGGAGGGAAACCTAATACTCTCAGGGTTATTGAAAGCTGACCCTTCTGTGTTGGGAAAATTATTTCAGTGCTATTTCAATCTTGTTCCTTATTGTTGTTCTGCTTACATTTTACATGCTCTTGGTTGAATTTTCACTGGTTGTATTTGTTGAAAAATTTGTTCACTTCTTACAGATACTTCAATTCATTATAGCATAAATTCTGAAATTATTCCCTAATGGTCCTATGGATGTTATCCGTACCTGTGATAATATTACCTTCTTTATGTCTAATTTTGTTAACTTGCCTCTTTTCTATTAGTTTGGTAAAGGTTTGTCAATTTTGTTGGTCCTTTCAAATAACCAAACCTTGTTTCTTGTAACCTCTGTATTTTTAGTTTCCATTTTATTTATTTTAGCTCTGATTATCTTACTTTTGGAGTTTGGTTTGTTATAGTTTTTTGCAACCTTGAAGTGCAATCTTGGGATGTTGGACAGATCTCTAATTTTTGTTTGTTTTGGTGATAGGGATTGAATCCAGAGCCTCACACGTTCTAGGAAAATGTTCTACTACTGAGCTACCACTTTAGTTCTCTTTTGACTTTTTAAGAATTATTATTATTATTATTGTATTTATTTATTTGAGAGAGAGAGAAAATGAGCATGCCAGGGCCTCTAGCCACTGCAAATGAATGCCAGATGCTGGTCCCACCGTATGCATCAGATTTTACATGGGTACTGGAAACTAGATCCTGGGTCCTTTGGCTTTTAAGGTAGGCACCTTATCTGCTAAGCCATCTCTCCAGACATCAGGAGGTTTTTGGTGGGGGTGTCCGTGTGTGTTTGTGTTGTACGTGCTCATGCCACAGGGTTTGTGTGTGTGGTGGTGAGAGGACAACTTTTTGGTTGGTCCTAGCATTCCACCTTGTGTTGAGGCACAGTTTCTGGATCATCACTCCATTCACAAGCTTCTGAGAAAGTCTCCTGTCTCCAATTCCCTTCTTCTCATAAGCACACTGCGATTACAAGAACTGTGACAGCTCCAGTTACATGGGGATCTAAACTTAGGTATTGAGAGTTTATAGCAAGTGCTTACCACTGAGCCATCTCCCATGTCCCAAGATCTTTTATTTTTTGATGTAGGAACTTGTAGCTGTACACTTACCTCCTACATCTGCTGTTAATTTCTTTTTAATCTAGCAATATGAGGTGGTATGCTGGAAACACCCAGCCTCAGAATTCAGAGGTGAATATGTAGGAGGAACCAAAACCTCGTTCTGCTAATGAAGAGAACATTACCAATGATTACAAAACTCTGAATACCCTTTGCCCAGGCACTTGTGCCTATGTAAAGCTTACTTATCACGTCTACATGACATTTGTGTTGCATTAAGGTGGGGGAGCAAGCATGGTTTCTCATTGAGAATGAAGGACAAGTTATGAAAAAAATGATCATCTTAGTATAAGAAGACGATACCATGCTGTTGAAATGAGAGAAGTTACCTAAATGGTGATGGAGAACATGTCAGGAGGGGAGCTATGGACCCATGTGGTAGAGACAGGCAGGCTGAAGCAGGAGGAGACCAATAGATTATATTGGCAGCACTGGAATACTGCCATTCCAAGGGCTTTGCTCATCTTGAATCAAACCCTTCAATAGCATGCTAGATAAGAAAGGCAAAGTAAAATTATGTGATTTTTGTCTGGCCACTGAAGCCACCCCTGCCCCCCCCCAAAAAAGATGAAGCAATTCTGGGTCACACAACCCTTCTCTGTGCCAGACATACTGTGAATAGTGTTTTGATTCACAGACAGTGGACATGTGGAGCCCGGCATTAGTCCTCCTCTTCCTAGTGGCAGGATGTCTCCCATTACAAGAAGTGATCCTGTCTGGAATATACACACAGACCTCAAGCCATAAACTGCCTTCAAAGCTGTCAAGTGATTTGGTAAGTAAAATCATCTCTTGACCACTGTCGCAACACAGAGGCCCACAGTTAGAAAATCAGGAATCATGCCTAGTAGAAACTCAGTAATGATTCTGCTCAGTCTTCTCCATCAGACACACTACAAACAATGTTCAAAGCAAGATTTCTATGGGGACATGTGCCATGCATTTTACTGCTCAAGTCAACAGAGAGGTTTTAATGTTAAAACATGAAACTTTCTGGAGTGACAGATCTCACCATTAAGTTGAACCCAGCTCCCTAGTGGTATTGCCATGACTGCATTGGGTTCCCAGCCTACCCCTTGAACCTGAGAATACAGAAAAGTGAGCCCAGCCTTCCAACCTTCCCATGCCCTCCAAGCCATATGATAAGAAATCTAATAATGAAAGATGAAGGGTCGGCTGCCCTCACAACCCTAGTAGAGAAAGCTTCAGGAAGAGAACTATGGAGCTATGTAGTATATGCCCATATGCCCCCAGCATAATCCTGATACTCCTCACAAAATGAACAGTGTTGGTGGTACAAGTAAGAGCAGATAGGGTAGCAACAGCCCACTAGCTGGCACCTCATTCTCCTCCAGTGTTTCATGAGAGTGTATGATTCCCAGGGCTTCGCAATCTACAAAACAGAACTCACTTCATAGCCAGCAACAGGGTGACTCCACAGTCTCTGAACACCCCTGAGAGCAATGACTCCCTCCAGACAGTTGCATCAAATCAAAACCTACTCCAAATAGGCCCCAGAAGTCGTGACTGCCACAAAGATCAGCTTGTTCTCTACTGACCCACCACTGTTAATGAATTTTTCCAGAGTCACTTGAGGGGGTGATAACCTCCAGAATGTATGAATACCCCACCACTTCCCCTCATGAAACAGTGTTCAGCCAAGTGTTTATACAAATCTATAACACAGCTGCCAGAGGCTGAGGAAGAGACCAACTGTGTGCTACGTCTGTGTTGCTCTGCACAATAGAAAAACAAAGGACTGAAGAAGTGGTTTAGCAGTTAAGGAGCTTGCCTGTGAAGCCTAAGGACACGTTTGATTACCCAGAACCTATGTAAACCAGATGCACATGGTGGTGTATGCATCTGGAGTTTGTTTGCAGTGGCTGGATGCCCTGGCTCACCCATTCGTGCCCCCCCCCCCTCGTTCTTTGTATTTGTAACTCTCTCTAATAAAGAAAGAAAGAAAGAAAGAATTCTAGAGAGAGAGGAAGGAAAATAAAAACAAAATTTCCAGAAATAAAGTGTCTTCAGCAAATGGAGAAGAGAATGGAGCCACAGGAAACCAGGTACGTGGGGCAGCCAAGATACACTTCTGCATTTTATTTTACCTGCACTTTTAAAATAACCTTTGCAATCGACAAAATGATTGCACTCATTTATGAGGTGTGCAACTTAACATATCTAATGCTTCAGAAGAGCCTGTCCTTAGCATCCACCCTCCTTGTGTGGAAGTTCTGACAGTTAAGCTAGAAGTAGACAGAGAGGATGCCAAGCTTAGAGGCTGAGGATGGAGGAAAAAGACTTGGGAAAAGGGAAAAAATGTTACAGTGGGAAGGAGACAGGTAAGGGGCTGTGGCTCAGCAGGGTCGGCACAGCCCAGAATAAGCCCTACGTATTTGAACGTTCTAGAGTGCTGTCTGTGTGTCTTTATGCTTTTCAGTCATGAGGTTCTGTAGTATTGGGCCACAGGGTGAAGGGTGTCTTAGATTCCTCTGAGAGAACCTCAACAGGAAGTTGGGCTTGAAGTCAACATGTGTCCACACACCTGGCCCAGAGACCTCTGTCCAGCCCAGGAAGAGATATCGCCGCAGGCTCAGGCTTTTTCACAGTCAGAGGAAATCTGGACTGCACTGACCATCCGTAGCCTCCTCAGAGTGGGAAGTTGAGCCCAATGGATGAAGCTGTCCTGGAAGACTACCGCTGCGGCCCCTGCTGGAGAATCATCTAGACTATTTGCAGGAACAGATCCATGGCCCAGTTCCTCTGTCCTTGCCTTCATGTTTCATGAGAGAAGGAATAAAGGAGTAGGAGAAATGAAGATAGTAAAAATAGAAAAAATGAGTATGGAGAATGGAGATAAAGAAAGGGGTGAGTGTTTTGTTGCTTGTTCCTTTTATCCTTATTTTTTGAGTAATGGTCTCATGTATCGAAGCTTGGAGTCTTCCATTATGCAGAGGTGAGGTTAAGACACTTGGGCACGGGGAGTAATTCTCCTCTCCCCATGAACTGTGCTGTGGCTCCTCAAGACATCTGTACCACCTGCAGCTTGCTGACTCCTTTGGTGTCTTGGTTGCCCTGGCCACATCCCACCCCGCTGTGGTTTTACTGGCAGGACAGCAGAAGTGTGCTCTGGGTGAGGAGGTTTTACTCCTCTCCATACCCAGGCTCTGTCCCTATTCCTATCTTCCTTCTCTCCCTCTGTGTTCCTCCCAGCCCAGGGTCAACTGGCCATATTCTCCTGCAGACTAGCCAGACAGGCAGTTTAATGAGATGACTGGAGAGAGGCACTCCCCCCTCCTCCCACACACCACCGCAGGTCAAGGACAATCATTATGAGAGTTGGGGCTGGGCAAATTTGGGCACGTCTGCAGCAGGTTCTGAGACCTCAGTTTATCATTCCCTTTCACTCATTCCCTCTTCTTCCTGCCTTCGATTCACCTCCAACCACTTTCAGGGATTCCCCCTCCATCCCTTCTGCAGTTGTTCTGCCTCTTCACCTCTTATATGTGTGCACTGTGTCTAATGCTCCCTTAATCACTCCATTCCTTGCCCATTTGTTCTCATTTACTCACTCTTCATGCACTCATTTATTCACTAACTTACTCTTTTCCTCTAAGCACCTGGGGATACCCTCTCTCATAGATAGATAGAATGGGTAGATAGATGATAGCTGATGATGGATAGATGAAACATAGATGATAGATAAATAGACAGATAGACAACAGACAGATATAGAGACAGAGACCTCATGTGGCCTAGGCTCACCTCAATCTTCCTGTGCAATCCAGGATGATCTGGAACTTCTGATTCTCTTGCTTTGATTCTCCTAGTGCTGAGATTACAGGCATGTGTTCCTAAGCATGTTTTAACTTTTTCTCTCCCTTAATCCCTCCCTCTGTGCCTTATGCTAAACAAATGATCTGCCACTGAGCTACACCCCACCCTCAGGGTTTCTTACAGTAACCAGCACACAGAGACCCTCTTTGCCTTGTAGGCTATTTAATCTGTGCTATCTTTATGTGTGCTATCCTAGTCCTCTCACTTTGTTATCGTTTGTTTGTTTTGAAGGTAGGATTTTCATTTTAGCCCAGCGTGACTTAAAACTCACTCTGAAGCTTCAGGCTGGCTTCAGATTCACAGCAATTCTCCTACCTCTGCCTGCCAAGTGCTGGGATCAAAGGTGGGTGCCACATTGCCTGGCACAGTCCTTTCACTCTTCAAGAAACATTTCAGAAGCATTCTTTCTCAGGCAAAGGAGAAGGTTTCCTCACCAGTTCATAGGCGCTCAGCTGGCCTTGGGTCTCACTGAGAAGTCCAGTTTTGCCCAGGGCCTCCTGGGAGTTCTGATCTCTGTATAGCACTGATGGCAGCCTGGCTCTTGAGAACTTACATGTGTACAATGGCGACACCTGGCAGCAATAGGGCCAGCCACCTGGTATGATGTGTGCTGTGACAGGGAGTGGCCATGGGGGCAGGAGGAGGGACATCTTACATGCCATCTGTATTACTCTCCAAGATGCTCTCTTGTTCCATGCCAGCTCTCGGCAGTGACAAGGCTTGGTATCTGTGACCTTCTGAGTGAAGTTGGCTGTCCTGTGGAGAGACAAGCATGCTGTGAGGCTTGATGTGTCACTATGGTTTGTACGCAAATGTTCACTTTGTGGATGTGCATGTGTGTGCCATATGTGTTGCAGTCAGGTAGAATGATTTAGGATTGAGTGTAGATGGTAGGGTTTTTCACTTTTTTATTATAATTTGAGTACTGCCAGCATATTTATATGTGTTTTGATTTGTAAAATGAAATATCAAAACCAGCAATGAGTTCATTTTTTGAAATGTGTGGGGAATGGGGAGAGAGACCCATGGGGTGGTGATGCTTTTGTTCGGCACCTGGATGCCAGCAGTCCTATATGCTCCATCTTAAATTGAAACCAGATACATCTTCAGCCTCAGTCACTGTCACCCCTTCCTAGTTGTCCCTCCAGGGATTGGCATTGACTGAGGTTTCAGGAGCACAGAACAAAGCAGACACATCATTTCCTTAAAGGCATGGTGGCCCACATCTATAATCTCAACACGGAAATCGCAGTGGTGACAAGAGCATCAGAAATTTAAAGCCCTCCTCAGCTGCGTAACGAGTTCTAGGTCTGTGTGGTGGGACCCTGTCTCACCATCATACCTCAAAAAAGATATCCCACTCTCACTTCCTCTAATGTTCTCTGCCAGCCTCAAGGCCTTGCACTTGCTATTTGCCCTGCCCAGATGCTTCCCTGACCTCCATATAACTACCCCTCCCAGACCCTACCCAGCTAAATAAATCATCACCTCACTCAGAAATCATGCGGCCTTCTTAGATGTCCATTCCTATACCTTCCAAACCTGAAGAGATTTTCTTGGTTCATTATTTTTTTATTTTTTTAATTATCTGAGGAAGTGTTATTTATTTATTTGAGACAGAGAGATAGAGTCATGTAGAGGGAGAGAGAATGGGTGCACAAGGGCCTTCAGCCATTGAAAACAAACTCCAGACATGTGCAACACCTTGTGTATCTGGCTTATGTAGGTACTGGGGAATTGAACCTGGGTCCTTTGGCTTTTCAGGCAAGTGCCTTAACTGCTAAGCCATTTCTCCAGCCCTTGGTCATTAATTTTTGATCATTTTTACCCTGTGTTATAAGCTTCTGAGAATACATGTGCCCCAGATCACTGTCCTGTGGAGTGTAGACCCTCTGACATGCATGGTCTCTCTATGTGAGGGATTTCAGTCTGTCTCAGCACTAGAGAAGATGTGATTCCTGGTCTCTCCCCAGGGTACTGGGATTTAATTGTCCTATAGGAAATGAGAGGCAATCTGTACTCATGTGTGTCTCTCCAGGTAATCAATTGGGGTTGATATTGCATACTTAGTGATCCTCTTCTAACATGTCCTGACTTATTAGTGGAGGTTAGAGTGGTGTCCAACTTGTCTTGGGACAGCAGAACAACATGAGCACCTGGATCCCAAGCTTTATACTCAAGCATTGCCCTCGCTGCCTCCTGCCTTTCTGTCCAGTCTGGGGTAGAAGGGTGAAGGAGTCCAAGAGCAGCTCTGGCCAGGTGAGTTGGGGGCTGATGGTGCAGCTGATGGCTGTGTTTCCACATGGCTCCAGTTTTTTTTTTTTTTGTTTGTTTGTTTGGTTTTGCAAGGTAGGGTCTCACTCTGGCCCAGGGTGACCTGGAATTCACTAGGTAGTCTCAGATGGTCTCAAACTCACAGTGATCCTCCTACTTGTGCCTCCCAAGTGCTGGGATTAAAGGCATGCACCACCACACCTGACATGGCTCCAGTTTTGTGTTAGCCTTCACACTGCCTGACCTGGCAGGGAAGGTATGTCACATCCAGAGGCCACCTACCCTGTCACATGTCTAGAGCTACCTGCAGACACTGCTCATGAGTATCACATCTTCCATGCCAGCAACATCATGTGGAAGGCCAGTCCCCTGTGGGATGGAGGAGGGCTAGACTTTCAAGAGGTTCAGTGAGGAGGGCTCAGGGCCTTGGGGTAAGTATCCAGCAATGTGACAGTAGAGGAGACAGGGGACTACATAGAAAGAGGAAAAACAATCCTAATATTCATTGGGAAGCACATAAATCCTTGAATAGCCAAAACAAAAAAAAAGTGAGCCACAAAAATAAGATTGGTGGTATCACCATACCTGATTTCAAGCTATATTACAAAACCATAGTAACAAAAACAGCACAAAGGTACTGGCACAAAGACATACACGTAGATCAATGGAAAAGAATAGAGGAGCCAGATGTTAATCCAGGCAGCTACAGTCATATGATTTTTGACAAAAATGCCAAAAATATTCATTGGAGAAAAGACATCCTCATCAATATTGGTGATAGAAAAATTGTACATCTATATGTACAAGGATGAAAATAGATCCTTGTCTTTCTTCATGCACAATAACCAAGCCCATATGGATCACAGACCTTAATATCAGACCTGAAAGTCTGAAACTGCTAAAGGAAAAGGTTGCAGAAACCCTTCAATTTATTGGCATAGTTAATGACTTTCTGAATATAACCCCAATTTCTCATGAAATAACATCACTAATCAACCAATGGGATCTCATGAAATTACAAATCTTTAATACAGTAAAAGACACTGTGAATAGATCAAAGAGAGAGCATACAGAATGGGAGAAAATCTTTGCCAGCTATACATCCGACAGAGGATTAATATCCAGAATATACAAAGATCTCAAAAAACAGAACAACAAGATATCAAACCAGCCAATTAAAAAATGGGCTGTGGAACTAAATAGAGATTTCCCAATCGGAAGGAAGAAATGCAGATGGCATATAAACATCTAAAAAAGTTATCTATATCCTTAACCATCATGGAAATGCAAATTAAAACTACTTTGAGATTCTATCTCACTCCTATAAGAATTGCCATCATCAAGAAAACAAGTGACAATAAATGTTGGTGAGGATGCAGAAAAAGGGCAACCCTTCTATGCTGTTAGTGGGAATGTAGTCAGGTACAGCCATTGTGTACCTCATTGTGGAGGTTCTTGAGACAGCTAAAAATAGATTTACCATATGATTCTAAAAATAGATGTACCAGCTATAGCACTTCTAGGCATATTTCCTAATGAATCTTATCACTACCTTAGAGATACTTGTACAAACATATTTATTGCTGATCTGTTCACAATAGCTAGGAAATGAAACCAGCCTAGATGTCTGTAAACAGGTGAATGGATAAAAAGATGTGGTACATTTACACAGTGGAGTTCTATTCAGTGATAAAGAAAAATTAAAGTATGAAATTTTTTGGAAAATGGATGGATCTTTAAAGAATTATACTAAGTGAGGCAACCCAGGCCCAGAAAGCAAAACATCACATGTTCTCTCTCATATGGGTATCCTACCTATGAATGTTTAGACCTGGGTATGAGCTGAAACCAAAAATTGGTAGCAGAGGCCAGTAAGCTAGAAAATAGCCATAAGGGAGGGAGGATATTGAAGAACTTTAGACAATTATATTGTATTTATTTAAGTAGAAGAACTGATTATAGGGAGTAGAATGGTCTATGTGAGGCCAGGGGAAGAGATTAAGAGAAGGGTGGGGGTGGGTGAAACAAAATTCAAGATATTCTGAATAAGACATATGAAAGCCTAATTTTTTAGATAATGGCATATGCAGAAGCCATAGATTGCTACTAGAAAAAAATAGTAATATATTTTAATTTTATTTATTTATTTGAGGGGGGCAGGAAGAGACAGGGAGATAGGGAGTGGGGAGATAGAGGGAATTGGTGCAACATGGCCTCCAGTTGCTGCAAATGAACTCCAGATGCATGTACCACCTTCTGTGGCTTACATGGGTCCTGGGAAATTGAATCAAGGTCCACTTGCTTTGAAGGCAAATGCCTTAAGCACTAAGCCATCTCTCCAGTCTGCTACTAGAAAATTTTCAGCGCCGGGGATGGGATATCTTCCAGTGAGTTGTTGGCCATGAAGGTCCCTGTTTTCTCCAAAACATTGCAGGCTATTGTCAATGCACTTAGTTTCCCACGTGTAACAGATGGTAAGACCCTATTGCTGAATACTTCACATGTCTGGGTGGCAAGGTCACTGAATAATCAAGCTGGTGCTGAGCTGAAAACCTTCTTCCTCTAGACCAGTCAACTGTTCTGTGGGAAAAGGCACACTGCAGGCAGCCCTATGGGAGACAGAAGTCATCAGCAGTGAAAACAGTGGACACTGGAAGCCTCAAGTTTAGCCAGACAGGCCAAATGATCGGATGCGTGCAATAGTGGCATGTGTGCTCTAGGGGAAATCAACTGTTCTCTAATTGGACTGAAGGCCCACTCTATGGGAGTGAATACATGTCTAGTACTGAAAACCTAATCAAAAGCCTATGGCAGGGGAGATCATGGCCCTTGGGGGAATAAAGCCTGCTCTTGTCTAGTTAATGCATATATATATTATTCTCACCAAACTGTCCTGAAAGCACTGCGCTTAATGTTCATATTCATACATTATTTCTACTCTCCCAAAGCTCAGAGCGCTGAGAAGTGACAGAGAAGTGTCCAGAACTGAAACATCTCTGTCACATCTTCCAAGGCTCAGGGTCCACTACAGAAGAAGTGGCAGAAAAAATATAAGAGACGAAGGAAGGGTACCAGTCTTAAAATGCAACTGTCCAGACAGAAATTGGCCTTGATATCGATGACCTCACAGTGCCCTGCAATACCTTCACAAAAACCTCATAAGTGGATGATGCCATCAAAATAAAAGAGAGGCAATTGAGTAGAGGGAGGGGATATGATGGAGAGTGGAAGTGTGAAGGGGGAAACTGAGGGAGGGAAGACAATTATCATTTTTTATTTTCTGTAAGTATATATGTTGTCAATAATTTTTTTAAGCCAGGCCTGATGGCTTAGGCCTCTAATCCTAGCACTTGTGATGCATAGATAGGAGGACTGCCCTGAGTTTCAGGCCACTGTGAGACTACTGAAAATGAGTTCCAGGTCAGCCTTGGCTAGAGTGTAGTTCTACCCTGAAACACACACACATTTAAAAACCAGAGTGTTTGGGAAAATACCCTGGGAGGGTGGACAATGATACATCCGTAAGCCATATGTTGTTAAAGGAAAATACCAGTGAGTTGTTGGTCATGGTGTTCCCAAAACGATGCAGGTTTTTACCAGTTTTGTTGTCCAGCATAACTAGATTATAGAGCACAGTTGTGAAAGCCAACACAAACTTTGGTTACAGTACACTGAGAATTCAAGCTGGAAGTGAGCTAGAATCTTTCTGTTGGATAGCTTTCATAGTGCTGGAAACTGCTACCCATGCTGCTGGGGGAAGAAAAGCCACTAATTGTATTACTCAGCAGTGGGCTCTGTGAGTTATCTACCCAGTCACTGAGGCAATTTAGTGTGCAGTTGTGGTTTCACTATCATAGGGTAATCAACTTAATCAACTGCTTCCTGATTGTATTGGTGGCCTGTTCCACAGGAGGGAATACCTGGGCAGGTCATAGGCCCTGAAAGGGAAGCTGCTACTTATTTTGCTAAGTGGATATGTTGTGTCTATCAAATTGTCCTCTAAATATTTATGTTCATGCCCATATACTAGCATTCTTCTCATTTTTAGTCACAGAATCTTATTTTTACCGATAGTGGTGATTAATGGAATACTCAAAATTCATTAAAATGCTGAGAATAAGTGATTTTTGAGTATTTAGAAATGATACATCTGTATCATCTTCTGAAAAGCTTGAGGAACTTGTGAGAAGTATCAGAAAGAAGTTAAGAGGTAAAGAGCTTTGGAACACTGCTTTCCAGATGCAAACTGACATTTGCATTCATAAATTCACAGTGATTGTCATTTCCTGCCCAAATTCTATATGATATTAGATCCATGTCATCGTGGATGATAGAGGCCAAAAATAGACATCAAAATAGAAGCGGCTCTACTTGGAAAGATGAAGTGGTTTAGGATGGTGGTCATGAGATATATGTTTGAGAGACAGAGAGAGAATGGGAACACCAGGGCATCTAGCTGCTGTAAACGAACTCCAGATGCATGCGCCCCCTTGTACATCTGGCTTACATGGGTCCTGGAGAATTGAAGTGGGATCCTTTGGCTTTGCAGGCAAATGCCTTAACCACTAAGCCATCTCTCCAGCCCTGGATATTTTTTTTTCTTTTAACAACTCAAACAAACACCCCCCAAAAACGTTTCTAACATGCACTGGTACAGTGTTAACCAGGCATATGAGGACCACAATGTAAATAAATAGAACAAACAATGGAAGACCAACGTAGGTCTCACAGATGGTAGACTCACCAGATTGATAGTACAACCACTATCCTTGGCACTTTCTAGGGTAATACTTAAGCTAGAGTATGCATTATTGAAAAAGCACAGGAAATTTTATTTTATTGTGTAATATAAATTATAACTGAATGCACAAATATATTGCACATCACAAGATTGTTTAAAATTAAAACATAGTTTTTTTTTTTTTTTCCAGATAGGGATTCATGCAGGAGAGGCCAGCATCCAAATCAGGATGTAGCTGGGGATGACTTAGAACTCCTGATCCTTCTGTCTTCACCTGCCAAGTGTTGAGATGACATGCATGGCACACTACTGCTAATGGTAGAGATTTAAATTAAACATCAAATATTCTAGCTGAGACAAAGATGGTTACCTGAATTGAAATGGAATTGATACTTGCATTTACAAGAGAGAATTCAATAACATAAATACCAAACTTTTGTAAGCAAAAGGATGAAAAAATACAAACTAAATTTGGTATAGTTGTTTACTATCAAACAATTTCATAGCAAAGATAATTACTCAGGATAAACATTACATTATAATGATAAAATGACAACTTTATGTGCAAAATTTATGTGTACATTTGTATGTACATAGTTGTCTCAGTTTTGGAAACAAGGTTTCATGTAGCACAGGCTGGCTTCAAACTCCCTGTGCAGCTAAGGATGACCTTGAACTCCTCCTGCTCCCTCCCCAGTGCTAGGATTATATTTGTGTACCACCACACCCGCTTTAGGCAATGCTGAAAATTGAATCCAGAACTCCATGTATAACAGGGAAGAACTCTACCTACTGAGCTACATACACAGCCTCCAAATGTGGCATACTCCTGCAATCCCAGCACACCAGAAAGGTGGAGACAGGGAGATGCTAAGTCCAAGGTCAACTTCAGCAACACAGAGGTTGAGGCCACGTGGGATACATGAGACCCATGTGTGTATGAGAGAGAGAGTCAAAGACGCAGTGACAATGAATGAATGAATAAATGCAGGATTTTAATTGAACCACCAAATAAAAATAGTTCTATGACACAGTCATCAGCACTTGATGAGCTTTCATTCAACTAGTGGTCACTACCATCTGAAAAGATAAGGTTATCTGACCAAGGCTTAGAGTTGCTACAACTCATAGTGTTGCAGCCTAGTTCATATTGTTGGTAGAAATCACCCATCCAAGAGCAGCTTCTGGGAAAAAGAGGTTTTGGCTTAAAGGCTCGAGTGGAAGCTCCACGATGGCCGGGGAAAACAATGGCAAGAGCAGAGGGTGGACATCACCCCCTGGCCAACATAAGGTGGAACAAAGCAACAGGAGAGTGTGTCAAATACTGGCATAGGAAAACTGGCTATAACACCTCTAAGCCCACCCCCCAAGAATATACTCTCTTCAGGAGGTGTTAATTCCCAAATCACTGTCATCTGGGAATCTACCATTCAGAACACCTAAGTTTATGGGGAACACCTGAATCAAACCACCACATTCTGCCCTGGCCCTCATAAAGTGATAACCATACAGGATATAAAATACAATGCATTCAGTATAACTTTAAGAGTACCCATAGTTTTTATCAATCCCATTGATGTTCAGACATCCCCGTAGTCCAAGATCTTCTAACTGAGCCATAATACCAAAAAATAAACTCAAAAAAACCATAATGGCACAGAATAAACATTCACACTGCAAAACATGGCATTGGGCATAGCAAAGAAATTTTCAAACAATACAAGATTTAAAACAGGGCAAACACCAAACTCTGTAGCTCCAAGTCCAGTAACTGTAGTCAGTGACAAACTCCAAGCCTGATAACTCTAACCAGCAACAAGTCTCTGGTACTCCTATTCCACCCCTCCAGCTAGGCTACTCACAGTCCTGGAAAGCTTCATCGGGGCTGTCAGCTCCTTAGCAACCATCTTATGGTCCTGGCAGCTCCACTGGGTCTCCACAGCAACCCCAAGGTCATTCTCATGGCCCCATGGGGTCTCCATGCAGGCATCCAGCAAACCTGCTTCACACTGCCTGTGGCCATTTCCAAAACACAAGACCCTGTTGCAAACTCAGTGACCCTCTTTCCAGCATTTGTTATACTCCACAATTCCAGGTAGGATGCCAGTTTGTTAATCCGGGGTGGGGGGGAATCAGACTTTGAAGAACAGGACTCCCTTGAGCACTCAGGCCCCTTGAAAAGAATCTATATTCTTCCTCTTGCCCCACTGCATGTCAGATAGCCCAATCTCAAAGGTTGTAATCTCCCAATTGCAGCTGAATGAGCAGCAGTTCACCCAATGATTTTTCTTCCTGTGCCATATCCCTCTGCTCACACCAGTTCATTTCTATGCAAAGAAACCCTGCACAACTTCTCTGGACACAAGCATAGCAGCAGGGTTCCCACACAAACTGCTAGCCAGTCCAGGCAAAACTCTTTCTCACCCTCATAAGCCAAACCTCACAGTCCATAGTTGTTACTGCATTCAGGTCTTTCAACTCTGACCAGAATAGTCCATCAAACTGTACTTACAGCACTGCAAGGCATCTCTTAGGCCAAGGTCTCAAATCCTTCTACATTTCCCTTGAAAATCAGCTCTAAAAGGTCAAAGCCACACAGTCAGGTGTCTAGCAGCAACCCCACTCCTGGTACCACTATACTGTTGCAGTCAGGTCCACATTGCTGGTAGAAATCACCCAACCAAGAGCAGTGTCTGGGAAAAAGAGGTTTATTTTGGCTTACAGGCTCGATGGGGATGCTACATGATGGCAGGGGAAAATGACGACATGAGCAGAGGGTAGACATCACCTCCTGGTCCACATAAGGTAGACCATAGCAAACACTGGCAAGGGGAAATTGGCTATAACACCCATAATCCTTCCCCCAACAATATACTCACTCCAGGAGGTGTTAATTCCCAAATCTCCATCAGCTGGGAATCTAGCATTCAGAACGCCTAAGTTTATGGGGGACAACTGAATCAAACCACCAAACATAGGTACAGGCATATATGTTGAGTAGCCAACTTGTCAAATACTTGATGAAATTATCAGCAGTAGTTCCACCTGTGGGGACTATGAGATTCCCCAACCATGCCTCTTGACAATGTTCACTATACCAGGTATGAATTCCTTCCTGCGGAGCAGGCCTCAAACCAAATCAGAACCAATTGGTTATTTCATAACACTCATGTCACTACTGTACCAGTGTCACCTTTTGATGTGCAGGTTGGCATAGTAGAAATCAGGTTGTTCAGCTGGGTAAGGATAGCGCTGTCTTTTGTCCCCACATGGCTCAGTACACCCAGCATGGTTCTCACCTTATGGTAATAAGATAAAGTCAAAGAGATTTTCTACTTTCTCACTGCTGTGTAACAAACTGTCCAAAATTTAGTGACTTGAAACAACAACCTGTTTATTATAGTTCATTGTGCTGTGGGGTAAAACTTCAGAGAGGATTGAGAAGGGCGGTCCCTCTGCAACACCTGTCAATCAGTTGGTTCATCAGTACTGGGCAACTCACAGCAGTCTCCCCCATGTGTCTGGTGCCTAGTTTGTTATGCCTGGCTGAGCTGGGCTCTTCCCCCCTTCACAGAATCTCAGACTTTCCAGGTATTCCCACTAGAACATTAGTCATATGTGTAAGTTCCGGATTCTGAGAGACCAAGGAAGAATCCTTCAGTTAGACTTCATGGGTCAAAAGAACATAGAAAACTTCAGATTCAAAAGGGAGGAAACACACCTTTTGCATGGAAAAATGTCAAAGAATTTGTCATACTTTACTTATTACAGACATCCTATTGAAAAAAAAGAATGAGTTAGGTCATGGTGATAAAAGAAGATAGGAATTATTAAAGGAGCCTATCGGCAATTTTCACAATAAGTATAGGGAGTAACTGTAGGCAGGGGAGAGCTGCAAGGTGGGCAGAAAGGGGTATCTGACCTGTGTTATCTCTGTGGTTGGTTTACTCAAATCTCTGTGCCACAGCCTCTGTAGTTGGTTAACACATACTTATTTTCACTTCTTGTGTGATACTCTACAAAGGAACCACTGAAACATCTAAACACTGAACTTCACAGAGTATGTCATGGTTAGGATTGTAGATGCAAGTTAGGCTCCCAGACACATACCCTGAAGACTGTACTCTTTATAGATATTTGCTCAGTCATGCTTATTTCTGTTGTATTCACAATACCTAGGAAATGAAATTAGCTCATATGCCTACCAAGTGATGGGTGGATAGTGAAATGGGCTATATATACACAATAAGATTCTATTCAATGCAAAGGAAAAATGAAATAATGAAATGTTCACTTGGAGAAGTTACAGTAAGCCAGGCTACGCAAGCTCAGAAAGACAATTGCTTCATGTTCTCGCATAGACAGCTCCTAACATGGAGAGTTCAGTTTGGTTATAAGTTGTAGTAAGCATTAGTCATATAGTCAAGGAAGCTAGAATGAGAGTTGGAAAGAGGGGAAGCAGGAAGGGATGAGAGGATTGAACTTAAAAGCGAATGGACAGAAAAATAGAGTGGGTGAAAGGGTTTGGGGTGCGGACTCAGATAAGGAGGTGGTAGAGTGAAATGCACAAAATCACAGCAAGTATCAGTAATATAGAAACCTTTCTCTTGATCAACTAATTAAAAGATGCCACATTTTTCAAATTTATTTAATTAATTAATTTATTTGGTTTTTCAAGGTCGGGTCTCACTCCAGCCCAGGCTGACCTGGAATTCACAATGTAGTCTAAGGGCAGCCTCAAACTCACAACAATCCACCTACCTCTGCCTCCTGAGTGCTGGGATTAAAGGAGTGCACCACCACACCCGGCTTATTTTATTTATTTGCAAGGGGAGAGATGAAAGAGAGAGAGACAGACAGAGAATACTCTCTGTCTCCTGTGAACCAGGACCTCCATCCACTGCAAATGGACTCCAAATGCAGGGGCCATTTTGTGCATCCAGCTTTATAAGGGCACTGGGAATTGAACTCAAGGCATTAGGTTCTGGAGGCAAATGCCTTAACTGCTGCACCAACTCTCCAGCCCCAAAAGATAGAACGTTTTTAAAAACTTATTTATTTGACAGAGAGAGAGTATGTGTGTGAAAGAAACAGAGGGAGAGAATGGGTGTGCCAGGGCCTCCAGCCACTGAAAACAAACTCCAGACACATGCACTACCTTGTGCATTGGGCTTACATGGGTCCTGGGGAACCAAACTGGGGTCCTTAGGCTTCTCAGGCAAATGCCTTAACTGCTAAATTATTTCCCCAGCACAACATGCAACTTTTAATAAGAGAGGGTGAATCCCTTGGGCAGACGTACTCTGTAGAGGGAGAAGAAAGCTTCATCCTGAAATTATTGGCTCTTACGGGTAAGTCCCAGTACTGAAATGGAGTACACCCATAGTGAGCTATTTGTTGATTCAGGAGGCCTGTGAGTCTCCGTAAACAATGCAGGACATTACCAAGGCATTTGATTAGCCCCCTGCCTAAATGGTAAGACCCTATTGCTGAAGACACCACAAGCTGTGGTTGAAGGACATTCAGAAATCAAGCTGGAACTGAGATGGAAGCTGGTTCCAAGCTGGCCAGCCCTCATAGTCGTGGAATGAGCATCCCTGCTGCCGGGGGGAATATGGTCTTCAGCAGCTCAACAGTGTGAAGAAGCAGGAAATCCTGCAAGCTACAAACAACCAGCTATGCAAGAAGTACACACCTGTGCAGGCGTGGCACACAGGCTGCAGGGGTAGCCAGCTGAAGAGTCCTGCTCAGTGGGTACTGAGAACCTGGTACTCAGAATCAAGTCAGAAGTTATTGGCTTGGAAAGTAGGAGAACCTGTAGGGAAGCTCCCACTGGTCTTTGACTAAAAGGAAAGGATAGTCCATGAAAGACTATTTTAACTAGGGGCTGGAGAGATGGCTTAGTGGTTAAGCGCTTGCCTGTGAAGCCTAAGGATCCTGGTTCAAGGCTTGATTCCCCAGGACCCACGTTAGCCAGATGCACAAGGGGGGGCGCACGCATCTGGAGTTCATTTGCAGTGGCTGGAGGCCCTGGCGCGTCCGTTCTCTCTCTCTCTCTCTCTCTCTCTCTCTCTCCCTCTTTCTCTGTCTGTCACTTTCAAATAAATAAAACTAAACAGAAATTTTTTTTTTAAAAAAAGAGTATTTTAACTATCTGAGCTTATCCTCATTGATCCATGCTGCTCTGATTTCTGATTAATGAATTTGGTTTATACAGATAGTGGTGGATATCACAGAGACCCATCTGTAGGGAAAGAAAACAACACCAAATGCCTGAGGTGAGTCATCTTTACCACAACTGTCAGGGCCAAGCAAACATTAAAAAGGAACCAAAAAAGAAACAAACCAGCCTGGATGTGGTGGCACACAGATTTAATCCCAGCACTTGGAGGGAGAGGTAAGAGGATAGTCATGAGTTCAAAGCAACCCTGAGACTACCTAGTGAATTCCAGGTCAGCCTTGGCTGGAGTAATACCCTACCCTGAACTCCCGCTCCCAAAAAAATTACAAAGGAAGTGGCAGATGAAATATCAATGCTGCTCTCATGGCTGGTGTGAGCATCTCCTCCAGGAAGAAGGGGGTAGACACTGAGGAGATTCAGAACTCATCAAAGCAGAGGCTGCTAAGAAGTCGACACTAAAGAAACATCACAAATGCTCTGAAGTCAGGGGCCATTGTGAAAGAGGGGTGCAAAGACTGCAAGAGCCACAGGGTGGGAGGAGTAGCCTAGGCCCTGTTTCCCTCACAGAGACTGGTGCATTCGTGACCCCACAGTGAGTACCTTACTCCACCTAGGAGGGTCCTCAATGGAGTGGGAGTGGAGGAGAGGGGACCGAAGAGTGTATCAGTTGAGGGTTGTGAACAAGGTCAGTATGCAATGTGTTCATAGACTAGCATTCTCAATCTATTTTTTAAAATTTTATTTATTTATTTACTTACAAGTAGATACAAATGGGAGGGAAGGAGGTAAGGAAGTAAGGAAGAAGGGAGGGAGAGAGAGAGAGGGAGGGAGAGAAAGAGAGAGAGAATGAGAATGGGGTGACAGGTCTGACAGCTCTTCTACCACTGCAAATGAACTCCAGCTGCATGCGCCACTTTGTGCATCTGGGTTTAAGTGGGCTCTGGGGAATCAAACCTGGGTAGCTGAGCTTTGCTGGCAAGTGTCTTAACCGCTGAGTCACCAATCCAGGCCCAACATTCTCAAATTATATGAAAAAAAAAAGTTTAAAAAGTAGTGTCCTGCGCATGCTCAGAGCGGGGGGGGGGTCTCGGGCAGGCTTCGGAGGGCAGAGCATAGAATGCAGCACATGCTCAGAGCGCACTGCAGGCACTATGAGGTCATAGTCCATCGCTGTGGAGAAGGAGGCCCCACCCAGGGCAGGTCCTGGCGCCTGCAGACCAGGACCTGAGCCGGCCGGGTGGCACCCAAGGCAGGAGACTGAGCAGTGGACCTCGCGCTGTCTGAGGCCTCAGCCCTCAGGAAAACCCGGACAGACTTACAGAGGGACGCTGGGACTCGGCGGACCTTGGTCTCCTCACAGGTGAGCCCCGGGCTGCTGCGTCCTGCCCTCTGGTGTGGGACCCGTGGGGCCGCTGCGTCCTGTCCCGGCAGAAGGCCTTCAGGCCCCTCTGCAGCCTCATAGGCGGCTCCTGCGAAGACGCGGGGACTCCGCGGACCCTGCAGGTCTGGAACTTCTGTGGCCAGCGTCCTGGGAAGTGAGGATGGGGAGAGCCTTCTAGAAGCAGAGGCTCAGGTGGGGTTGTGAATGTCATTCGTGGGAGATCATCAGAGCTGGCGTTCCTGCTGTGGCCCACTGAGCTTAATGTCTTTGCATTATAGCGACGCAGTAACTAGTGCTGCGTGATCCATGTGTGGTCAGTTTTGTGTTTGATGCAAGCAGATTTAGTCATAACCCTATCATATAGATAATAGAATGAATGGATATGCTGTTTATTCAACAAAGCTTGAAAATAATTGTGATATGCATTATACCGTAGCCACTTATTTTTAATAGAATTGCTACTAATAATATAGATCCCAGATTGGTGTTATAAGTAATGATTCATGTCATATTTAAGAGTTAGTGCTAGGCGTAGAAGTTATTTTCACAAGTTGCTTAATTGATCATATTGGAATCATGATGCTTCAATTTATAAAAATAAAAATGACAAAGTTAATATTTTAATTATAAAATCTAAGGTAAATGGTTCTTCAATAGGGAATTATAAAAATGCATAAAAAGATATTAGAAGTTAGGACATTTATAAGAACAATGTTTATGTATCCAGCTACAAAGATCATGTTAATGGGCCTGCAGTACATTACATATCAAAACCAGATGCTTCTTCAGACATCCCTCCTTCCGATGGGGTATGGTTGGTTTATATAAGGTCGAAACATATGACATTATAGCTAAGGGTCAGATGGGTAAAATTAGTCAAGTTTATTCTTATGTATAATTCAGTGAGGGCAGAGCAAACGATCCATTAAACAGGAGAACTGAGAGTAGGGTGATCGCTAGTGACACTTCATATGAGGTTGAGTGAACCACAGCTCAAAGTGCTCCAGTGAGCGCACATTTTGAGCATGATGCTGATGCAATGGAATATGATGGCAGATTTGATGTCGCCAAGATAAATACAGTTTCTAGACTTATGTCTGAAAGTGTTAGGGACATGTGTTATGGGATCCATAAAGGCGGTGCTAGGGTTTAAGCTAGAGTTGTTGCTACTATAAATAATAGACTGGATAGGGAGTTTGGATGAGACTTCTTTAATAAATAAATTTGTAGCATCAGAAAATGGTTGGAGAACAAGATATGGTCTGATAACATTTGTAGTCATATATATTCAGATAGTTTATGTTGGTGATTAAGTCAGTATAATTAATGCTGTGGTATTGATTAGATGCATTTTTGTTAATGAAAGGAATTGAACCTGTGAAAATAAACTTTTAAGTCTTATGCAATTACTGGTTCTACCTCCTTAGCAAGTCATGATCTTGAACAGGTTTGTTATAGTTACTGTCACGTTACTGGGACACAACAACCTGAGCACAGGCAGCTGATGAGAGGGAAGGGTTTGCTCTGGCTTACATTTTCAAAGGGGAACTTCAGCATGGCAGGAGGTATTAGTAAAATAAAAAGATGTAGATTACTCCAGTCTGAACTCAGATCAAGTATTATTTTAATAATTGAAAAATGATCCACAATAGATGCTGTACCTCTGGTATGTCCTGATCCAGCTTTAAGGTCCTGCTTCCTCTCACCCTGGATGAAGAATTAGGCAGCACCATCCACATGCAGTGCAGCCATGGTTCTGGGAGCTGATGAGGTGGAACAGTGTTTGGTTCAGGTGTTTTATCCCAGCAGCAAGAAAGTAACTGCTACAGAAATCACTCATTTCCAGTGTAAAATTAATTTTACTGGGGCTGGAGAGATGGCTTAGTGGTTAAACTGCTTACCTGTGAAGCCTAGGTTACAACCTTGGTTATAACCAAGAATCATTTTGGTCTTTGTGCCTTTTTTGATTATATAAAGGTATATATTTATCATATATTTCACTTATTAGCAAATAAAGAGAGAAAGAGGGAGGGACAGGGAGAGTGTGTGGAAATGAAAGAGAGAATAACGAGAATGGATGAGAGAGAAAGAGAGGAAATGGCATGCCCGGGTCTTCTTACACTGCAAGTGAACTCCAGATGACGCACCACTTTGGGTATCTGGCTCTATATATGTACTGCTGATTCAAATCCATGTCTCCTGGCTTTGCAAGCAAGTGATTTTAACTTCTGAGCCATCTCTCCAGCCTGAGATCTATGGGTTTTATGAGAGATTATTTTGTGTTTGAAACAGGCAACATACTTTAGGGGATTTGTTCCTGATATGAATTGACAGTTACGTATATTGGAGACTTTGTTCTCAGTACCTGCTATGAATTTCCTCTCAATGAACTTCTCTCATTTCCAATCATAGATCAGTTAATTACCCCTATAGCCTGTGTGTCACTATTACACCAGTATGTACATCTTGCCTGGCTGGTCGATAAGTAGCTTGTAGGATCCACTGCTTGTTCACACTTTTGGTGACTTTTATCCACCAGCAGTTTACATAGTGCTTTCTAGTACTGTGAGATCTAGTCAGCAGGAGCTAGCTCCACTTCAGTTCAGGCATGATCTCTCAATGTCCTGCAAGCCCAGCCTGTGGTGTCCTCTGCAATAGAGTCTTGATAATTGCCTGAATTGTTATGGAGGCCTCATGGCCCTCTCTGACTAATGGTTCACTGTGTGTGTGTGTGGTGGTGAGTAACCTAGTTCTGGCACTGGGATTTACCATCAACACCATGTGTTTTACTGTAAAGCCTTCTCCACCCTGCAGGATGCTTGTGCCCATACTCTTGCTCCTTCTATCTCTAAGTATGTTCTATCTTTTAATTATCTAAGAGGAACATTTCTATGGTCTGATGCATGCCATAGAATTCATGATCTTTAGTTTTGTGTTTCCACCCTCTCTCTTTTTACATCAATGTTCCCCAAGAACCTTCTCAGCCCTGTATTCTGTTTGTCTACTTGCCTGTCCAGTACACCTTCGGATCCCTTCCTGCTTTTCCTCTCTCCAAGCACCATTCTACCTTCCTTAACAGTACTATAAACAAATCAGTCTATTCCTTATTTGGTTCTGCATATAAGTAAGAAAATGGGGAGTATGTCTTTCTGGGTCTATGTAACCTCACATAATATGATTTTTCCCAGGTCTATCCAATTCCCTACCAATACCATAATTTCATTTTTCCTTACTGCTAGGTAGAATTCCATTGTGCATATGTACAACATATCAATATCCAGTCATCAGTTGTTGGGCATCTGGGCTGATGCCCTTTCCTAGCTATTGTGAATACAGCAATGGCAAACCTGGTTGAAGAAGCATCTCTATAGTAAGGAGTAGCCTTTTGGGTGTGTGCGTAGGAGTGGTATAGCTGGGTCAAATGCTAGAACTACTTTTAGATTTTTGGAAGATTCTCCATACTGATTTCCATAGTGTCTGCACAAGTTGCATTCCTACCACGAGTGCATGAGAGTTCCTCTTTGCTTACATCCTTGCAAACATTTACTGTCATATGGGAGCCTTGAAAATGAGCAAGTTCATTTTTGTTTCCCATTAGTTTTCCATTAATGTCTCATATCTTCATTAAACTCAATTTTAATTTCTAGTTTGAAATTCTTTTTCTTTTTCTTTTTCTTTCTTTTCCTTCTTTTCCTTGGCGGTATTTTTCGATATAAGGTCTCACTTCTAGCCCAGGCTCACCTGGAACTAGTCTCAGGCCGGCCTCAAACTCATATCAGTCCTTGCTCAGCTTCCTGAGTGCTGGGATTAAGGATATGCACCACCATGCCTGGCTTGGTTTGACTTTCTTTTTTTTAATCACAGGCCTTTTAGCTTCATTACAGATGCTTGGCAAAATTTAAGAGAACATACAAATACATAGCACTAATAAATAGCCCACCATCTTTAAGAATTTAAACACCTAGTATCATAACAGTGAGCATTAGGTAAGAATACACTGTGAGGGCTGGGCTGATGGCTTAGTGGTTAAGCGCTTGCCTGTTAAGCCTAAGGACCTGGGTTCAAGGCTCCATTCCCCAGGACCCACGTTAGCCAGATGCACAAGGGGGCGCACACGTCTGGAGTTCGTTTGCAGGTGGCTGGAGGCCCTGGCGCGCCCATTCTCTCTATATATATATCTGCCTCTTTCTCTCTCTGTCTGTCGCTCTCAAATAAATAAATAAAAATGAACAACAAAAAAAACTTAAACAAAAAAAGAAAGAATACACTGTGAGCAAGCTTGCTGCTCTGTGAGTGGTCGCAGTGCACCATCCTAAGGTAGTGATAGTAGAATATTTCTCAGGACTCCCGTGGAGCAGCACTTGCTTTACATCCCTGCGAACTGCTGTCATCACTACTGTGTCCAAGCCCAGAGGATGAACTTTCTGAATCATAATCTACATCATTCTCCTTTCTCCCTTCTTCGTCTTCCTTGGAGAAATGTCTGTTCATCAAGGCAAACTTGTGAATCGCCTCTTCCACTGAGTACTTGGTCTGCCCAGAAACACATGCCTCAGTGTCCGCGGCGGTCAGGTGGCTCTGCAGGAACAGGGAAGGCTGCTGTCTGAAAGCAGGAGCGCGTCCTGCAGGACTTTCCTGAGGAAATCTTCCAAACCCTGACGACGCTGATCAACATGCTGACGATTGTTCATGTTGAAAAACAGGTTTCTGCATGGAAGTTCTGGTAGTTGTGCCAGCAATGTATTACTTTGCAGTCTTTGTCTCAGCCACACAAATTCTCTGTATCTTCTTCTCACACAAGATGTCTTCATTGTAAAATACATGCTATTACTATGAATATGTATCTCATAGTCAATATAGGAATGCCAAAAGTCCTCATTCTGAATCCTAGGATCTCGGACCCAGACACTTACAAACTCCTCATTCTGTTGTTCTGGAAACATCTGCAGAAGAAAATATGGTGGAGAATGGCATTTCAAAGAGGAAAGTGGGGTGAGGGAGGGTATTACCATGGGATATTTTTTATAATCATGGAAAATGTTAATAAAAATTGAGAAAAAATAAAAATATGCATTTTATAAGAAAAAAGAAGAAGATGAATGGGCTGCTCCTCAGGCAAGACAGGGCAGGGTCAGGTCGGGCAGGCCCGTGGCCCGCAGAGTTTGCTGACTCAAAGGCGCAGTGGAGGCAGCGGTGGTGGCGAGCACACATGATGAGCGCAGCCCCACGCGCCCCGCGCACATGTCGGCCCCGCGCCCACCGCACACGCCTAGGCTTGACTTTCTTAATGTCTCTTGGAATTTGCTCCTGCATTTGATCATGTACTCAATGAGTTCATTCCACTGTCCATTGAATTCTTTCTGTTGATCCTAGTCCATTTTGTTTGGCCATCTGTTGAGTTGTTTTGAGTCTCCATTTTATTTAGATGTCTGTTGAGTTTTGTAGTTTTCCTTGTATTTCATTTAGCCATTTGATCATGGTCTCATTCAGCTTGTTATGAATATATTTATCATAATTGCAGTTTCAATATCCTTTTTATTTATTTCAGAGAGAGAGAGAGAGAGAGAGAGGCAGAGAGAAAGAGAATAGTCACACCAGGGCCTTCAGCTACTGCAATCAAACTCCATATGCTTGCACCACCTGTGTGCATGTGTGACATTGCATGCTTGCATCTGGCTTACATGGGATCTGGAGATTTGAACATGAGTTCAGGCTTTGCAGGCAAGCACCTTAACCAGTAAGCCCTATGGTTTGGAATTCTTTGTCAGTTTTCATTGGAGGCTTCCACTTGTACTTGACATTCTTGCTGGGCATATCTTGGATTGTTTTTTCTTGTGTTATGTGCTTTGTATTGGAGTTTGCCCATCTGTAGGTAGTTCCTTTGTCTTGCTAAGAATTCAGCAACAGAAGCTCTTGTGGATCCCAGGTGACATAGCCTGTCCATTCTTGAATCAGATGGGCATGGGCTCATTGTCTAGCCACAAGTGGGGCTGAAGGCTGAACAGGCTTGTCCTTGTATGTACAGTGTCCAGTTACATCTAGGCTGGTGAGAGTGACCAGCTCTAGATTCCCTACTAAGGGCAGTGCAGGCCAGTGTGAGTTGAGCACTTAATGGGCCTGATCCCTCATCTGAGTGTGTATGGGTGGGGTTGTACCCACAGGACTGAGCAGGCACAGTGAGGGGTGGAGTGTGGAGGTTTCAGAGTGTGTAGCAGTATCTTGAGTATCTTACTTAGTGATGGGGCTAGAGGTTACAATCATCTTGAGGGTCCCTACAGAGTGTGGCACAGGAGTGCAGGTGGGGAGTGAGGTCAGTGTCAAATGAGACTGATCCCCAATGCAAATGTACATGGGTCAGGGTTGTTCTCAAAGGACAGAATGGCTTCAGACAGGGAGTGGGTGAGTGCTTACCTGGACCTTGTCTGGCCTACATAGTGCCTGGGGATGATGAATGTGGCTGGAGAATGCCACCATCTTTCCTGTCTCTACTCATGGTAGGTTAGGCAGTGTAGCAGATAGCTTCAGGTTCGCTGAAATGAACTTCCAGACCAGGCACAGTTATGGAGAAAGGGACTAATTGAAGTTTACACATCCAGGGGAAGTTCCATATGGCAGAAGAAGCTGGCCTGCTTTCACAGGTCCAAGCAGAGAGAGAGAGAGAGAAGCCACAAGGCCAAAAGCCATACCACACAGCACACTTCAGAAGCTCTAGGCAGAACTAAGAACTTTGCATATCTTTAGATTGGAATTTCAAAACCAGCATCATTCCTTAGGGCTGTATCCTAAGATCTGCCCAGTGATACTGCCTCCAGCCAGTTGGCTGTAGATGCAAAATACAAACCACTAAAACACTGAATATATTGGGGGCCATCTATTCAAACTACCACAGGCATGCAGACCAGGAACTGAGGTCAGTACAAAATGAGTTGTGTGGTGCCACTTGACTTGGTAGATGGTTTCCTTAGCTGTGAAATAGCTTTTAGTGTCATGAGGTCCTGTGTGTTGTTTGCCTTATTTCTTTGGTGACTTGCACTGGATCTGGCTTTGAATTTTATTCCATCTGCCTGGCAGGCTCTTGCCTTCATCCTGGCTTAGCTTGGCATTATTTTCTCAGTTGCTATATCTTTCCTGACCATACCGTCCCCTGACCTTGCTGGCTTTTGTCTTCACTTAACTAGCCTCCTGGCTGTTCCTCTGAATGTCCCTTGTGCCTGCCTTCACTTCCTCCTTGTCCTTCACCTTGCCTGGCCTTGCTTCTCCTGTCCCATGCCTGGCCTTCCATGTGGCCTTGCCTGGCCTTCCCTCCCTTTGTAGGCCTTTGCCTTCTCTTGCCCAGCTGGACCTTGTGCTTTGTCCCTTGCCTTCCCATTGCCTGGACTTGGCTTCTTCCTGTCCGTCATTGGTGATGACTCACCCCTGGGCTTTCTTCTTGTTTATCCTAGCCTTTTCTTTTCTCCCTTCTCCCCCCAGCCTGGACTTTCCTGACCCCTAGCCTTATGTGACTTAGCATTTACCTTACCTTCCACCTGTCCTTGCCTGGTCCCTTGCCTGGCATTTAGCCTGGCCTAACCTTGCCTTCTTCCTCTCCTGGACTGGCCATGAACTCCCCTGCCTTGCCTTCCATCTTGCTTGGCCTCACTTTGTCTTCTCCCCATCCTAGCCTGCCTTCTTCTTTTGCCTTACTCCTAATTTCTGCCTTAATTTTAGTCTCCTGGCTTAGGCTTCCACATTGCCTTGTCTAGTCACTTTTCTTCTGTGCCTCATCTTACCTGTAGCTTGTCTGGCCTTGCTTTCTCCTGAATGACTTTGCATTCCATCTTACCTCTTCGTGCCTAGCCTTGTCTCCTCCTACTTCATCTTTGCACTTGCCCTGTCCTTCTCCCTTGTCAGACCTTGCCTTCCTCCTGTCTCTCTCTGGCCTCCTTCCACCTGCCCTTGCCTTGGCTTTGCTTAGCTTTGGTTCTCCCTGGCCTGGTCTGAATTCTCCCTTGCCTTCCCCTGACCTGGCCTGTGCTTAATTGTCACTGTCTATGCTGCTCTTCACCTGCCTTTGCCTATCTATCCCTGTCTGGCCTCTCTTCTCACTCACCTCCTGGCCTGGCCTTCCTTCTTTCCTTGCATTTCACCTGCACAGTCTGCCCTTGTCCGGGGATGAGAGAAGACTTGTCTTTACCCTTGCTGTGCACTCAGCATTTCTTGGCCAATGTGAGCTGGAGCAAGCCAGGATAGGTTTGCAGTCCACCTTGCCTGCTCTTTCCTTTCTTCCAGTGGCCTGGCCTGGCATTGTGTGCACACTGACTGGACCTGGATGGCCTATTCCCTTGCCTTCTCCTTTGCCAGGACTAGTGTGTCTTGGCCTGATTTTGGCCCAGCCTTTCCTTCTCCTGTGCCTGTCCTGGCTTTTTTCCCCCTGTCCTTTATGCCTGGCCTGGCCTGGCCTGGCCTTCTCCTTTGCTTTACCTGGGTATTGTCTGTTCCATTGGTCTATAATCCTGTTTTTATGCCAGAATATAACCTGGGTCATTAGGTTTCGCGCAGGCAAGTGCCTGAACTGCAAAGCTATCTGGATAGCCCCATTTATGTATTTGACAGATAGCAGAAGGAGAGAGAAAGAGGCAGAAAGGAAGACAGAGAAAGTAGGTACACCACTGCCTCCAACCAGTGCAAATGAACTCCAGATGCATGTGCCACCTTGTGCATGTGCATTATGTGGATCCTGTAGAATCAAACCTGGGTCCCTAGACTTTGCAGGCAAGTGCCTTAAGTGCTATGCCATCTCTCCAGTCCAGTTTGCTAGTTCTTTGTTGAGTGTTTTTACATCCATATTCACTAGGGAAATTGATCTGCTAGTATTTGTTCTTTCTGATGTTTTTATCTCATTTTGGCTTGAGGTTAATACCAGCTTCATAGAATGAGTTTTAGTAGTGTTCCCTTCCTTTCTGTTTTGTGGAACAGATTCATAAGTAGTTGTGATTGATGTTTCTTAAATTTTTGGTGACATTTATCAGTGAATTTGACCACAGGATTTTCACTTTGAAAAACTTCTAAATACTGATTTAATATAAGTATGCTTGGTATGGGTCTTTCTAATTAATTTATATCTTTTTATTTATTTTGTTCTAATTTTGATTGACTGCTTCCGTAATTGCAGACAACAAAACCATGATAATTCCCTCCTTACCCCCACTTACCCCTTAAAACCCACCATCTATTTTCCCTTCCTCCTCTCAATTAGTCTTTTGTTTTGTTTTGTATTTGAGGTAGGGTTTCACTGTAGCCCAGGCTGACCTGGAATTCACAATGTAGTCACAGGGTGGCCTTGAACTCATGGCAATCCTCATATCTCTGCCTCCCAAGTGCTCACATTAAAGACATGCATCATCACACCCGGCTAGTCTCTTAGTTTGAAGTCATCATCTTTTCCTCCTGTGATAAAGGTCTTGTGTAGGTAGTACCAGGCACTGTGAGATCATGGATATTCAGACTACTTCGTGTCTGGAAGATTGCATTGACAGCAGTCCTACCCCCCGTTTTTTTGGCTCTCATTCTTTCCACCACGTTCTCTGCTATGGACCCTGAGTTTGAGGATGTGATGGAGATGTCTCAGTGCTGAGCACTGCACTGCCACTCCTCAGAACTATTGTGAGTTTGGACTCACTCCCGTGGTCACTGCCATCTGAGAAAAGAAGCCTCTCTGAACAAACTAATAGCATTAATACATAGGTATAAACATTAAGGAAAGTGCTAAAACAGCAGTTTTATGAGCATAATATATTCATTTAACCAGACAACAGCAAGCATCACTCCCTTAGGGCTCATCACTCCTCTCAACAGACTTTTGACAAGGTTTTCAGTAGCAGACATGTATTCCCTGCTGTGGGGAAGTTAGTTTTTCCCGTAACAGCCATGCCACTCTTGCACCAGTTCGCATATTTACCTTGTCTGACCAGTCTTAAGGCTTGTGATGTCCTCTGCTGTTTACCACTGTTGATGACTTCTCTCTCCCATAGGACTGCATGTAGCATAAGCTTTTTCCAGCTTCTGTCAGCTATTCTACAGAGGGGAGGTTTTCAGCTCACCTCCTCCTTTATTTTTGAGTGACCTGCAGCCCAAGAATTTTGAGTCTTCAGCAATAAGGTCTTACTAGTTTTTGTTTTAAATTTGAGAGTATGCTTTAGTTTAGAATTTATGCAGGCTTTTTTCTTGATATTTTTTGCCATTTTATTTTGTTTGCTGTTTACAATTTTATTTGAAATATTTTATTCTTTATTTATAAACATACTTGGTTTTGGCTAAGCCTTCTCTTACCTCTCATTAGATCTGTTCTTTCTCTTTCTCCCACCTTGATTTCACACTTCTACCTTCAGTATTTTGCCTTTGACTTTCAGACCTTATTCCCTTGAAACTTAATTTTTCCTCTCTAATAGGCTCCTTTCTAACTTCCTGCAACCTATATTCTCTTTCCCACAATAACACACATACACGGTGCTACTCAGCTAGGTTTAGCATATGAGAGAGTACTTGCAGTGTTTACAGTTTGATACCTGGTTTATCTTACTTCCTATTATACCTTCAAGTTATATCTATTCCCTAGAAGATTTTATTTTTATATGGTTGAAAAGAATTCCATCATATATATTTATATATTTTCATTATTAATACTTCAGTTGATTATTATCTGGGCTGGTTCAATTTTCTTTCATTGAGAGGGGTTCAGCAATAAACATGGCTGAAAAAATGTTTCTGTAGTTGGTGTAGAGTCAACTGAGAATGTGTTCAGCAGAATTATAGTTGGATCACATGATAGTTCTAGGTTTAGCTTTCTAGAAACTTCTACAGGCCTTTCCAAAATGGTTACACCAGTTTTGTTCCATGAGGAGTGCAGAATGGCCTCCTTCTCTCACACTCAATAGCATTGTGTGTCATTTGATTTCCTTTGCACAAATATTTACTTATTTGGGAACAGTGGTAGAGAGTGTATATGGGCATGCCAAAACTTCTTGTCACTGCAAATAAACTCCAGATGCATGCACCCATTTGTGCATCTGGATTTACATGAGTACTAGTAAAATGAGATTGGACTAACGAGCTTTACAACCAACTACAAGTAACTGTTCAGTCATCTTCCCAGGCTCCTCATTTGATGTCTTGATCATAGCCATTCCAACCAGAGTAAAGTGAAATCACAAAGTATTCTTAATTTGTATTTCCATGACAGATAAAAATCTGGAATGCTTTTTGAAACTTTTATTGCTATTTTTACTTCTTTTGAGAACACTCTGTTCAACTCCATAGCCTATATTTTGATTTGGTGGTTTTATTTATTTTCAGTTATTGAGTTATTTGTATATCCAAGGTAAGAGGTTCCTGTCAGACATACAGCAAGCAATGATTTTCTCACATTTTAAGGCTGTTTTCTTCACCTGCTTTGCTGTAAAAAGCTTTTAAATTGTATGAGTTCCCATTGGTCAAATATTGACCTTATTTTCTTGGCATAAAGAACCCAATTTGGAAAGTTCTGTCCCATTTCTACTTCTTGAAGTGCTTCCCCAACATTTTCCTCCAGCAGTTTCAGTGTTTCAGGTCTCACATTGCAGTTTTTGATCCACTAGTAGTAGACTTTTGTGCAGTGTAAGAGAAAAGAATGAGTCTTCATTCTTCTCCTTGTGAATTTCCAGTTTTCCCAGCACCATTTGATACATAGGCAGTTTTTTCTTCAATGAGAAATTTTGGCATTCTTCATTTCTTAAAGAAGCTCTCTTGAAGGTGGACTAAAATGATTAAGTTCCAGATGCTAGCAAATACCTGGGCCACCCAAGATACATCAGAATGACAGGAACTAAAAAGAAATGTCAGGAACTGAAAGCATGGGGTGAATAGTCTCTGTTACGCCTGACAAACACAGTCCAGAAAACATTATAAAGTGGTGGATTAAATATGAGTGCTGATCTCATTTCTAGCCACAGAACCATCTCCAAGGAGATGGCAGTAGACAAAGATACTCAAAACCTCATCAAAAAGGAAAGAAAATATGAGGCTGCTACAAGCTCAACACGAAAGTAGACTTCTACCATGTCCTCCAAGGTTCAGGGAACATTGCAAAGAAAAGGCACAGAGTATAAGAACCACAAGATGGAAAGGCATATTGTGAGTGAAGACTGTTAGAGACACGAGGGACAGGCATACTGTGAGGCACTGTCCTCCCCACAGGAACCCACTTGTGCATTGAAGACCCACAGTGATTACCAGTACCCCACTAGGTTACATCTTCAGTGCACTGGGAACATTGAAGAATGGGGAAAAAAGGTTGAACCTGATAGGAATATAATGAATTTGTAGTAATGTTCATATATTAAATGCTGTCATAAAATTTATTACAACTCAGAACTGTGCCCACCCCATCCCTACTGGAGTGTCTTGCTCAGTATGGGAGCACTGGCCTGTAACAGGGAGCTGCCTGGCCTCTGCAGACTCTAGATTGAGCCCAAGTGAAGCCATGCATTGGGTATTTTAGAGATGCCTCTTGGCCAGACTCAATGAAACTGATTTTTTGTGTTTCTTTTTGAGGAATGTGGGTTCCTGGGTTTTTGGGCTGGCCATGGTGTCCCAAGGTATCACAGGCAACCATGGTGGTGAGCATAGGAGAATCACTCTCGGGAGACAATTTCGGTGAACGACTCTTGGTTTATTGTCAGGGAAATGGGTTTATAAGCAGTTGAAGGTCTTAAGGAGATTGGATGTACAAGATTGCTTGTAGATGCCTAATTAGCATATGGAGACATTCATTCCAGCATGTAGACAATAGTACAGGGGGATGGGCTCTGCAAAGGTGCTGTCTGATACCATATAAGAAGTTTCCTAGGCAACTGGCTAAAGGCCACAATGTTAGGGGCAAAGCCTAAGCCTTATCTGAATGTCAAGTTATCCTGTGCTTGGAGAGGGAGTGGCCTTACCTCCTGCTTATCTTGGGGTTCGAGGTGTTGCCTAAGGGTCCAGGCTAACTGCAATCCCCAAGAATGGGGAGGAGGATCCTGGCTCACTCCAACCACTGAGAATGGGGGAGCAGCTCCTCTGCCCATGTGGTCCCCAAGATATGACTGAGATATGACTGGCGGTTCAGGCTGCTGTGTCCTCTCCACAGCCTGGGGCCTTCGTGTCAGCCAGCTTAGGTTTTCTTTAACCCAGGGCCCTGCCTATGTCCAACAGCTCCCCTTTTGTTTTTCATCATGGGGATGTGTCATCATATTAAGTGAAATACAGTCTCTCATAGGCTCAGATAGGGTTAGATGGTGCACGAGAACCTGATTTCTAGAAACCTTAGCAATATTAGTTATTTGTTGTCTGAGAAATTTGATGAGGCATGGGGCTACAAGTAATAGTGTTCCTATAGCAAGGAAGGGGCTAAGGAGGGGAAGAAGCCAAGTAACAAAGGGGTTAGAAAACCAGGTGATGGGGTCCTCAGGATTGTAGCAGTCAAGCAGCTCCTTGTGGAGTTTTTTTATTTTTTATTTTTTGAGAGTTTTAACATCTTGTTCAACAAAATTTAATTCATTAAACAACAACACAAAAAACCATTCTTCTCCCAAGGCCACATATATCACCCCAAGTTCAGCAATAATGAGGTCTAAGGCTAGATGGTTTTGAAGTACCACACCCACAAGAAAGTTTAATTGTCTCTGGAGAGATTCAAGGATGTTGGTCACCCAAGACACCCAGAGATAGCATCACACTAGGCCTACCAGCATAGGGATGAAAAATTTCTTTCAGTTGGCACAGGCGGAGTTTGTAGACCACTTTTTTCTCATAGAGATGCTCCTGTGAAACATCAATTCTGGGGAACAATAAGTGGGAGAGGAAATATTTATGCATGGGGTAGTTAGCTCTTCACACCATAGAAGACTGGGTGTCTTGACACAAATAGTCCCAGTTATGAAATTTTTTTTTTGTTTCAGAACTTACTTATATATTCTTAGATTTGAAAATAACTCTTTTGAAATCTATAGTTTTGGTATTATTATTATAGAATTAGAACTACTAGAAATGGGGAAAATGTCTTAAGGTCTTGTTTATTTCTCCTTACTTAATAGGCCACTTATTTGTTTAAGATATTTTTTATCTTTAATGATACATTTCTCTCTGAGTGTTTAAGACCATGCAGATAGCCAAAATTTAATTAAAGATTAATTTTGGTGGTCACTAATGGCTCTCCAAAGAGACTTTAGGGACCCAGGAGTAGCCCCATAGCTTACTGGTGTTTTCTGTCTGTTAGGATGAATCAGGGCCGTGCTGGCCAAGTAGTTTTTCCTTCTCTGGGAAGCCAGGAGGACTGATTGCTCCTCAATTGTGACTTCCCATTTCAGACTGTACACCAATTTTGTTTGGGTCTCCCTATCCTCCCTGCACAGGAAGACAGGTAACTTACCAGGGAGCCAGTGTAGAAGTGTCCCATCTTCTCCTGTGGCCTCATGACCTGGGAGCACAGGCCAAAATATTGGCGCTTTTTGCTCTGATCATTCCAATTGGCTTTGGCTTCCACATAGGTGATTAACACACTTAGAAAGCAAGTTACACCAGCCTGGGTGTATGTACATATAGAGCACATTTGATTACTGAAATATATTTAGTTAAAGAATGGTACAAAAGCTTTTTAAAAATCATTTTGTCCAACATTTAAATTTTTTTGTTGTACTGTGGCAGCATAAGCCATATCTGAGGCATAGAAGGTAGGCACATCTTACACTTTAACTAATAGCTATAAATACAGGCAGAAGCTGTTATCAGTCTTGAAAACAACACCAATTAATTTACAAACAAACTAATTAATTTAATATGGAAATTGTCTGAAAAGGACAAGTAAGACAGTATAAAGTCTTAGCACCTGTGTTTTAAACATCTTTGATTAGTTTAGATACCTGTGTGGGTACCAGTTACCCAGAGAACATTAGAAACAGAGCCAGAGAACTTGAAATTATTTTTCTCAGATGAGGACCATTGTTTGAGCATGAGACTGTACCCTAAATTAGGGAATATGTCTTAAGAGTTAATTTTGTTATAAGCACTGGACTTAAGATGCCAGGAAATAGATAATTACTTTACATTAAAAGAGCAGAATCTGGTCTTATTTGAGCCAAAACAGCCAGCTAAGTTGTAAAACAACCTTTGACCAATCTGTTTTGAAAGAAAAACCAGCATTTGACAACCAGTGATTTTAGCTTAATCATGGTAGCCATTGATTTTATGTACCATAGAAATTTTTATTAACATAAAACAATTTTTTATCTATGATTTAAATTTGATAAAGTTTAAGCAAGCTTCCAACATATTTTAGCTTGAAAATTAGTTTTTTGTTTCTTAAAAGTTTGTAAACAGTTGAAATATCTTTAAATTTAGGCATGGTGTTTAGGTTTAGCCTGAAACACCAGGTTGTTTTTTATTTCTATTTACTTGGAATATCATGTTCCCACCTTTCACCCTGAAGAGGTGTCTACCTTTAGTGTTGAGGTCAGTTTCTTGAAGACAGCAGTCTTTTCATGGGTGAGTTAAGACTATTAATATTTAAGGTTATTACCGTGAGGTTTGAATTAATCCCTGCCATGATGAGGTATTTTATGGCTTTTAGTACTTGTGTTTTATACTATGTAGAGCCTGGTCTATTTTGGTTATTGTGATCTTCTCCTTGTTGGATCTTGAGATTGGTTGTTTGACTGTTCTGTGTATATTACCTCAATTATTCTCTGTAGGTTTGGCTTTATGTTCATATAATCATAGAGTTGACTTTTTCATGAAAAAAATTGGCTTTCACTATTATCAGGCATAATTTTGCTATGTAGAGTAGCTTGGGATGGAAGCCATAGTTTTTTCATATTTGAAATGTTTCATTCCAGGCCCTTCTGGCTTTCAGGTTTTCCACTGAGAAATCTGATGTCATTCTGATGGAATTGCCTTTGTATGTTGTGAATTGTTTCTCTCTTCGTGCTTTTGATACTCTCTCTTTGTTTCCTTTAAGAGTTTTAATGATGATGTGTCTTGGAGAGTATTTTCTTTGGTTCTGTCTATTGGATCTTCTGTGGGCTTCTTGTATTTGGATGGGCCTCTCTTTTGAGAGGTTCAGAAATTTTTCTTCAATAATTTTGTTGAGTGTGGTCTCTTTGCCTCTGGCCTGGATACTCTCCTTTATGGAATGATTACCCATGATCTGGCTGTTTGATCATTTTAAGGAGTCCCATAGTTCCCTCATATTCTGTTCACTTGAGTTTTTGAACTTCACAAAGATTTTACCCTCCCAATTAATTCCTTCTGTCTTGTGTTCCAGGTCAGAAGTTTTATCTTCCACATGAGTAACTCTGTTGGTGAGGAATTCTAGAGAGGTCTTTATAATTTCTATTTGATTTTTCTTTCTGGTGTGTTATTTTGCATCATGTCCATCTCTTTTTTTGAGGTATGATTTCAGTTCGAGTTCTGATTTTCTTGATGCTTCCTGGAGTTCATTCTTTAAGGAACCGGTTGTTGAGAGCTTCCATTTCTTGACTTACCTTCAGTTTATTCATATTGGTTTGGAGGGTTCTAATGTTTCCTGTTTTTTTTTTTTTTTCAACCAAGTTAAGCCTACTTCCAATAGCTGAACACTCTAGGAGACATTTCTGCTCAATGCTATTGAATTGATTGTGGGTTCTTTGATGGTTTGCTTCCAATTCAGTAATTTTTTTTTTTTTTTTGATCACGGTCTCATTGGTTGGTGTGTTTCCATTTCATGAATGAATTTTTGTTGATTTCTTTATGATTTCATTGGATGCTACCATTGTAAGACTAGGCATTCTTTGTGGAGATTTCTCTGTTTTCTGACTTTTGTTGGCTTTTTTGCATTGTTGTCTACCCATTTTAGGAAGACTATTTTATTGAGGAGGAAGCAAATTTTTGTCCTTTAGCCCATGCCCCTTCTGACTCAGGTTAACAAGGATGTTTGGACCCAGTTGCCAGTCATGATGCCAGAGCAAAAAGCCTGATTCCACAGCTCACACTGGGACCAGGCCTACCCAAACAAGACAAAGTGGGACCTACCAGGACCAGGGGACTGGGAGGAATCAGGTAACAGGGATCTTACTTACTTTCTCTATGCTGTGCCTTCCAGCACACAGACCAACACAGGGAATACAGACCAAGGAGGTGAGAAGAGCCCAGAAACAGGGGTCTGGCCTACTCATTCCACACTGCCATGCCTGCCCACACACTGACAGTGGCAGGGAACCCAGATCATTGAGGAGATCATTGAGGTGGGAGGAGCCCAGATACAGGGGTCTGGCCTACTCACTCCATACTACAGCACCTACCACATATTGTTCATGCAGGGAACCCAGACTGGAGAGGTGGGAGGATCCTGGAAAAAGGGGTCCGGCCTACTCACTCCAGGCCACTGCTCCATCTACACATTTTGCACAGGGAACCCAGACTGGGAAGGTATGATTTTTTTTTAGGCACGTTCTAGCTCTAGCCTAGGCTGCCATGGAATTCCCCTCCCAAGTGCTGGGATGAAAAGTTTGTGATAGAATAACTGAGAGGTGAAAATATAGTTTAGATAATTGGGTTTCTTTTTTAGTTGCTAGAAGGTAATTGTCATACTGAGAGACAGGCATAAATTTTATGAAAAAAAAATATGAGTGCCAGATGGCAGCTTCTTCTCAGGATCCACATAGTGTGTAGTATGGCCAGGCTGACCAGATTGTCCATCCAATATGTCTTAGGAGAGGGTCAGGCATGATTTAGACATTTTATCCATCATCTACTGTCATCCACCTATGTGACACATGACTTGGATGTTACTGAGTTTCCACACTAAGAAAAACAAACAAACAAACAAGCCAAATGACAACAACAACAAAAAAATGGGAGCTGGAGAGATTTATTGGTTAAGGTGCTTGCCTGCAAAGCCCAGGAACCAAAGTTTGACTTCCCACATCCCATGTAAGTGGGACAAACAAGGGTGTGGCAAGTGCAAGGTTGCACATTCCCACTTGATGGTGCAAGCATCTGGAGTTTTATTGCAGTGGCTGAAGCCCAGTGTGCCAATTCTCTGTCACTCTTACTCTATCTAAAAAATAAAAATAAAAGCATTTGATAGATCCTTTGCCTGACTTTGACTACTGAACTAATGAAGAAAAACATGTTTTAAGTAAAATTCAGCTTTCATATTCAAAAATTATCCCATTTTGCATGTGTGTGAATTAGGTACGAGGACATTTGTGTATTAATGTGTGCATATAAATATCTGTGTATGGGGCTATAAATGTGGACCATGCTTCTGTGATATACTGTGTGTGTCTGTGTGCACATGCATGCATGTTGACATGCATATGAAGGGTGCATATATGGTTGTGTATCTATACATGTGTCAATCTCTATTTGCCTATGTGTGGTATGTGCATACAAGTGCATGCATTTATATGTGTGTATACATTCATATGTAAGTCTGTGTGTACTTATATGTGTAAGATGCATGCATTCCATGACTTTGTATGTATATATTGTCAATCCATACATGTGTGTTTGGGTATGCATACATATCCATGTGTGTAGTACATATCCATGGGTGTCATACATATACATGTTCATGTGGGTCATATATATTCATGTGTGTTATACATACATATTTTGGATACCTATTCGTGTGTGTTATACATATTCGTTTGTGCCATTCCTGTTCATGTGTTTTATACATATTCACAAGTGTGCTCAAATGTGTATGTGTGCTCCTGAAGAGGTATGGTGTTTCCGTATCGTGTGTGCCTCTGAATGGAAGACTCAGTTGACACTGATTCATTTGTCTATTTATTGATTGATTGATTGATTGATTGTGTGTGTGTGTGTGTGTGTGTGTGTGTCTAAGGAACTGTTTGTGAAATTAAAGATTTGCCATACAATGGTGTCTGGTTTGGATTTTTTCTGATTGTTAATTTGAAGAGATTTAGCATTGTCATGCTCAAAATCTTTGAATCATGCCTGTGAGGGAATTTCTAAACTAGGTGAGAAGATTCAGCCTAACTGTGGATGGTTTCATTTCCATGGGTTGAGACTCTGGACTTCATAAAAGAAGAAAATGGGTCTAGTGAGATTGCTCAGTGATTAAGGTGCTTTGCTGCAAAGCCTACTGGCCTGGGTTCAATTCTCCAGTACCCTTGTAAAGCCAGATGCTCAAAGTGGTGCATGTGTCTGGAATTTCTTTGCAGTGGTCAGAGGCCCTGGCATACTCATTCTATCTCTCTTTATCTTTTTTTCTATTTCTCTGTGCTTGTAAATAAATAAATAAGCAATAAAAATTTAAGGGCTGGAGAACTGGTTCAGCAGTAAAGGCATGTTACAGTCAGGTTTGCATTGTTGGGAGAAATCACATGACCAAGAGCAGCTTGTGGGAAAAAGAGGTTTATTTTTGGCTTACAGGCTCAAGGGGAAACTCCATGATGGCAGGGGAAAATGATGGCATGAGCAGAGGGTGGACATCACCCCCTGGCTAACATAAGATTGAAAACAGCAACAGGAGAGTGTGCCAAATACTGGCATGGGGAAACTGGCTATAACACCCATAAGCCCACCCCCAACAATACACTCTCTCCAGGAGGCATTAATTCCCAAATCTCCATCAGCTGGGAACCTAGAATTCAGACACCCTAAGTTTATGCGGGACACCTGAATCAAACAACCACAAGCCACTTGCCTGCAAAGCCTAAGAACCTAGGTTCTCTATTCACCAGTAACCATGTAAGTCAGATGTACTAGGTGGTGCATGCATCTGGAGTTCGTTTGCTGCAGGTAGAGGTCCTGGTGCTCCAATTCTCTCACTCACTCATAAACAAATAAATAAAATAAGAGATTAGTGAGCTAGAGAGATGACTTAGCAGTTACCGTGCTTGCCTGTGAAGCATATGGACTAGGTTATATTCCCAAGTACCCACATAAGCCAGATGCACTAAGTGGCACAGTCATCTACCACTCATTTGCAGTGGCTGGAGGCCCTGGCTAGTCCATTCTCCCCCCCCCCCCCCAGCTGTCTGCTTCTGTCTCACTCTTTAAAAAATAAGTAAAAATAAAATAAGAGATTATCACTTTTAGAGATAAGGCAACTGCTCTGGTTATCATGGGGACAATAAGACAGATGTCCTGAATGCTAGACTGAACCCACTGAAGGCTCAAGATATGAAAATGTGGGTTAGATCTGAAAGACCAGTGTTTGAAGGTGGACTCTCTGCTCCCCCCTGTCAGCATACAGAACCTGTAACAGCTATAGTCCATGGGATGCCAGCTCTCATTCCAACCTTGCCATATTACATGTGTGGTGCTGGGTTGGGAAGCAAGAAAGTTGACCTAGAATACACTATGTAGTCACAGGGTGCCCTTGAACTCATGATAATCCACCTGCCTCTGCCTCTTGAGTATTGAACTGTGTGAATCTTTGAATGTGAACCCTGAGTTGCAATGGAGACCATGGAATATTGCAGGTGTCATGACCATAGGGCATATACACACACCAAAATAAAAATGTAAGAGTAATGTGGGCATGGTGATGTACACCTTTTTCTTTTTTCTTTATTAGTTAGTTTTGTATTCAGCAAATACAGTCAGTTTGGTACCATTATTAGGCTCATCCATGACCTACCCCCTCCCCTTGGCCCCTCCTTGTTGAGGTATACGGGTCATGCATTGTGGAGTTAGCCCACAGTTATGGGTAAGCTAAATGTCTCTGCATATCATGACCCAACATGTGGCTCTGACATTCTTTCCACCCCCTCTTCCACAAAATTTCCCTGAGCCATGTTGGGTTCATTTTTGGTCTGCTTCAGTGAGGAGGTGTTGGGAGCCTCTGAGGCTCTGGCTCTCTGATTTGGTAGGAGTTGATTTTTCTCTGTGCTGAACTCCTTCCCTCTTGTGCTGGTATCCAGTTCATCAGGAAAACAGCCCCCTTGCTTGTTTCTCCAATTTTTCTTAGTTTCAGCCAGGGCCCTTTTGAGGTATGATGGGGTGGCTCTCTCCTTGGGATCTACATCTATCTGAAAAAGAGAAGCAAATTCTCCAACAGAGAGTAAGTTAGCACCAGGACAAATGCGATAACCCTTACTTTTTTTTTTTCTATAGAGAATTTAATAGGTGTAGGCCCTCTTGTAGCTCACAATTGATGGTAGCATGATATTGGAGAGTGGGCTTATGTTTGGATATGGTTCTGACTTGTTTCGCAGCTCCAGCTATGGGTCCTATACCCGTGAGGGGATCAGTTAGCCAAATTGAGAGCAGTTGGTTCCCCACCATGGCTGTGTGCCACCACTGCACTTGTGTGGGCATCACAACAAGTTATTTGCTGCTAAGTAGGTTAGACCATGCGTTGCTTCGACAGATATTGGTCATTTTCCCCCAGTCGCCCACGTAGCACCTTCTGGCACTAGATGCTCTGACTGTCTGGGGACTGACTCTCTTCCAACTTCCAGCCATGCCATTCTAATTTGCATGTCAATCACATAAGGTGTCTTCAGCAGTAGGGTCTTACCATTCGCCTTTGGTGGGTCATCAAGTACTATGACAGAAATCTGTCTGTCTTTTAGGAAACCTTGTAGGTCTCTCTGATCAAAAGCTCATTGTGGATGATAGCCCCATGCTGGTTCTGGGAGTTACAGGTCAGTGCCCACTAAGAAAATGAGGAAAAAGATAACTAATATACAAGAGTTAGAGATAAGAGAGAGAGAGACAGGGAGAGGGGAAGTGAGGGAGGGAAGATGTAGAGATTAAGGTTAGTCTTGATCTTACCTCTCCAGTGTCCTGTGGTTCAGGTGTTCCCTGTAAGGGCCTGGTGATGTACACCTTTAACCGTAGCACTCAGGAGCCAGAGGTAAGAGAATCACTGTATGTTTGTGGCCTCGCTGAGACGATATAGTGAATTCCAGGTCAGCCTGGGCTAGAACATGACTCTACCTTGAAAAACCAAAAAGTAAAAAAAAAGCTTAAAATGAGTAAATTTGCACTGTTGAGAAAATATTATCTACAATAGCTTCTTAGGTAAAAAGTTTGTGTTTATTTTGGCTTACAGAAAATTTGTGAAAAATATATTTATTTCATTCAATCCACCAAAATTTCTCATTCTGTCAACTTTCTGCTCTGGAGTTAAACATTTCGTTGAAAGAATGAGGTTATATTCACACATAAAAATTATTTTTATTTTAGTTGCAAGCAGGGGGATGAAAAGCCTGTGCACAGGGCCACTAGCTGTTGTAAATGAATTCCAGACACTTGTGCCACTTTGTGCATCTAGCTTTACATGGGTACTGAGAAATAGAACCCAGGTTGTTAGTCTTTGCAAGCCACTGTCTTAACCCCCAAGCCATCTGGCCAGCCACTATTTGTACTTTGCTCCTTGAGTAAACTCCAGTTCTCCTTCACATTTCTCAATTTTGATGAATTACTCTTCTTCAATTCCAGATTCCCACAGGACAACATGTATTTGTTATTTTTTTTTACCATATTTGGTTTTTATTTATTTATTTATTGATTGATTACTATGAAAAATACTTGGCCAAAACTAACTTAGGTAAGTAAAGTGCTTAATTAGTTTTACAGCATTACATGGTCAAGTCCATTGTGGTGTGGAAAGCATGTCAGAGGCAGAAAGCTGCTGTCATCATACATCAGCAGGGAGGAAGTTAAGGGGGAGAGAAAGAGAGTGTTGCATGCTTGTGCTCAGCCAACTCTCTCCTTTCTGGTACAGTCCAAGACCCTGCCGACAGTTAAATTGGTTCTTTCCATCTCAATCGATCTACCCAGTTAATCATGTTCATGTACAATTGGTAATTGTACATCCTGCCAAACATGTCTTAGAAGTTAACTTTCCTGGGGCTGGAGAGCTGGCTTAGCAATTAAGGTGCTTGTCTGTGAAGCCTAAGGACCCATGTTGGACTCTCCAGATCCCCAGTAAGCCACATGCACAAAGGTGAGGCAAGAGCATGGTTGCACATGGCCACTAGTTGGCACAAGCATCTAGAGTTCACTTGCAGTGGCTGAGGCCTTGGTATGCCAATTCTCTCTCTCTCTCTCTTTCATGTGCTCTCTGTTTCTCTCTCCAAAAAAAAAAAAAAAAAAAGAATACAAAAGAGAAAATAAAACTTTCCTTAGTCAGCTCTTATATGTGACTTCTTTCCTTTCTTCATTTTTTATCTTTATTAGTGCATATTACTTACTATTGTTACTATATATTAGTTATAGTTAATGTACATTAACTGTATATGATAGTTTACTTGTGACTTTTTATTTTATTTTCATTTACTCATTTGATAAAAGTGGCAAATACAGAGAGATAATGGGCATGCTAGGGCCTGCAGCCACTGCAAATGAACTCCATATGCATTCCCCATCTTGTTCTTCTGGCTTTATGTGGGTACTGGGGAATTGAACCTGGATCCTTAGGCTTCACAGGCAAGTGCCTTAACTGCTGAGCCATATCTCCAGCCCCACTTGAAGTTATTTTGCAAAAGCTACTTGCATCTTCTTCCTCATTTATTCTTTGCTGTCCTATGATAAGAATGGACTCTATTCCATTGTTTCATAGGTATGGACTCTTGCATTTTAATTGTGCACTTTTTCCTATCATCCAATATTCTGTCATATATATTTTCAATGGGCTTTAGAATGTATTTTATTTGTTTTATTATATTTACTTATTTTTATAGAGTGCAAGAGAGACACAGAGAAAGAGAGACAGACAGAATTGGTGTGCCAAGGCCTCAACTACTGCAATTGAGCTCCAGATGCTTGTGCCACCTACTGGCCATGTATGACCTTCTGTTTGCCTCACCTTTGTGCATCTGACTTACGTGGGATATGGAGAGTCGAACATGGGTCCTTAGGCTTCACAGGCAAATGTCTTAACCACTAATCCATCTCTTCAGCCCTGGAATGTATTTTAAAGATACTGATTTGTAAAGAAATATGTTACTGATAGTCTCAGACAACTTTGGTCTCTACCTCTTTGTGGTATTTTTATCTTGGCAGGCATTTTCTGAGAAATACAAAAATGAGAGGAGATGTTGTAAGTGTGTGACCAAAGCCCTATATATGACAGAAAACATCTTTGTGGTTTCTCTTTTTCTGGGTCAGAAAAGTATATTTCTGCTCGTTGACTGGCCAGTTTCAGGGCACATTTTTCCAGTTCAGCAATGCGGGAGTTTGCATCCACTCTCCTAGATTATTTTGCAAAGTCTTCCTTAAGGGAATTAATGCTCTGATTATAAGATTTAAAAGTGTAACTGTGTTTAAACAATGGTTTACTTTGACAATTTCAAGCAATGATTTTGGAAATGTGCAATAGTTATGATGTTTGTACACTTCGTCCGTGAGTTACCTGGTTTCATTTAAAAATATTTAATGTTTTATTTATTTATTTGAGAGGGAGAGTGAGAGAGAGATTGAGAGAGAGAGAGAGAGAGAGAGAGCACACTAGGGCCTTCATTCACTGCAAATGATCTCCAGATGCATGTGCCATCTTGTGCATCTGGCCTCTGTGGATCCTGGGGAATTGAACCTGCATCCTTACGCTTTGTCCTCAACTGCCTTAACCTCTGAGCAATCTCGCCAACCCTTTTAAAATGTATTGATTGCACATATTTGTGTGCATGGCATGTGTACATATAAGCATGCATGTGGCATATTTTGCGGCTCACGTGTGTGTGTATGTGTGTGTGTTTACACAAGTGAATGTGCACATGCATATGCAACTGAGGTAGATGTTGGGTATGTTCCTCAATTTTTCTTCTTCATTCTGAGGTAGGGTAGACCCCAGACATCAATAATGGGGGTGGGGTATTGTAGCTGGCCAGATTACCCTGTGGATGTCTGTTCCTCCACAGTGCTTGAATTACAGGCCTATGAGATGCATTTGCCTGGATGCTGGGGTTTCAAACTCAGAACCTCATACAATAGTGGCTATCACTTTGCCAACTGAGACATTTTTGCAGGCTTTTTGATTTTATTTATTTTTATTTTTAATTTTTTTAAATATTTTATTTATTTGAGAGAGAGGAAAAGAGAGAGAGAGGCAGGGGAGAGGTGGGAGGAGACTGGGCACACCAGGGCCTTCAACCACTGCAAATGAACTCCAGATGCATGTGCCACCTTAATGAATCATCTCTCCAGCCTTATTTTCATTTCTAAATTCTTTTTTTGTCTTATAAAAACAGATCAGATGAAGGAAAATTACCCACAATGAGGCAGGAGCAGCCCAGTTGGTTACATTGCACACACAGTCAGGAAGCAGGAGGGGAACAGGAAGTGGTGAGGTATCAATCAAACCTCAAGGCCCGCTTCTTCCCAGTGACACATTTTCTCCAGCCAGGCTCCACATCTTAAAGTTACCACCACCTTCCCGCACAGTGCCCCCTGCTGGGGACTCAGTGTTAACACAGATGAGCCCATGAGGGTCATACTTCAGTTAAAGTACAGCAGTGCAATCAATGAATTCTGGAATCTACTTATGCTAATAGCCATGTCTCTCCTTTAATCAAAATTATCTCAGACCTCTGTGGTGGGTGAATAAGACCAGTTGCATTTATTAAAAAAAAAAAAAAAAAACCTTTGAGGGACTGGAGAGAAGGCTTGGTGGACAAGGTGCTTATCTATGAAGCCTAATGACCCAGGATTAGTGTGCTCTCTCTCTCTCTCTCTCTCTCTCTCTCTCTTCTCCTTTCTCTACTTCTCTCAAATAAGTAAAATATTTTGAAATAAAATCCTTGATATTTTCTGGGAAAATAAAAGAAGTGGTTTGGTCACATTCTCCATGAATGTTCATGTTGTACCAGTATTCCTCTCATATTTTTCGTGATCAAATTTTCTGTACTATATGTATGACAAGAATAGGTTAAATTTAATCCAGATTTGGTGGTGTACACCTTTAAACCTAACACTTAGGAAACTGTGGTAGGAGAAATGTGACCATAAGTTTGCGACCAGCCTGAGGCTACAGACTGAATTCCATGTCAGTGTGGGCTACAGTGATATGATACCTCAACATAACAAAACAAATAATAATAATGATAATATGTAATATTTTCTTGCCTTCTGATGTTTAAGTGGTCCACTGAGGCCATTAGCATTTTTCTTCCAGACCATTCAAAACAAATTTAAGAGTCAGGAAGACAAAATATCATCTACTTTTAAACTCTGAATCAGAATCTAGATTGGAAAAAATGAGTGTAGAAGGGGAGCCATTTGGGAAAAGTAAGGAGATGCAGGGTATAAAGTCCATTATATACACATATTACAGTGTCACACAGAAACTCAACATTTTCTACAAGAACCCAACACAGGTACCAATTTGGCCAAAAAAAGGGGGCTGCAGAGATGGCTTGGCAGTTGAGGCACTTGACTGCAAAGTCTAAGGACCCATGTTCAACTCTCCAGATCCCACGTTAGCTAGATGCAAATTTTGAGACAAGTGCAAGGTCACACATGCCCATTAGGTGTTGCAAGCATCTGGAGTTCATTTGCAGTGGCTGAGGCCCTGGTGCACCAATTCTCTCTCTCTCTCTCTCTCTCTCTCTCAAATTAAAAAAAAAATAAAATTAGGAAGGTGAAATGAGCCTTATGCTGTTTACCATAGTGAGATGGTTGGAGGCAAATGATGTGGACATCTGCTCTGATGTCTGAGGCAGCATGTCAGTCTTATAAGTTGCATCCTGGGTTGACCATATGTCTCGCTGGGTAGCATGCTTGTTAGCATCCACAAAACCCTGGCTTCCATCATCATCACCACCTGAGCTAGGTGTAGTGTTGCATGCCAGTAATCTCAGCATCTGGTAGGTGGGGGCAGAAGGGTCAAGAGTAATGAATAGAAATGCTGCTCTGTAATGAGGGTTGATACCATGGTAGTAGTGGTGGTGATGATCAAACCCAACACTTTACACCAGCTGATAAATACTCTACCACTGAGCTAGCTACTCATAGTAGCCCCTTACCTCAGTCCAGACTTAAGAAGTTTTGCCATATCCCTGCAAAACAAATATTGTGAATTCTCATAATGTGAATTTATGAAAAATGATATGTCTTTTCATTAACTTCATGTTTTAGGTAATCTTCAAGGCCTTTAGGTGCAAATAAATATATCTTACAGAAAAGAAAGAGTTTAGGGTCTGGCTGGAGAGATTCCTCAGCAGTTAGGGCACTGGTCTGCAATGCCTAAGGACCCAGGTTTGCTTCCTCAGGACCCATGTAAAGGGAGATGTACAAGGTGGTACATGTGTCTAGAGTTCATTTGCAGTGGCTGGAGGCCATGGTGCACACATTCTCTCTCTATCTGACTCTTTCTCTATCTGCTTGAAAATAAATTACAAAAAATAAAGGGTTTACTACATTTCCCACCCAAGTGTCTGCACATTTCTGCCTAAAAACCTATTGTTTCCTTAATTTGCTTCTTGGGACCTATTGTTTCCTTCATTTGCTTCTTGAAGAAGTGACTTGTCTGCACCTGGAAACCTGGTGCAGCATCTGTGGGCTCATAACTTCATGTTGTATGTGACATGAACATCAAAAGACCTTCTCAGGGCGGGAGAGATGGCTCAGCAGTTAAGGTGCTTGCCTGCAAATCCAAAGAACCAAGTTTTGATTTCCCAGTACCCATGTAAAGACAGATGCACAAAGTGGCACATGGGACTAGAGTTCATTTGCAGTAGCTGTAGGCCTTGGTGCACCCATATCTCTCTCTCCCTCTTTATCTATTTCATATAAATAAATAAGATATTAAAAGAGACCTTTTCAGAAACCCATTGCTACTATGTCGATGTCCTCTCTAGAATTTAGACTTTCCTCCTCCATCCATAAGCCACTATTTATCATCTCATTTTATTTTTATTTTACAAATTATTTTTTTTTCTACTTAGGATCTCACTCTAGTAAGGCTGACCTGGAATTCATCATGTACTCTCAGGGTAGCCTTGAACTCACAACCACAATGATCCTACCTCTTCCTCCCCTGTGCCAGAATGAAATGTCTGTGCCACCATATCTGGATACCATGTTATTTTAACGTGTATATATACAAACATTCTTTCTGTCCCAGTGAACTTACCTGTTTTACATTATCTATATAAATGAAATAAAACACTGCATGACATTTGCTGTTTGGCTTCACCCATGGTGATTTCTTTCTGTCTTTCTTTCTTTCTTTCTTTCTTTCTTTCTTTCTTTCTTTCTTTCTTTCTTTCTTTCTTTCTTTTTCTGAGGTAGGGTCTCACTTTAGTTCAGGCTGACCTGGAATTCACAATGTAGTCTCAGCATGGCCTCGAACTTACAGCGATCCTCCTACCTCTGCCTCCCAAGTGTTGGGATTAAAGGTGTGTGCCACCACGCCTGGCCATTCTTTAATTCTATATTTCAGTGCATAGATGAACCACCTTTTCTTTTTTCTTTTTTATTTTTTTGAGAGAGAAGACAGAGAATTGGCTTTCCAGGGCCTCAGCCCCTGCAACTGAACTCCAGACACTTGCGCCACCTAGTGGGCATGTGCAACCTTGCACTTGCCTCACCTTTGAGCATATGGCTAAGTGGTATCTAGATTGTTGAACATGGGTCCTTAGGCTTTGCAGGCAAGTGCCTTAACCACTAACACATCTCTCCAGCTCAAACCAAGTCACCTTTTCTTTATTTATCTGTTGATATACAATTTTCTTTCCATGTTCGTTAGCGATAACTGTTACTACCACAAATACTCAGGTACACATTTTCCCTTGAACTCCCACTAATGTTTTGGAGGATATAGACCAGAAAATGTCCATTTTCTATGTCTGTTTTTAAGTATTTATGTCAGAGAGAAAGAGAGATTAAGAGGCAGATGGAGACAAGAAAATGGACACATCAGCGCCTCCAGCTACTGCAAACTAACTCCAGATGCATGTGCCACCTTGTACATCTGGCTTTACATGGATCCTAGGGAATTGAACCTGGGTCCTTATTCTTCCCAGGCAATTGCCTTAACTAATGAACCTTCTCTCCAGCCCATATGCTATTTTTTATTTGGTTATCCCACATGTACTTGAATGATTTCAACTAAAATCATGATTGCATTTCTTTTCACCTAGACGTGTGGTCAAAGAAGCAATGATTTAGGATATTGGATATGGGGTTGATAACAGCTATGGCTTGATGACTAATTTTGCTCCCACACCTTCTTGCTTGTTTAACTGACTCAAGAAAGATCCTAGCCTGTAGAGAGGGATTAACATTTAAGGTGCTTGTCTACAAAGCCTAAGGACCCAGATTTGATTCCCCAGTACCCCTGTAAAGCCAGATGCACAAGGTGGTGAGTGCCTCTGGAGATTGTTTTCAGTGGCTGGAGGTCCTGGCATGCCCATTTTCTCTCTATCTAATAAATAATAAAAGTAAAATATATTTTAAAAAGATGTAACTTGTTTTTTTCAGTTTTTTTTTTTAAGTAGAGTAGACCAGGATGACCTGGAAATTCACTAGGTAGTCTCAGGGTGGCCTTGAACTCATGGCAATCCTCCAACCACTCCTGCCTGAGTGGTGGTATTAAAGGAATGTGTTACCAGGCCCAGCAAGATGTAAATTTGTTGTTGTTGTTGTTCTGAGTTTTCAAAGGAGGGTCTCACTTTAGCTCAGGCTGACATAGAATTCACTGTGTATTCTCAGGGTGGCCTCAAGCTCATGGAGATCCTCCTATCTCTGCCTCCTGAGTGCTGGGATTAAAGATGTGTTATATCTTAGCCCATCATGCTGGGCTAAGATATAACATTTTTGCTCCTGGAATTTGTTTATAAAAAAGGCACTCACAAACGCACCCACCTCCGTATCTCACATTCCACAAAATGGCAAAAAGACATGGGATTTTCTTAGCCAAATATTTATTTATCAGTTTCTCTCTTCAGGCACTCTTGCACACATGGGATTCAGTGTCCTCCCTCTCCTGGTGTTGAATTAGCTTCAGTCCTCTTGGGAGGACACTTTTTCTTCCTCTATGACCTCATCTTGCTTCTTTATCTCCTATAGCTCACTGGTGTGCTTCTCTAAATCATGGTTCCTGGGCTGAAGAGATGGATTAGCAGTTATGTGCTTGCCCACGAAGCCTAAGAACTCATGTTCAACTCTCCAGATCCCACGTAAGACAGACACAGAAAGGTGAAGCAAGTGCAAGGTACCAAATTTCTGCTAGGTGGTGCAAGCATCCGGAGTTGATTGCAGTGGCTGAGGCTCTGGCACATGATTTTTTCTCTCTCAGTGATTCTCTTTCTAAAATAAAAATAAATAAATCATGGCTGTTTTTCCCTCAAAAGAAAAAAACAAACAACAACAAAACAGTTGATTCACTCTAATGCCCTATCCTTCATCCCTTAATTTTATATTTATTTCTCTATCTTCCATTTAATGATGCTTCTCTATGCCCCATGGTTCTGGTACTAGGTACACATTTTCAAGGAAAAACAAGTTGACAGGACATGCCTGGAGACATTTTGTCATGTACTTATGCCTATTTTTCCTAAATATTTTGTTTATTTGTTACAAGGAGAAAGGAGAGAGAGAGAGAGAGAGAGAGAGAGAGAGAGAATGGGCAAACCAGGGCCTCCATCCACTGCAAATAGGCTCCAGCCACATGTACCACCCTGTGAATCTGGCTTTACATGTGTACCTGGTTATCTAACCTGGGTCCTTAGGTTTTGCAGGCAAGCACCTTAATCACTGAGCAATCTCTTTGGCCCTTTTATCTATGTTTTCATTTTTATTTATTTATTTTTTTGTCCATTGGTTTTTATTTCAGGGAACTGAGAGACACAGAAAGGTAAGAATGGATCGTCTGGATAATGGTGAGGAAGACTCAAGGAAAGAACATCAGAATAACACACACATGTGCTTGGCATTTGGGTGTGTAAATAGATGATAGATAGATAGATAGATAGATAGATAGATACATAGATAGATAGATAGATATCAACTGGTTTAAAAGAGACAGAGACAGAAATATGGATAGTTGAATGGATGTGTGCTTAGGAATATAGATGTGTAGATGAATGCATTGGCATTTGAATGGATACATAGGTAGGTAGATGATAGGCCATAATATATATGATGGATAAAGAGATAGATTCTTATGCACATGGATGTATTGATAGTTGAATAATTGGGATAAATCAGACATACTGTTCTAAATTGTCTATAATATAGTATTTTACTAGTGATATCCACTTACCAATGCCTTTTCCATTTAACCATAAAAGTATCAGAAGACACTTCTGTGTATTGTCTGTGATATTAGATTTATATAATATTGAGCAGAAAAGGAAACGGTTCTTATTCCAACGTGGCTACCCTGGAGATGTCTATGTTCTACTCCAGGCAGGTCAATTTTTGCCTCCATTGATCATTGAGCATTGTCTGTGGAGAATGTGGGTCCATTACCCAAGTACACTATTAATATCTTCATGCTGAACTGCTTCTACACAGGACATGGGTGTGGTTTTTATGCACAATGTGGGCCTGTCATCATTCCATCAAAGCTGAGGGGCAGAATCATGCGTCCATGACCTCCCTGAGGATGATTGACAGCTCACATTGACTGAGGACAAGACTTAGGAGACCATGACCTCCCTGAGGATTATTGACAGTTCACAGTAACTATGGGAGGGGATTCTGGAGACCCACCCTCCCTGAGGATGATTGTTAGTTCACAGTGACTAGGTAAGAGGACTCACAAGAACATGTCCTCCCTGAGGATTATTAAATGTTCACAGTGTCTAGGAGAAGGGATTCAGGAGACTATGTCCTTCCTGAGGATAATTGACAATTCACAGTGACTAGGAGAGGGGACACAGGAGACTACAACTGGCCTAACAACAAATGTCTTTACCACTTTTTATAACATATTTTATTCATTTATTTATTTATGATAGAAAAATAATAGGTGCTTCAGGACCTCCAGCCACTGCAAACATACCTCAGATGCATGCACCACCTTGTGCATCTGACTTTACATGTATCCTGGGGATTCAAACCCAGGTCATTAGGCTTTGCAGTCAAATGTCTTAACCACTGTTCCATATCTCCAGCCCTGTCGTTACCTCTTTACCTGCACTATATTGGGCCCATCAACATATTATCATGAATGGTGTAGGAAGGCAAAAAAGATGAAAATTAGAACTTGGAAAGAAGAAAGATTTCAGTAGAAATGGAAGAGGGAAGGGGTAAAAGAGAAGGGGACTATGAACAAAATATATAATGAAGGGGCTGAAGAGATGGCTCAGCAGTTAAGGCACTTGTCTATAAAGTCTAACAACCCAGGTGTGATTCCTCAGGACCCAAATAAAGCCAAATGCACTATGACATGTGACATGTGACATGGCTGGAGGCCCATGAACACCCATTTTCTATCTCTCCTTGCAAATAAATAAAAAAATAAAATATTTATCAAAATGGCACATGCATCTGGAATTTGTTTGCAGCAGCTACAGGCCCTGGAATGCCCGTTCTCTCTGTCTCCCTTGTGAATAAAAAATAAAAAGGGGGGCTGGAGAGATGGCTCAACACTTAAGGCAGTTGACTGCAAAGTCTAAAGGCACTGGGTTCAATTCCCTACCTCTGAGCCTCTGTGCATCTGTCTTTAATTTCCAACCACTCTTGCAAAACCTCACAGTACCATGTGCCTCCCAGCAGGCTGGATATATCTCTGGAGTCTGCTATCTGGGCAAATGACACACCACCAGTCAACTATTCATAACTGGAATGTGGACAGTAGCCAGGTAATCCCACAGTAGAGACACACAGCCCAATTCTCACAGATTTAGAAAGTTAAAAATATGAACTGAGGATAAGAGTATCGCTTGAAGTTCAAGGCCACACTGACTACATAGTGAATTCCTGGTCAGCCTGGGCTAGAGCATATCCCTACCTCAAAATACTAAAACCAACCAACCAAACAGACAAAAAGATGGCAGGGTACTGGCACCAAAACAGACAGACCAGTGGAACAGATGAGAGGACACAGAAGTAAATCCATTCCTCTTTGATAAACTAGCCAAAAAATACTAGTGTAATTGGATGAAGTGACACATGCATGTTAAATTTGTTTGCAGTGGCAGAAGGTCCTGGCACACTTCTCTCTCTCTCTCTCTCTCTCTCTCTCTCTCTCCCGATTTCTCTCTCACATAAATAAAAATATTTTAAGTCTCTTTCTCTATCTGCCCCTGGTCTCTTTCAAATAAATAAAAATATTTTTTTCTTAAAAAAGGGCTGGAGAGATGGCTAAAAAATGTAAACTTGGGGCTGGGGAGATTGCTCAGTGGTTAAGGCACTTGCCCATGAAGCATAATGACCCAGGTTCAATTCCCCAGTAACCTCATAAAGCCAGGTGCACAAGGCGGCACATGCATCTGGAGTTCCATTGCAGTGGCTGGAGGTCCCGGCATACCCATTCTTTTTCTAGCCATCTCTTTGTCTCTCGGTTTTTCTCAAATAAATAAATAAGTAAATAAAAATTTATGAACTCACTGGGAATGGTGGTGCATGCCTTTAATCCCAGCACTCAGGAGGCAGATGTAGGAGGATTGCTGAGAGTTCAAGGTCACCCTGAGACTACATAGTGAATTCCAGGTCAGCTTGGCCTACAGCAAGACCCTACCTCGGAAACCAAAACAACAACAAAAAATTATAAACTCATATTGGTTTATACTAGAAACTGAGATACACACACACACACACACACACACACACACACATTTGGTTTTTTGCTTTAATCAGAGGCTACCCTGTTAGTAATTTCATCTAACTTGAACAAATTACTTTTTCATTCAGAAACAAGATGCAGTAGTCTATTATTTTTTTTTCAAATTTTAATATTTTCATTTATTTCTGAGCACAGAGAGATTGACAGAAAGAGAATGGGAGCACCAGGGCCTCTAGCTACTGCAAACGAACTCTAGAAGCATGTGCCATCTTGTACACCTGACTGTATGTGGGCTTGGGACAATTGAACTTGGGTCTGTTAGGCATAGCAGATAAGTGTCTTAACCACTGAGCAGTCTCTCCAGTCCTAATATTTCTTATTTAATGAGGTATGCATGTTTTGCAAAAATATCTTTGAGGGCGAGTGAGATGGGTGAGCAGTTAAGGCACTTACCTGTGAAGCCAAAGAACCCCGTTTCAATTCCCCAGGACCCATGTAAGCCAGATGCAGAAGGTGGCATATGTGTCTGGAGTCCATTTGCAGTGGCTGGAGGCCCTGGTGCACCAATCCTCTCCCCACCCTCTCTCGTCAAACGAATAAAAATAAAATATAAAGGTGTGAGCCACCATACACAGCATGAAAAAAACTCAACCAGAAACACAAAACATAAGTTATTTCAGACATATGTATCACATGTATAGATATATGTATACATAAGTGCACATATTTATGTATTTAGGTACATGCATGTTACAAATAATATCATTACTCCAGGTTCATGGTAAAGCCTGATGCACAAGGTGGCACATGTGTCTGGAGTTCCTTTGCAGTGGCTAGAGGCCCTGGTGTGCCTATCCTCTCTCTGTATTTGCCCCCCAATCTCTGTTTCTCTCTCATAAATAAATAAAATATTTTTAAATATAAATAAAATTTTCTGAAATTTACATAAAAACTCACTGCTTTATTGTTTTACATTACTTTAAGAATACAAAGGGAAAGCTGGTCTTGATGCTGGCACACACTTATGATATGAGCACTTGGCAACATTGAAGTAGCAGGAGTATCATCAGTTCAAGGCCAGCCAGGACTGTGAAGTGAGAACCAGGTCAGTCCAGAGTAGAGTGAAATTTTACCTCAAAGTGAATGAAATAACGGATTGACCTTTTTGTGTTTGTTCACAATAAACATGTGTACAGAGGTAGTGAAGAGCTTGACCTTATCTGTTTTATAAAACTTCAAGGAATGACTCCTCAGTCTTTTGTGATTGCATAGGACAATAATAATTTAAGTGAAGATTACTGTAAAGTGGTTAGAAATAAGAAATCTTGGGGCTGGAAGGATGGTTCAGTGGCACAGGAGGGACACCTTTAAAGAAGATGGTCCTGGGCTGGAGAAATGGGGTAAGCAGTTAAGGTGCTTGCCAGCAAAACCAAAGGAGCCTGGTTGGATTCCCCAGTACCCACATAAGCCAGATATATAAGGTGGGGTATGAGTCTGGAGTTCATTTGCAGTGGCTCAATGCCCTGGGGTGCCTACTCGCTCTGTCTTCCCCCTGTCTCTCTCTGCTTGCAAATAAATTAAAATATTAATAATATCTCAAGAAAGCAGAAAATCCAAGGCTGTGAAGGTCTCAACATTAAATGAGATTTTTCCTACACTCAGTAGGACTCAGCGAACACTGCTAGGCAGAAACCATGTGAGACGCCCTGTGTGGGAAGGAGTAGCTTGAGGTATTCTTGACTCCACCATGGCTACTGGAACCTGCATAAGACCAGCAGGGTGGTGAGCCCATCAACATTGTGACAAGGAGGATGGAGGGTACAAAAAGAATGAGACAACAGAACAGAATGGAATACCTTGACAAAAGACTGGCTTGGGCTGGAGAGATGGTTCAGTGGATAAGGCATTTGCCTGTAAAGCCTAATGACCTGGGTTTGAATCCCCAGCACCCAAGTAAAACAAAAAAGAATGTGGTCTTCATGGTACTTGGCATCACACAAGACACCTTAATGAAAACAAACTATATTTTAATTAAATAAGTACCTAATTATTTGCAAGTACAGAGAGAGAGAGAGAGAGAGAGAGAGAGAGAATAAGAGTGAATGGGTGTGCCAGGGCCTCTTGCCACTGCAAACAAACTCCAGATACATGGACCACTCTTTGCATCTGGCTTTATGTGAGCACTGGGGAATTGAACGCAGGAAATTAGGATTTGCAGACAAGCCCCTTAATCACCTAGCCATCTCTGCAGCCCAAAATAGTTCATTACCAAAAGTGAGGGGGCTGGTGAGATGGCTCAGCTGTTAAGGCACTTGCCTGCAAAGCCTGAGTTTGATTCCCCAGTACCCATGTAAAGGCAGATGCACAAAGTGGCTAATGCACTGGAGTTTATTTGCAGCTCCTGGAGGCCCTGACACTCAAATTTGATATGTTCTTTAATTTGATTTTATATGGTAGCTTTTAAATGTCTGAACAGTCTGTAGTATATACATGTCTGAGTCTATATTCATGAGAGCATGATTATATTTCAAGTTCTACCACTTGTTTGTATGCATTAAAAACACGTGGCTACAGGCCCAGAAAGCCAAATGTCACATGTCTCTCTTATATGTGGATCCTAGCTACAAATGTACTGACTTGTGTGTGATCTGGAACCAATAATCAGCAGCAGAGGCACATAGGCGAGACAAAGGCTATAAGGGAGGGAGGAGAGGGAAGTTTTTAAGAGGATGATATTGTATATTTGTAAGAAAAAGAACAGATTACAGGGGGGGAAGGCTTAGGCAAGGTCAGAGGAAGAGATCATATAAAAGAAATATTGGGGGAGGGTCAATCAAAATTCAAGATATTCTGAATAAGACATATGAAAATCTACTTTTTAAAATAATGGCACATCCAGAAGCCATACGTTGTTACTAGAAAATTTTCAGTGCCTGGATGGGATACCTCCCAGTGAGTCATTGGCCAGGGACATCTATGTTGCCTCCAAAACATTACAGGCTATTGCCAAGGCCCTTGGTTCCCCATGAGAAGGAGATGGTAAGACCCTATTTCTGAAGACATCACATGCCTGAGTGGCAGAGTCACTGAGGAATCAAGGTGGTGCTGAGCAGAAAACCTTCTCCCTGAAGCCCAGAAAACTGAAAGCTGGAAAAAGCTGCGTGGTATGCAGTGTTATGGGAGACAGAAGTCATCAGCAATAAAACAGTGGACGATGGAAACCTCATGTTTGTCCAGACAGGCCAAATGTCTGAACGAGTGCAATAGTGGCATGTCTGCTCTAGGGGAAACCAACGGCTCTGTAATTGGACTGAAGGCCCACTCTATGGGAGGGAATACATTCCTGGTACTGAAAACCTAATCAAAAGCCTGTGGCAGGAGAGGTCAGAAGCCTTAGGGGTATAAAGCCTGCTCTTGTCTGGATAAATGCATATGTTACTCTCACCAAATTGCCCTGAAATCACTACACTTAATGTTCATACTCATATATTAATGGTACTCTCACTTCTGGTTAGTGAAGCTCTGGTTAGTGGCAATGACCACTGGGATGACCTAAAAGGCAACATAGTGCTGAGAAGAAGGGACAAAGGAGGATCCAGCACTTAAACATCTCACACCCTCCAAGGCTCAGAGTCCACTGTGGAGGAGGTGATGGAAAGAATGTAAGAGCCAAAGGAAGGGTACCACTCCCTACATTCAACTATCCAGACAGAATTTGGCTTCAGTGTCCAAGACCTCACAGTGCATAGCAACATCCACACAAGACCCTCATAACAGGAGAAAAAGAGGATGACATCAAATTAAAAGAGAGTCTAATGGACAGGGGGAGGGGATATGACAGAGAGCTGAGCTATGAAGGCGAAAGTGGGGGAGGGGAGGAAAGGGTAGGGAAATACCATGGTTTGTTGTCTGTAAGTATATATGTGTATATATATATATATATATAAACACGTGGCTAGCTATGTATTAAAATAAAAAGGGCTGGAGAGATTGATTTGTGGTAAAGGCATTTGCCTGTGAAGCTAAAGGTCCTGGTTTAATTCCACAGGACCCACTTAAGCCAGATGTACAAGTTGGTGCAGGCATCTGGAGTTCATTTGCATTGGCTGAAGGACCTGATGCACCAATTCCCTTCCTCCTTCCCCCCTCAAATAAATGAAATAACTAAAAAATAAACTATAAATATACCTATAAATGTAGGCCCAGAATGGTGGCATATATCTTTAATCCCAGCACTTGGGAGGCAGAGATAGGAGGATTCACAATGAGTTCAAGGCCAGCCTGGAACTACAGAGTGAGTACCAGTTCAGCCTGGGTGAAAGTGAGACCCTACCTAGAAACAAAAATGCAGACAAAAAGTACAATGAAATACAAATCTATAAAGATAATATAGATAAGGGCTTTGAAGGTGGTTCAGGTGCTTTCTTGCAAAGCCTTCTTGCCCAGGTTCAATTCCCTGGCACCCACATATAGCCGAATGGAAATTGATGCAAGCAACTGTGATTCAATCTTGCCTGTGCCAACAGGAGGATGAAGCAGGAGAATCCTAAGCTAATGGGCCAGCTGGTATAAAATTTCTTTGCAGTCTGAGAGTTGTTCTCAGTGGCAAGAGACCTTGTCTCAAAGAGGGTGACAAACAGACCTAGAAATTGTCCTCTGACTTTCACACATATACCATGGCATGTGTGCCCCCTGACACATACATACACACACATGAATAAATAAAATAATGATAATTTGTCATATTTTCAACTTGATACTTTTTAACTTGACATATTGGTAACAATCTAACTAAATTCTATATCAGTGCTGGAAATGTTGCTAGGTAAAGCCTGTAATGGAGTCACTGAATAAAGGTAATGATATAATTTGATCACTACATAGCAGTAAAGATCTAGTTTTCCCCAGGACTTTTCTCCCATATTTTCTCTTTTAGCTTCTGCAAGGCATACAGATTCTTAATACGCCGGGCGTGGTGATGCATGCCTTCAATCCCAGCACTCCGGAGGCAGAGGTAGGAGGATCACCATGAGTTTGAGGCCACCCTGAGACTCCATAGTGAATTCCAGGTGAGTCTGAGCTAGAGTGAGACCCTACCTCGGAAAAGCAAAAAAAAAAAAAAAAAAAAAAAAAAAAAAAAAAAAAAAAAAAAAAAAAAAAAAGATTCTTAATGCCTTTTTCTTCTTTTGTTAAAATATTTTTATTTATTTATTTGTGAAAAATGCACAAGAAATATGGAGGAAGAGGGAGAGCATGGGCACACCAGTGCCCCCAGCCACTCCAAACAAATGTCAGATGCATGCACCACCTTGTGAATCTGGCTTACATGGGTCCTGGGGAATAGAACCTGGGTCCTTTGGATTTGCAGGTAAGCACCTTTGCTGCTAAGCCATGTCTTCAGCCCCCTAATGCCTATTATCTCAACAACATGGTGTTCCAAATAGGACAGTGATGAAATGAGAAGGAAAGACTGTATTTGAAAGAGCATTTTAGAGCTAGGGCTTTAGGTGTTCTACTACAATATGAATGAATGAAACTTACAACCCCACTTCATGTTCATGTCATTTAATTTTGTTTCCATGTAGTATAATCTCTGCCCTGTATTATGTTAATTAAGACAATCATATATACTTCTTTGAATATGTTATTGTAGTGGGGAACCAAGGGTCCACACATGTTAGGCAAGCACTGTAGCCTGAGCTGAGACTGAACCCAGGGTCTTGTGTTTTGCTAGGCAAGTGCTCATCCCAGGCTTTTTTTTTTTCCCCCTTTTTTTAAAAAAGGGGGGGAAAAAAAAATTTTTTTGAATTTACCCCCGGGGGCCCCTTTTTTTTTTTTAAAAAAAAAAATTTTTTTTTAAAAAATTTTTTTGGTCCTGAATTGGGTTTATAAAATTTTAAAAGGGTGAAAAAACCTAGAAAGTTTAATTTAAAATATAAAAGGTTTTTAAAATTAAAAAGGAAAAATTTTTAAAATAATGGAAAATTTTATTTTTAAAATTTTTTTAATTGAATTTTAAAATTTCCTTTTTTCCGGGGGAAAAAATTTGCTTAGGGGCCTGAAATAACTTTAATTCATATTTTATTAAATTAAAATTTCTTTTTTGGGAATCCAAGGAAATTATATTTTTAAGCAGTTCCCACTGTAGGCCAAAATATTATTGAACAAAGGGGATTTTCCCCCAGGGGCCCAATGGGGAAATTGAGGGTAATTGGGAGAAATAAAGGGTTTACTAGTCTATACATTTATTGCAATGAATTGTGACTGTACAGACATATGAGCATAGTAAAGTCATATCAGGAAAACCAGGTCCAAGAGCATATTTTAAACACAAGTCCAAGTAAAGTATACATTTCCCTCACCTAGACCCCATAAAATGGTCACCTAACACTGTCATGACACATTACTCTGGTCCCATTTCCTTAGTATCCCAACTCCAGGTATGGTAAGTACCTCAACCACTCCAGAGTGCCAAGAATAATCTATTTTCAAGGGAAGTTGTCAATTTTTTAATGATGAAAACCAGGGATCATTTATGAGATGGTGTAGTTCATTTATTCTTCAAAATTTGTAAGTATATTGTCAGGATTTAAGGACAAAAATGGAAGAAAAAGGTTTGGGTCTGAGAATAAAGGATTTAGACTGTTTCATGGGCCTAAGAGTTTACTTAACATGAGGCAAGAGAATGGTGGGGATGGGAGTGAGGCAGGAGGATTCATATCCCTAGTAAGGGAATGGAGATGGAAGTGCTTTTATATACTGAGGCTTTTCAGAAAGACCCAGGGAGAGGATATATCATTGGGGGAGGTCACATTTCTCCTTCGAGCCCTGGTGCAGTAGGGCTTAATCAATTTTTTATTTATTTTTGTTTATTTATTTATTTGAGAGCGAGGAAGAGAGAGAGAATCACTTTTAATCAATTTTGAAAATTGCGATTCCTTTATTCCAGTATCTTGGGCCTTGTCTGCACACAGCTGTTAGGAGAGGGAGAACATGAAATCTTGAAACCTAATACATTCCCTGTGTGCCATCTGATGCATAAGACAAATATTTCAAGTGATTACTTTTCTTTTCCTATAACAAACAAAACCTCTACCTAGAACTCCATGTCCTCTAGATACCGCATCAAACTTCTCTTCATGAGTTGCTTCTACCAAGAGCTGCTGCTGGCAGCTGTGTCACTTGACTTCCCCCAAGCCCACTACCTTCTCCACACTCCTCCTACTTACTGTCCTTTAGAGGGTACAGGGCTTTGTGTCTTCTCATGCATGGTTACATCTCACCTGGCCTTACTTACCACTCAGGAGCAACATCGTCTCCTGACCCACCCTATCTCTTGCAATGTTCACTGCTTCCCTTTGTCAGGGTCAGTATAAATGCCACCTGCTGACAGTGTCAGACCCTGAACAGCCAAGCACAAGAGCCTCGTGAACACTCACCCCACATCCCTCTATTTGCATCGATCACACTAACTGGCTGTCACTTTATGAGTGGTGCATTTTACTTGCTGTTTAGTTTGCTGCTTGCCTGTCACCTTAGAATATGTTCTCTGGGAAAGCAGGACAGTGCTATTTTGTTCACCTCATACTGTCATTGTTTCACTGACCATGAAAATGGAACAAATTTTAGTGACTTCATGAACATAATGAACTGATAAAGCTATAATTACAAAATGATCATTTTAAATGAAGCTATAAGCAATCTATGTTAGTTTTAATGTATGTCCCCATAGACTGAAGTGTTTTATCAAAGCTTGCAATGTGGATGTTTAGTCCCCTGGCTGGAGAAGATGTCACTGGCAGCAGATCCTGGGGCTCAGCCCAAAGGTTTGTTTGGGGTCCCTACCAATGTTACAGAGAGAGCAGTGTGAGCTCTGGGGTCCTGCTTGTTGCTGGTTTGTGCTGGCTGCTTTTGGTTTTTGCTGGCTGGTTATGGTTCCTTTCTGCTTGATTTTTTGAATGGGAGCAAACTTCTTCCACCATTGACGGAACTTCCCTGTGCATCTGTACGCTTGAAATGAATCCCTTCCTCCAATGAACTGTTCCTGGTTTGGATGTTCATCCCAGCAACGTGGAGACGTCAACAACTCTCCTTATTGTAAAATAGTGGATTCTCTTTTGTTCTCTATTCAAAGTGCCATTATACTGAAACTGAAGTGTGACTAGGGTGATTGCTGAATACAATATGTATGGTTAGGAGCAAGTACCATCTCAAGCCAAAAATTCCACTTATGCAGAAGATAGCAGAATTCTAGACAAAGGAGGGAACTAAAGGAGGTCTCTAATGCTGGCCCTCACTACACTCACCAGTAGCATGAAGAAGTGAAATACAACATTCATTTTTAAATTGTTTTTATTTATTTTGTTTATTATTTATTTATTTATTTGTTGCTTTGTTTTTTAAGGTAGGATCTCACTCTAGCTCAGGCTGACATGGAATCCACTATGTAGTCTCAGGCTGGCCCCAAACTCACAGTGATCCTCCTACCTCTGCCTCCCCAGTGCTGGGATTAAAGGCTTGCAGTGCCATGCCTGGCTTTTTTATTCTTTTTTAAAAGGCAGGGAGGGGGCTGGAGAGATGGTTTAGTGGTTAAGCGCTTGCCTGTGAAGCCTAAGGACTCTGGTTCAAGGCTCCATTCCCCAGGAGCCACCTTAGCCAGATGCACAAGGGGGCACACATGTCTGGAGTTCATTTGCAGTAGCTGGAGGCCCTGGTACCTCTCTCTCTCTCTCTCTCTCTCTCTCTCTCTGCCTCTTTCTCTCTCTGCCTGTCTCTCTCAAATGAATAAATAAAAATTGAATAAAATTTTTAAAAAATCTGCATGTAAAATTGAGTTTCTCAGATGAAGGTAAGTCTGAAAAACACCATTATTTTACAAAACACGAAATAACTGAAATCAGGGCACATGAGTCTGGAGTTCATTTGCAGTGGCTGAAGGCGCTGGCTGGCCCATTCTATCTGCCTCTTTCTCTCTCTGTCTGTCACTCTCAAATAAATAAATGAACAAAAAAAATTTTAAAGGCAGGGAGGGAGAAAGGCAGAGAGGGAGAGAAAGAATGAATGATTGAGAATGGCCATGGCAGGGCCTTCAGCCACTGCAAAAAAAAAAAAAAAAAAAAAAAAAAACTCCAGACCTGTGTATCTGGCTTACATGGGTCCTGGGGAATCAAACTTGGGTCTTTTGGCTTTGCAGGGAAGCACTTTAACTGTTAAACCATCACTCCTGTACACAACTTTCTTGAAACAAACTAAGTTACAGAGGAAATCAAACAGGTCCAAATGTCATATGATGGGCATTTGTTCCTATACTGCATTAAACATTCTCTTTGTGCCTTTGATTCTAGGAATGCTTTCATGCACTAGCCTACAACAGATAAATTTTGCACTATTGTCTTTGAACAATCAGAAATTACCAGTATAATGAAGGAATATTCTTCATTTGACTATATCACATAACAAAATATTGTTAAGTTTAATTTACCCAAGCTGAAAGGTGCTTTATATTATGAAAAATAAAGAAGTAGTAATGATACTAAATAACATCTATCTCATTAAAAGTATGAACAAAGTATTTAAAAAAAGAACAGACTGAAATTAAGACTATAAACAAGATGTCCAAAATTAACAAGAATTAATGAGCATTGAAGGTTTGGCTGGTCTCCAGAAAAGCAGATGCGCCCAAAGCTGGAGATTGAAAATGGATATTTTGAACTTGAGTTATTGATGGTAGGCACTGTGCTGGTTACCTGCTGCACCACCTCATGCTTCAGGTTGAGCTTCAGAGCATCCTGCTGGTTCCTGCCCCTCAGGATCATGCACAGGGCTTGTCCCTGGTACTGTGCTGCCATGGAAGAGAGGGAGTATTCCCCCAGTCAGCCACTTGGACATACATGCCTGTGTGGTTATCATAGCTGTAGAGTGATTTGTAAATTGAATAGCCCAAAATGCATGACCAAAGATGCATATAGGTTTAATTTTACCTATCTTCTGAAGTTGCCATCTCTGACGGTTAATCTTAATTGTCAATTTTAGATCTTAAATCACCTAGGAGACAAACTTCTGGTCTTGTCTGTGATGGAATATTAACCTAGGTTAATAGTGATGAGAAGACCCTTCCTAAATGTGGGTCATACATTCCATAGGCAAGAGCTCTGGACTCAGTTACATGTAGACAAGGAACTGAACATCATCATTCATTGCTGTGTGTCCTGACTACAGATGCAATGAGACAAACTTCCTCAAAATTTTGGTACCTGCCTTTCATATCATGATGGAATATATGTTCAGACTCTGAACCAAACAAATTATTCATTATATGTATTTTGTCAGGTAGCTTATCAGAGCAGTAAGGAATGTAACCAATATAGCACATTGTTGTGAAGAAGTTAAGGCAGTGCTTTAAATAGTGATTTTTAGGCTTTTGCAGCTGGTTTCCATGAGGAATGTAGAAGAATTTGGAATATTGGGCTAGATAGTACCCCATATTAGGCTGGGTATGTAGCTCAGTTAGTAAAGAGCTCTCCTAGCATATACAGATCCCTGGATTAGATCCTCTGAACCATGTAAACCAGGAACAGTGGTACATACCTGTTAAGACCAACATTTGGGAGGCAGAGGCAGGAGGTTCAGTAGTTCAAGATCATCATTCTCTGACACAAAAGTTTCCCAGGAATACAAGCAAGACTCTGTTTCAAATATTAAAAAATTAAAAATACCAAGATTTCTGCAAGAAAAGATTAATGGACAATTCTTGTGGGAATTTGGAAGGCCAGAATGCTAACAGAACCAGAGACACTCAGCTCATAAGAATTCAGAGTGAAACAGGACTCTATCTGACTTAAACTGTCATTTCTGTTATATTCTGGTGAGGAGTCTAACTTCATTCTGCTCCTGTACTGAGAACTTGAATAAGGCCAAATTCAAAAATAATGGTACTTACTTTGAAGAGAAAATTTCAAGAGGTAATAGCATTCAAGTTGTGGTATGGCTGCTACTACTGCTTTCATCCCTACTGAAGTGAGAGAGAAAGAGAAAAAAAAAGATGGAACAGGAAAATATACAATTGGGCAAATTTAATGCTAAAGACAAAAAGAAGTTTGAAAGGAGCTGTAATTGTTAAGACGATGAGCGTTATTAAAGGGAAACTTTGGAGCTCAGTTAGTAAAGTGTTTGCTGTACAATTCAGATCCTCAGGCTCAGATGAAATGCTGTAAGCTTTCCCAGACTTTTGTAATATCAATGTACCCAAGGTGTGCAAAGAGAGGTAAGAGAATTACCCTCTCATCATATTGATACCTTCATGTTTACTAGAAACATTGTGTTATTACTTCTATGTCCATTATAATATAAATACTAGTATTCCTGTCACTGAATAATGCTCTTCTCATTGCCTAAAAAAAAAAAAAATCTTCCTTATGGAGACATGTTCTCCCTGTGTAGTATAGACTACCTTCTAACCCACAGAAATCTTGCTGCTTCAGCTTCTTGCATACTGGTATTATAGAACACATATTTGCTAACATGGCCAACATTTCCTCAGGAGATTAAAAGGCACCACCAGACATGTGAGAAGTGCTGCACCTCAACCTGTCTTGTATTGTGGCATTAAAGGCAAGCCACTTCTAAACTGTGATAAGCACACTGAGAATATTTCAAGTGTGATCTACCTGGTTATTTTACTTGTTTATTCCTAACATTCATTTTTCACAAGTTAATATATGTATAAAATATATTTTGAACATGTTTCCCTCCCTTATTACTGTGATGTCCCTCCCATAGAACTGCTTTGTAACTAGTGGTTTCTCTCTTTTGGTGTGGTCCCAGATTTTTTGACTCTTAAATAATTGCAGAAAGGCCTACACAAGTAGACAAGGAGAAAGAAACTTTGTAATGATCAAAGAGATAGTAAAGCTTTGAATACATTGTCAAATAGGCAACAGGGTACTTGGAGTAGATTACTAAATGACACTAGGAAGTAGTCTTAGACTTCTTAGGGGTTTTGAGGGATATGGGCTTGTTGATATGGCTGTAATTTAAGTGGTCCTATGGTTCAATTGGCAGGTTTGGGTTACATAGAATATTCTCTATTGAGCATGTTCCTTCCATGATACATCTGATTTTCATGAAAGATATGCCCAGTTATATATACAAATAAGATGGTCAATAGAGAATTCTCCCTAAAAGTTCACTTAGAGGGCACAGTCTGCCTTACTATGCATGTATAACAAAAACCAGTACAAGCTGCTGGTCTGATCCTGGATCATCTAAGAACTTGTTTTAATAGGTACTGATCATGAATAATGGTCACTAAGGAGAGGAGAAAACTAGTACTGTTTAGAGTGGAAAACATGTCTAGATGGGGGGTGAGGGATTCTATGTTGCCAAAAGCTTGCCAGGTACATTATGTATGAGAAGGGAACATTTACTGCTGAAGCCATGTGGTGTCCTAACTGGCTAAGTTATTCACTATGCTTACCTACCACATTTCCTTCCCAACTATTTCTCTTCTTACCTTCATGTCCATTTTCTGTGGCACACAATTTAATTAGTATATAAGGGTGGCTTGGGACTTATTTATTGGACCATGGACAAATTACCAGTAGCTAAAACATTTTAATTTTTTAAATAATCTTATTAGATAATTTAATTTTATAGAAGGATAATTAATGAAAGATAAACGTTATCAAAACAAAAATGAAACTTGGGCTGCAGAGATGGTTTACAGGTTAAGACCCTTGCCTACAAAGCCTAAGAACCCAAGTTTGATTCACCTTCACACAAATAAACCAGAGGCACACAGCAGCACATGTGTCTGGAGTACATTTGCAATGGCTACAGGCTCTCTCTCTCTCTCTCTCTCTCTTTCTCTCTCAAGTAAGTAAATAAAATATTTCAAAAATAAAACTCAGTTGAAATTGTTTCATATTTGCAAATATAACAAAACAGAATACTACAACATTTTTAGTAGCATTACAAATTAGAAGGTGAAAAAATAAAAAAAAAACAAATTGGAAGGTGAAATGTATCTCAAAGTCAATCAAATCAATTTGAACAGCAATTGCTAATATAAAATAACCAAGTATCTAAAATATCTCATAAATGGTCAGTTAATCCAATTAATCATGACTTTTATGGTTTAAATACAGCATAGATATCATTTACTTAGATTTATTTATTTATTTTTCATTTCATGGGACTCTTTCTGCTTTCCTACCATCTACCTTCTTTTACTCTCTAGGTATATTTGGAAATCAAAAGCTAAGATCTGTTTATAAGAGAGAATACAGGACACTTCACTTAATTTAGCAGTTATGTTATTGTTACACAGACAAAATACCTGAGCAAAAGCAGCTTATGGGAGGAAAGAATTCATTTCAGGCTTACAATTTTGAGGGGATGTTTCATCATGGTGGACAAAGAATGGCAGAGCAGGTACCTGGGGCATCACATTTTCACACAAAGCAGGAAGGATCTCATATGAGTGAGTCAGTCCTCGCTACCCAATAGGGCTGAGTTAATCAACACCATGATCCACCCCAGCAACACAACTCCTCCAGCAAGGATTCACTTCCCAAAAGCTCCACCATCTAGGTAGAAAATTAATCACAAACACCTGAGGCTATGGGGACATTTTACATTCAAATCCCTACTCTCTCCTTTTTGTTTTAGGTAGGACTTCACTAGTGGAGGCAGTCCTGGATCTCACTGTTTAGTCCCTGGTTGGCCACACCCTCACAGCCATGCTCCTGCCTTTGCCTCTAGAGTGCTGGGATTAAAGGTGTGTGTCACCACATCTGGATCCACGGCTGTTAATATGTTTATATTTCCAGTCTAAGTCCTTTATTCCAACTAGTTTATTGTGCATTCCCTGTAACATAATCCTGTGATATAGATTAGGAGCCAGGTAGTTCACACTGTGTGCAGTTTAGCCAGGCTCACAGATCTTGAAGAGAGATAGACATCAGTCTGTCTGGACATCAAACAGTAAGTCAGTTCCAAAGTTCACAGGCTGAAATTCTAGGAGAACTTACTCAGCAAAGTTGTATGTATTAGTGTCTCATTGTTAGGACAAATCACTTGACCCTAATTAGCTTATGTGGAAGGAAAGAATTTATTTCTTCCCTAGAGTTTTGAGAGGAAATTTCATCATAACAGGAAAAGCATGATAAGAAAAAATAAAGTTGGGGGACACATCTCCACAACAGCAATAAGGAAGTAGTGGGGCTGGACTATGACACCACCATGTTCCCCCAGCAACACACCTCCTGCAGAAAGGGTCTACCTCTCAAAGACTATAATAGCTTGGAATTAAGTATGAGGTTTAACCATGAACACATGAGGCCATGTGGGCCCTTTTATGTTCAGATTATTATGAAGGTGATGGCTGCTGATGTGGCCAATCAAATCTAAAGCAGATTGGTTTAACAGAACTGATCATGGGCTGAGAGTCAGTAGCATATCCTGGTCCCATCGAGGTCACATAAAGCATAACCAGGAGCCATGTCTATCCACATTAGGAGGGGAGCAGAGGAAGTAATGTGCTCAGAATATGCCATGTGCGGAATTATTCACCTTTTTTATGAAACACCAGGAAGGGGAGGGTTCTTAGGTATAGCTCACACCAAAAGTGTCATTATTAGAGTAGTGGATGAATTAAAGACTGATGAAACTTTCAGATGGACTTTCAGAGTTTTTCTGTAGGTGAATACCAAAGACTAGGACTTTTAAATATGTTTAATGATTCTGATAAAATCTTATGTCCCCTTGACACACTGTCTAACCCTATTGAATTCCAACATTATTGCAGTCAGTCTCATGTTGCTGGGATGAGCATCCAAGCCAGACATAGTTTTGGAGAAGAATGGGATTTATTTCAGCTTAAAGATCTAGGGGAAGTTCTACATACAGGGGAAGGAGTTGGAACCCTTTCACAGATCCAAGTACAGAAAAATGCTGCAGCACAAATGCGTGTGCGCATACACACACACACACACACACACACACACACACACACACACAGGCAGCAAGCAGTAGGCCTGCTCGCAAACAAGAGCTTGAGGGCAATGTAGTCTGGTGGGCAGTAATGTCACAGTAGGGCTCTGGCACATGGGCATGTGCACTCCACTGTCACAGCCCTGCCCTGGAAAGTTGGCAGCAGAGCTGGTGGTGGTCAGGAACAGGACCAGTCCTCCACCATGAATGTGGGTTAGGCTGAGATGGACTCTGGGGATAGGCGGTGTCCCAGCATGGGGCAGAGACACCCTGAGGGGAGGTTCTCAAGGGGATTCCCTAGGGTCAGAAAGGTGTGGCTCTGTGAACCATGGCACCTAGCTTTAAAAAATAAAATAAAATGAATTTCTGGGGACACAGTTATGTGCAGGAGATGGTTGTATGAAGTATTAATACTGTTTTTTTAGTATAAATTGTTAGACAGTTTGGAAGAGTCTGTTTAAATTGAAATATGCAGTGTATACCCCTCTGATCTGAGACCTTAACACTTCATATACAGTTAGAAGAATTCCAGAAAGAGAGAATTATAGCTTTTGCTTAGTCCAAACAATCATTAATTTACATTCTGAGTGAAAAATGTTGCAAAGGTAAACCTCATTTCAGTACATGTCACACTGTAATGTTGGGAGTGTTTGGGCCACTTTTCAGAAGGGAGAGATGAGTTGTTCTGAAGACACCCGTGGGCCCAAGAACTCTCACCTATTGGAGAGGGCCTGAAGGTGTGATCTGTAGGGAGGAATAACAGCCAGGCTCCACCTACTGTGCTCTCTACCCACACCATCTTCCTCCCAAATTATTTACAGTGCTTCTGTTGTTTTAAACTGTCTTAGTACTGAATCCAGGTATCATGATGTGTATGAACCCAATAGTTATGAAGGGTTGAACAAGGTATTTATACTTTATTAGAAAGATTAAAAATCAATGTGAAGAAGCCCAGCATGGTGGCACATGCTTTCAATCCCTACATTTATGAGGCAGAAGCAGGAGGATTGCCATGAATTCAAGGCCACCCTGAGACTACCAAGTGAATTCAAGGTTAGCCTGGGCTGGAGTGACACCCTACCTTGGAAAACCAAAAAAAAAAAAAAAAAAATTCAATGTGATGAGATTTGACATACATGTAATTTGTAGGAATTTGGCTACTTTACCCTTTGTTTTTGATACTATTAGTTTGCCACATTTAAGTGAAATAAAGTGTTGGTTTACTCTTCAGATTGGCTTATCCCATTAAAATCTTAGAAAACATGTACTTTAAACCACCTTGTATAAAATATCAATATTTTATTTGGATTATATAACTTTGTGGTTAAAAATAGCATGGGCACTTCCAAGTTAATGTCCTTAATCTTCAGGAAAATAATAATGTTTAATTGTGCAGTATTTAAATGTAAAAGGAACATTGACGTCTTTGAATTTATTAACGACATTTGAGGATACAGTTTACCATATTCTAGATCTCATCAGTAGTTTCACAGATCTACAGCACCTAACCTGAATCTACCCAAGGTGCCTTATATACCCAGGAAGCATCTCATGGACTAGACAATAGGATGGGTGGGGAGGGAGGGGAGGGCAACGGAGGGGTGGGAAACACAAATCTAGACCCAAATGGCAATAGTACCATAAAATTCTACTTCCTAAAAGGCAGACCAAATGGCTGAACCTTCACCAGGCCCTTAGGGGGAACACCTGAACCACAAGACACTGGAGAGGGTATGATGAAGACTAACCTTCATCTTCTACAGCTTCCCTCCCTCCCTCTACCTCCCTCTCCCTCCCTCTCCCCCTCTCTTCTCTCTAACTCGTGTATCGTCTTATCGTTTTCCTCCTTTTCTTAGTGGACATTGACCTATAACTCCCAGTACCAGCATGTGGCTATCATCCACAATGAGCTTTTGATCAGAGAGACCTACAAGGTTTCCTAAAATTAAGACAGACTTCTGCCCAAGTACTTGATGACCGACCAAAGGTTAGTGGTAAGATCCTACTGCTGAAGACACCTTATGTGGTTGACACATAAAATGGAATGGCATGGCTGGAAGCTGGAAGAGTCAGTCCCCAGACAGTCAGCACGTCTAGGGCCAGAAGGTGCTACCTGGGCGACTGGGGGAAAACGACCAATATCTGTCCAAGCAACTCATGGTCTAACCTACTTACCAGCAAAAAAACCTGTTGTGATGCCCACACAAGTGCAATAGTGGCACACAGCCATGGTGGGGAACCAACTGCTCTTGATTTGGCTACGTGATCCCCTCAGTGGTATGGGACCCATAGCTAGAGCTGGGAAACAAGTCAGAACCATATCCAAGCATGAGCCCACTCTCCATTATCAAGCTACCATCAATCGTGGGCTACAAGAGGGCCTACACCTGTTAAATGCTCTATAAAAAGGTAAGGGTTATCTCATATGTCCTGGTGCTAACTTACTCTCCATTGGAGAATCTGTTTCTCTTTTTCAGATAGATGTAGATCCTAAGGAGAGAGCCACCCCATCATACCTCAAAAGGGCCCCAGCTGAAACTAAGAAAAATTGGCAAAACAAGCAAGGGTGCTGTTTTCCTGGTGAACTGGGTACCAACACAAGGGGGAAGGAGATCAACACAGAGAAAATCAACTCCTACCAAATCAGAGACCCAGAGGCCCCCAACACCTCATCACTGAAGCAGACCAAAAATGAACCCAACATGGCTCAGGGAAATTTTGCGGAAGAGGGGGCGGAAAGAATGTCAGAGCCACATGTTGGGTCATGATATGCAGAGACATTTATCCTACCCATAACTGTGGGCTAACTCCAGAATGCATGACCCATATACGTCAACAAGGAAGAGCCAAGGGGAGGGGATAGGTCACGGATGATGCTAATAATGGTACCAAACTGACTGTATTTGCTGAATACAAAACTAATTAATAAAAAAATAAAAACTTAAAAGAAATGTTTCTTTCTTTTGTGTGTGTGTGGGGGGGGGGGGCTTAAATACTTGAGGGGAAGTTCTGTCATGGCCGGGGAAAAGAATAACATGAATAGAGGTTGGATATCACTCCCTGGCCTAGATCAGGTGGACAAAAACAACAAGAGAATGTGCAAAAAACAGGTAAGAGGAAGCTGGCTATACCATCTATAATCCCACTCCCAACAATACACTGCCCCCAGGAGGTGTTAATTCCTAAAGCACCATCAGCTGGGAACCGAGCATTCAGAATACTTACCTTTATTTAGGAAACCTGAATCAAACCACCACATCCCCCCACTGGACCCCCCAAACTGATAACCACACATGATGATGTAAAATGCAATGCATTCATCCAACTTTGAAAGTCCCCATAGCTTTTAATCAATCCAATAATATTCAAACATTCCCATAGTCCAAGATCTTTTTTCAATTAATTAATTTATTTTCAAAATATGTTTTAAATATTTCTTTATAAGATATGTACATATTTTGTACATTACACATGTTGGTAACGTCCTTTCCCTCCTCCCTGTATCTTTACTGAAGAGGCCTTCATCATTAGGGATGCAAGTCAGCCCCATGGAGATTGTCGGTCATGTATTATGGGGGGGGGGGGGAAGGCAATGGCTGTGTGCAGAGTGCCCCAACTTTTGGCTTTTAACAATCTTTCTGCACACTCTTCTTCAAATTTTCCTGAGCCATGCAGGGAGAATTTAAGTTTACTTCACTGGTGATACTTCATTGATAGGATCCTCTGGATCTCTGGTTTGGTAGGTGTTGAGTGTCCTCAGTATCTATCTCCATCACTCTTGTGTTGATAACAGATCCACTAAGAAAGCAGCTCTCTTGCTCGATTTGCCAATTCCTCTGTGATGGAGTGCACTGTTTATCTCCTCAGGTCCAGCTCCAGTTTGAAAAAGAGAAGCAGATTCTCCAATGGAGAATGAAGTCGCACCAGTTAAATCATATAACCATTATTAGTTTAGAGAGAATTAAAAGTGTATAGACCGTCTTATAGTCTAAGTTTAGTGGGAGCTTGACAGTGGAAAGCAGAATAATTATCTGGATATGATTCTGCCTTGTTTCCCTGTTCCAGATATGGATTCTTTTCCACTGAGTGGATCTGTTATCCAAGCCAAGAGAAGTTGGTTACCCACCATGGCTGTGTGCCACTATTGCAATGGTGTGAGCATCACGTTAGGTTATTTGCTTCTGAGTTGCTTAGACTTTGAATTGCTTGGATAGATATTGACCACTTTTCCCCAGTAGCTCATGTAGCACCTTCCAGCTAGTGCTATTGTGTGGGGATTGGTTCTCCTTCATATCCAAACCAAGTCTCTCTATGATCCATGTCAGTAGCGTTTGGGAACACCAAGTCTTTTCAAAGTCTTGAGCTTATCCAGAGAGGAACTCAAAGGTTGGACAGGTTGTTTTGACAATGAAGTCTTTGGTGATAGAAGCCTTATTCAATTTTAGTCAAATCTCTTATTGTAAGGGTTTGAATGGAATGTTTGTGCCATGTGTTTTCCCAGTCCTCATATGGTACAGATCTTTTAAATTCTTAAGTGTGTTTCTAGATTTTTAGGTGCCAAAATTTTGTTTTCTGGACAATGATTCTATAATTATTTGTTTTCTTTTGCTATTTGGTGCTGGGGAGTGAACCCATACATTTAACCTATACATTTAACTTTGTTGAATATGTTGTAATTTTGGTTTTCATTTGTTTACTGCCAATATATGGAAATAGGGATTTATGTATTGCTTTATATTCCATGATCTTGTTATGTGTTGTTTACTAGGCAGTTTCTTAGATTTATTTGGAACTTTCCACTTGTCATCTCTAAAATATGTCAGTTATATTACTTTTCTAATCTGAATGCCTTTCTGTATTTTTTCCCTATACTGTAGTGACTTGATCTCTTACTTCTGAGTTGACAGTGACAAAAAAGAGACTTTCTAGCCTAGTTTTCAAAATTAGGAAAAAACATTTATTTCAACATGATATATGGTATTTGTTATCAGTTTATTGTAGATGTTGTTTATTAGTTCAAGATAGTACCTTTATTTCCTAGTTATTCGGAGTTTTCAAAATTAATGTATATTAAATTTTGTCTCTCATTTTATCTGCATTAAGTGATGTAACCATGTACATATTCTTTTTTAGTGACTTAGAAAAGAAGAGAACCTTGATGGTTTTAAACAATGAGATAGGCCTAAATTCTTGGAACAAATTCTATCCAATCAGGTGTATATTACATGTGGATTTTTTCTGTAAGTACTCTTATGAATTCTTGTTGCAGGCTGGCTAAATAATGTCTGCCAACTAATGTTTCAATATACTCACTGGATGACAGTGTGCATTGTAGGGCAGAAGAGACTACAGATGTGATAGAGTTAAAGGTCTTGAGATTGAGAGATTATCATAATTATCTGGAAAGTTTTAAATTCCTGATCTTCCTGCCTCTACCACGTGAACGTTGGTATATTAGGATTGCAGTATCATATGCTGATCTGTCCAAAGTTTTTTTTTTTTTTTTTTTTAATTTGAAGGTAGGTTCTTGCTCTAGCCCAGGCTGACCTGGAATTCACTATGTCATTTCAGGGTGGCCTTGAACTCACGGCGATCCTCCAACCTGTGCCTCCCAAGTTCTGGGATTAAAGGCATAGGCCACCACACCCAGATGTTGTTTTCTTAAGTCAGGGTCTCACTCTAACCTAGGCTGACCTGAAATTCACTCTGTGGCCCAGACCTCAACTCAAAGCAATCCTCCTCTTGCAGTCAGCTCCATGTTTCTGGGAAAAATATCCAGCCAGATAGAGTTTATGGGACAATGAGGTTTATTTCAGGCTTATAAAATTCAGGGGAAACTCCATCAGTGGTGGACAATCTGTTTACTTCCACAGATGGAAGCAAAGAAAGCACAAACAGCTACAGCTCCAACTGCTCTAAATACACCTACTAGGACTGCACTCAGATCCACCCTCAAATGCCCTTTAGGGCTAGACTCATATCTACTCCTAAGCACAGCTTAGTGCTAGACTTGAAGATCTGCCCCTGGTGTCCCACCACCTGCAGCAGGAAGCTACCTGATAGAGGGTGAAGTTGCAAGCTAAATTTCAATAAAACACCTAAGTAAGTATATAGGCCCATACATTTAAACTATCACATTTAGACTACCACAACTGCTATCTCAGACTCCCTAGTGTGGTGATTAAATGGATGATCCAGCACATCCAGCTCTATGCAAATATTTAAAAATTCTTTTTATTAAAAACCAGCCAGTTAAATCCTTCTTGTTGGCACTGTTTCCACTATATCCTTCAAATTCATGAGTTATTGTTCCATCAAAGGTGTTATTCTTCATTGGGACATTCTGCCAGTTCCTCACATGTAAAATTGTCATCCACCATGTGCCAAAGAATACCAGTTATCACATTTCATTTGAGATAGGTGCTTTTTGACACATTATAATTGCTGCTCTATTCACAATAGCTAGGAAATGGAAGCAGGCTAGATGTCCTTCAACAGATGAATGGACAATAAATATGTGGTACATCTACACAATGGAGTTCTATTCAGTGGTAAAGAAAAATGAAATTATAAAATTTGCAGGGAAATGAATGGATCTCAAAATGATTATACTAAGTGAGGTAACCCGGTCCCAGAAAACCAAATGTCACATGTTTTCTCTCATATGTGGATCCTAGTTACAAATGTTCAGACTTGTGTGAATTGGAGTGAAAAATCTGTAGAAGAGGCCAGTAAGCTAGAAAATGACTATAAGGGAGGGATGAGAGGGGTGGATATAAGGGCATGGTACTGTATATACATACGTAAGTAGATGGACAGATTACCATGGGTGGAATGGTCTAACCAAGGTCAGGGAAAAGATTGAGTAAAAGGAATGTGGGAGAGGAGTAATCAAACTCCAGAATATTTTGAAGAAGCCACATGATAACCTGTTGTGGTGGTTTAATTCAGGTGTCCCCCCATAAACAGGTGTTCTGAATGCTAGGTCCCAGCTGATGGAAATTGGGAATGAACTCATCCTGGAGGGATGTCTTGTTGAGGATGGGCTTATCAGTATTATAGACAGTTTCCATTGCCAGTGTTTGGCACACTCTCCTGTTGCTATGGTCCACCTTATATTGGCCAGGGCGTGATATCCACCCTCTGCTCATGTCATATCCCCCCGCCCCCATCATCATGGAGCTTCCCCCTCCAGCCTGTAAGCCAAAATAAATCTCTTTTTTCCCACAAGCTGCTCTTGGTTAGCTGATTTCTACCAGTAATGCAAACCTGACTGCAACAGTAAAGTGATTCCAAAGGCGAGGATTGCTGCTAGACACCTGACTGCGTGGTTTTGGCCTTTTGGATCTGATTTTCAAGATGAATGTGGAAGGATTTGAAACCTTGGCCTAAGAGATGCCTTGAAGTGCTGTAAGTACAGCTTGACTATTCTGGTCAGAGGTGAAAGACATGAATGCAGTAAGAACTATGGTCTGTGAGGTTTGGCTTGTGAGGGTGAGAAAGAGATTTTCTTAGACTGGACTAGCAGTTTGTAAGAATCTCTCTCTTTCCCTCTCTCCTGTAAATAAATAAAAAAATAAATCTTTAATAAAAGGAAAAATAAAAATAAAGAAGGGAGGATCAAGACTATGAGACTAACAAATGGAGGGGAAAATAAACAACAAAAAAGAAGAAAAAAACACAAACAAATAACCAAAATATACAAATAAAAAATGATAGCAACAACAAAAAAGACTGTGAGGGTAGCTTGGGCTACATAGAAATTCCCTGCTTAAAAATTTTTTTTAAATTTAATCATGGGGCTGGAGAGATGGTTTAATTGCTAAGGCAGTTGCCTCCAAAGACAAAGTGCCCAGGTTCAATCCCCCAGGACCCACAGAAACTAGATGATCAAGACAGCACATGACTCTGCAGTTTGTTGCAACATCTGAAGGCCCTGGAACACCCATTCTCTTCCCCCCCCCCCAAATCGGCCTCTCTCTCTCTCACATAAAAAAGTAACAGGGCATTTAATGATAAATAAAATTAGCATGCCTTTAATCCAAACACTCAGGAGGCAGAGGTAGGAGGATTTCCATGAGTTTGAGGACACTCTGGAACTACATAGTGAATTCCAGGTCAGCCTGGGCCAGAGTAAGACCCTACTTTGAAAAGTCAAAATTAATAAATAAATTAAATTAAATTATAATTTAAAAATATAAAGCAATAGCCAGGCATGGTGGCACACACCTTTCATCCCAGAGCTCAAGAGGCAGAGGTAGAAGAATCACCATGAGTTTAAGGCCACCCCGAGACTACATAATGAATTCCAAGTCAGTCTGGGCTACAGCAAGACCCTGCTTTGAAAAAGCAAACAAAAAAATGAACTAAAAAATCATAAAATAGAGATGGATATATGTCTTAGTGGTTAAGGCACTTGTCTGCAAAGCTAAAGGACCCAGAATCAATTCCCTAGAACCCATGTAAACCAAATACACAAGAGGGCACATGTGTCTGGACTTTGTTTGCAGTGGCTGGATGCTCTGGCACACCCATTTCCTCCCGCTCTCTGCCTCTTTCTCTCTCTCAAATAAAATACATAAATAAATATGTTGTTAGGAAATAACATAAATCTGGGTCTGGGAAGATTGCTCAATGTGTAGAAATGCTTGATACACTGGCATGAAAACATGAGTCCTATCCCAATCACCCATGTAGAAAGCAGGGCATGGGCATGATTGACTATAACCCCAAAGAGGGAGCAGAAAGGGGAAATCAATCAATCTTGCAAAAAAAAAAAAAATGGCAAGCTACAGGTTCAGTGAGAAACCCTGTCTCAAGAAAGCAAGGCAAAAATATTGTTAGTTCACAAAAACTCACTGTCATTTTAGAATGCCCTACAGTGACACCACAGTGCTTCACAGTCATATCGTAAGACCTTATTATGTCATCATGCCTTGTATTACCAAAACAATACCCAATGTCACATCATAATGGCCCACTGGCAATTCAAAATGTACTATTGTGACATCGCAATGTACCACTATCTCATGACAATGTCCCACTGTGACATCATGCTACCTTACAGAGATATCACAAAGTCCCCCTGCCTCAACCCAATGCCCAACATTGACATCACAATGTCCCACTGTGACATCACAGTGTACCACCATCAAATCACAATGACTCACAGTCATATGGCAATGCCCATGGGTGACATCATAATAATTCAAAGTCACATCACAGTGCCCAATATTACATAACAATTCTCCACTGTATCATCACAATAGCCAACAATGACATCATAATCCCCTCAGCAGCATTCCATTGCTACATGTCTCTAAACAATGCTCCATTGTGAAATGTCAATACCACATGGTGACACCACAATGCCCACCATTAATAACACAATGTCCCACTGAGACATCACAATGCCCCACTATCACATCATAGTGCACAAATGTGATATCACCATACACAACTATCACATCACAATTACCCATTGTCACATCACAATGTCCCTCTGTGACATCAGCAAGCACTACAGTCTTTTGAAAATGCCCCATGTTGATATCACAATGCTTCACTGACATCACAATGTTCCACTGTGACATCATCATGCCTAACTTTCATATCACAATAACCCAGTGTTATAGCACAATGCCCACTGTGACATCACAGTGCTGTAATGTGACATCACAAAGCTCACTGTGATTTCACAAGGCACCACTGTGATATCACAATGCTCCACTGTTTCATCACAAAGCCCTTGAATGACATCATAATTACTCACTATAGGACAATGCTCCACTGTGACACATAATGCCCCACTGTCCTACCAAAATGATGCATGTGACATCACAATACCCCACTGCCACATCACAAATGTCCAACTGTGACATCAAAATGACTCATTCTATCATGATAATTTCCAGGTATGAAATCACAATGCTCTGATGTGACATAATCATCCCAAACGTGTTCATCACAATGACACCACAGTGCCCACTGTCACATCAAAAAGCTCAACTGTGGCATCATAGTGACCCACTGTATCATTACAAAGCCCAAAAGTAAATGACAATGCCAAATTGTCTCATCACAATACCTGACAGTGAAATACCAATGCCCAATTGTCACATGACAATGCCCACTATCTGATGAAAATGCCCATAGTGACATCAAAAATCCCCACGAATACTTCACAATGCTCCACTCTGAAATCACAGTGCTCCACTGTGATGTTACATAACCACAACGTGAAATCACAATACCTTGTCACATCACAAGGGTCAATTGTGACATCACAATAACCTATTGTGACATCACAAAGCCTAACTCTGATTTCACAAGGCCCTTACTGTGACATCACAAAGCCCCATTGTGACATCGCAGTGCCCCAGTGTGACATCACAATGTACCACACTGATATAAAAATACTCCTTTGTGACATCAAAATACCACACTGTTACATCAAAATGCTCAATTGTGACATCACAATGTGCAAGGGTGAGATCACAAAGCTCCACTGTGACAATATAGTACACAACTGTGACATCACAAGGCCCACTGTCATATCACAATGCTCAACTGTGACATCACAATGCCTCAGGGTGATATTACAGTGCCATTTTGTGACACATAATCCCCCAATGCCATATCATAACACTCTATTAAGACACCATAATGCCCAAGTTTGAAATCACAATGCCCAACTATGACATAACACCACTTTGTCATCATAATACTCAACTGTAATATCTCAATACTCCACTGCCATATCACAATGCTCCACAGTGACATCACTAAGCCCTACTGTCACATCACAATTTCCACTATAACATTATAATTACCAACTGTTATACCACAATTCAAACTGTGATATCCCAATATCACAATGCCCATCAATCACATCACAATGCCCAACTGTGACATCACAATGCCAGACGTTTTTAACACAATACCCCACTGTCTCATCAAAATGCCACACTGTATATCACAAAGCCCAGCTTGGATTTCACAAAACTCCACTTTGACCTTAAAGTCCACTGTGACATCATAAAGCTCTACTGTATTATCATACTTCCACACTATTATATCACAATGCCTTATTGTGACATCAGAGAGCACAGTGTGATTTCACAATGCCCCATTATGACATCACAATGCCCCTCTCTCACATCACAATGCATGACTGTCACACTACTGTACTCTTCTTTCATATCACAGTTGCTAATTGTGACATCACAATGCACCATTGTCTCATCCCAATACCTGACTGTGATATCACAGTGCTCAACTATCACATCACAATGCAAGAATGTGATATCATCATACACAACTATCACAATTCCACAATGTCCCATGGTAACACCACAATGCCCTACTGTGACATTAACAAGTGCCACAGTCTTTTCAAAATGCTCCATGTTTATATTGCACTGACACATCACAATGTTCAACTGTGATATCATCGTGCCCAACTGTCACGTTGCAACAACTCAGTGTTACAACAATAGTCCCACTGTGACGTCACAATACCATAATGTGATATTGCAAGGCCCCACTGTGATTTCACAATGCCACACTGTGATAACAAAATGCTCAACTTTTTCACCACAAAACCCCAATGTGACATATCAGTTCCCCATTGTGATAACATAATGGTGCACTGTGACATCACAATGACTCATTTTCCATGACAACGATCGCCTATGGCATAAAAATGTTATGTTATGACATAAAACCAACTTGTTCATTACAATGCCACACTGTAACATAACAATGCCCCAATGTGACATCACAATGTCCCACTATGATATAACAATGCTCCACTGTGACATAACAATACCCAATATTGCATGAGAATTTTCAACTGTGTCATCACAAAACACTATTGTGACATCACAATGACCCATTGTTTATAGCAATGCTTCAATGTGATATCACAGTACCATAATGTGACATCACGAAGTCCCACTGTGATTTCACAGTGCTCCACTGTGACATAACAGTGACTCAATGTGTAATGATAATGCCCAGCTATGACATCACAATATTCACATATGACATAACAAAACCAACTTGTTCATCATAATGTCCCACTGTGACAAAACAATGCCTCAATATGACATCACATTGCCCCACAGTGACATCACAAGGTCACCTTGTGATATAAAAATGGTTCACTGTGACATCCAAATGCCAAACTTTTGCATCACAATGCTCAACCTGATTGTGACATCATAAAGCCCCACTCTCGTATCACAATGCCCATAGTGACACCAAATGCCTCATTGTGACATCACAATGACTCACTCATAATGATCACTCAATCATAATGATCCACTCTCTCATCGTAATGTTCTACTGTGACATCACAGAGCTGAACTATAATATCATAATGTCACATTGTGACATCACAATGCCATACTGTGACATTAAAAAGGCCCATTGAGTTTTCACAATGCCTACTGTGATATCACAATGCTACACTGTGACATCACAAGGACTCCCTGTTTTATGATAATACCCAGCTATGACATCACAATGTTCCCATATAACACAGCAAAAACAATTTGATCATCAAAACGCCCCAATGTAACAACACACTGCCACGCTATGATATCACACTATGCCACACTATGATATATTGCCCCACTGTGACATCATAATGTTCCACTGTGATATACAAATGCTCAATTGTGACATCACTATACCTAATGTCACATCACAATGCTCAGCTGTGATGTCACAATACCTTATGATGACATCACAAAGCTTCACTCTGATTTCACAATGCCGACCAGTGACACCACAAAGCCCCATTGTGACATCATAGTGTCCCACTGTGACATTCCAATGCTCCACTTTGATATAACAATACCCCACTGTGACATCATATGACTCTAACAGGACATCACAAATTCCCATTGTGATTTCACAATGCCACACTGTGATATCACAATACTCCACTCTTCATCACAAGGTGCCTTTGTGACATCACAAATTCTCACTCTGATATCACAGTGGTGTACTGTCACAACACCATGAACAACTGTGAGGACGCAATATCCTATTGTGATAACACAAAACCCCACTTTGATTTCACAATAGCCTACTGTGATACCAGAAAGCCCCATTGTGAAAACACAGTGCCCCACTGTAACAACACAATGCCCAACTTTTTTTTCTTCATTTTTTATTTATTTATTTGAGAGTGACAGACACGGGGAAAGAGGCAGATAGAGAGAGAGAGGGAATGGGCGTGCCAGGGCTTCCAGCCACTGCAAACGGAACTCCAGATGCATGCGCCCCCTTGTGCATCTGGCTAACGTGGGCCCTGGGGAATCGAGCCTCAAACTGGGGTCCTTAGGCTTCACAGGCAAGCGCTTAACTGCTAAGCCATCTCTCCAGCCCACAATGCCCAACTTTGGCATAAGAAGCTCCACTGTCATATCACAATATCCCAATGTGATATCACAGACCCCAAAGCCCCACTGTGATTTCAAAATGTCCCACTGTGATATCACAGTGCTCCACTGTTCATCACGAAGCCCCCTTGTGACATCACAATTTCTCACTGCGATATCACAGTGGTCTAGTGTCACATCACAATTCCCTAATATGACATCACAAAGCCCCTCTGTGATATAACAGTGGTATACTGTGACATCAGAATGCCCCACTCTCTCATCATAATGACCCACTGTGGCATCACAGAGTTGAACTGCACCATCATAATGTCCCACTGTGACATCACAATGCCCTATTGTGATATCAAAAAGCCTAAGTGAGATTTCATAGCACCCAACTGTGAGATCACAATGCTCTACTGTGACATCACAATGATTCACTGTCTCATGTTAATGCCCAGGTATGGCATCGTAGTGCTCCCATATAACATAATCATATCAATTTGTTAATCACAATGCCTCACTGAGACATCACAAGGACACATTGAATTATTGTAATGTCCCACTGTGACATCACAGAGCTGAACTGTAACATCATATTGTCCCACTGTTATCACAAGGTCCTATTATAACATCAGATAGCCCCACTGATATTTCACAATTCCAACCAGTCATATCACAATGCTCCCCTGTGACATCACAGTGGCTCATGATAATGCCCAGCTATGACATCATAATGCTCCCATATGGCATAATAAAACCAACTTGTTAATCATAATGCCACACTGTGACATCATGATGCCCCACAGTGACATCACAGTTTTGCACTGTGATATAACAATTCTCCACTGTGACTTCACATTACCCAGTGTCACAACCCAATGCTTAACTGTGACGTTACAATACCCTATTTTAACACCACTGATCCTGTAATGCCTCACTGTGACACAACAAGTGACATCTATTATGACATCACATTGCTCCACTGTGATATAACAATGCTCCACCGTGATATCACAATGCCCTAATATGACATAACAAAGCCTCCCTGTGATTTCACAATGCCCCATTGTGATATTACAATGCTCCACTATTCATCATAAAATCCCTCTGTGACATCACAATTGCCCACTGTGCTATAAAAAGGTCCACTGTGACATCAGAATGCCCCACTCTTTCATCATAAAGTCCCACTCTGACATCACAGAGCTTAACTGTAACACCATAATATCCCACTGTGACATCACAATGCCATACTGTGTGACATTCAAAAGACCCACTGTGATGTCACAATGGTCTACTGTGAGATCATAATGGCTCACTTTCTCATGATAATGTCCACCTATGACATCCAAATGCTCTAATATGACACAATAAAACCAAATTGTTCATCACAATGCCCCACTGTGACATAATGATTCCCCAATATTACATCACATTGCCACACTGAGACAGTTTCACACTGTAATAAACCAATGTTCCACTGTGACATAACAATACACAATGCCACATGACAATATTCAACTGTTGTCAAAACTTCCTATTGTGATATCACAAAGGCTCACTCTGTTTTCACAATGCCACTTTGTGCCACAACAAAGCCCCATTGTGACATTTGGTGCCCCACCGTGATATCTCAATATCCCATTGTGTTATAACAATGCTTAACTGTGACATCACAGTAATCTAATGTGACATCCAAAGCACCACTATAATTTCACCATGCCCCACTGTGATACAATATTGCTCCACTGTGATGTCGAAAAACCAGTGTCTCATCACAATGCTCAACTGTGCATTACAGTACCTTATTTTGACATCACAAAACCCCACTCTGATTTCGCAATGCTCACTCCACCAAACACCATTGTGACATCACAGTGCCCTACTATGATATCACAATGCTCCACCCTGATATAAAAATGTCCAACTGTCACATCACAATATCCTAATGTGACATCGCAAACCCCACATTATTTTTAGAATTCCCCACTGTAATATCACAATGCTCCACTGTTCATCACAAAGCACCACTATGACATCACAACTCCCCACTTGACATCATAATCCCCCACTCTCATCATAATATCCCACTGTGACATCACAGAGGTGAACTGTAACATCATAGTGTCACACTGTGATAATACAATTCCCTATTGTGATATCACAAAACCCCACTGTGCATTCACAACACCCCACTGTGACATCACAGTGTCCCACTGTGATATAACAATGTCCCATTGTTGAATGAAAATACAACACTGTCACATCACCATGGTCAACTGTGATGTTAGAATACCTGATTATAATATCACAAACCCCACTCTGATTTCACATTATCCCACTGTGACATCACAAAGCCCCTCTGCAGCATGACATTTCCCCACTGTGGCATCAGAGTGCTCATCTATGACATCACAATGACTCACTGTATCCTCACAATGCTTCATTGTCTCATCACAATACCCAAAATGAAATCCCATCGTCCAGCTGTCGTATTGTAATACTGTCTCATTAAAATGCACTATAGTGACATCACAGATCCCCACTTTATTTCACAATGCCCCACTATGAAATCACAGAGCTCCACTATGAATTTACATAGCCTCACTGTGACATTACACTGCCACACTGTGACATCATAATATCCCACTATCACATCGCCATACTCAACTGTGACATAATTATACAATATTGTGACATGACAAAGCCTGTCTGAATTCACAATGCCCTACTGTGAATACACAATGCCACATTGTGACATTACAGTGCCCCACTGTGACTTCATAATGCCTCCACTATGATATAACAATGTTCCTGTTTGACATCACAATACCCTAATATTGTATCACAAGGCCCCACTGTGATTTCACAATGCTCCACTGGGATATCACAGTGCTACAGTGATCATCACAAAGCCTCTCCATGGCATCACAATTCCCACTATATCAGAGAGGTCCACTGTGACATCACAATGCCCCCACTCTACCATCATAATGTGTTTGACATAATGCCACATTATGACATAATAAAGCCTCACTGTGATTTTACAGTGTCCCACTCTGACATCACAGTGCCCCACTGTAACATCATAATGCTCATCTTTGACATCACAGTGACTCACCGTAGCATTACAATGCCTTGCTCTCTCATCACAATACATGACATTGAAATCCCAAAGACCAACTGGGCCATCATTATGCTCACTGTCTGATCAAAATTCACAATAGTGACATGACAGATACCGACTTTACTTCACAATGCCCCACAAAGAAATAACAGTGCTCCACTATGAATTTATATAACCTCACTGTGACATTAAAATGCCCCACTGTGACTTCACATTGCACAACTGTGACATCACAGTGTCCCACTGTGGTATGACAATGCTCCACTGTGACATCACAATACTCCACTTTCACATTACCATGCTCAACTGTGACATCACTATACCATGTTATGACATTACAAAACCCCACTCTGATCTCACACTGCACCTCTGTAACACCAAAACACCCAATTATGACATCACAGTGCCTCACTGTGACATCAGAAAGCCCCATTCTGATATAACAATGCTCCACAGTAAAATCACAAGCCCTAATGTAACTTCACAATGCCGCACTGTGATATTACAATGCTCCACTGTTAATCAAAAAGCCACTCTGTGATTTCAAAATTCCAAATTGTGATATCTCAGAGGTCTACTGTAATGTAATAATGCCCCACTCTCTTATAATGTCACACTGTGACATCATATAGCTTAACTCTAACATCACTATGCTCAATTGTGATGTCACAATGCCCAGTTGTGATATCACAAAGCCCCACTCTCCTATCATAATGTCTCACTGTGACATCATGAAGCCCATTGGGATATCACAATGCCCAACTGTGATATCATAATGCCAAATTGTGATATCACCATGCTCATCTATGACATCATAACGACTCACAACATCCTCACAATGCCTCACTGTCTCATCACAGTAGCCAAAATAAAATTCCAATGCCCAACTGTCCTATATCAATGCTCACTGTCTCATCATAATGCACTATAATGACATCACATACCCCACTTTACTTCACAATGCCCCACAATGAAATCACAGCACTCCACAATAAATATACATAATCTCACTATGACAGTACAAAACCCACTGTGGCATCACAATACCTCACTATCATATCACCATGCTCAATGTGACATAAGTATACAATATTGTGACATGACTTGACAAATCTCAAATCTGAATTCACAAGGCCGCACTATGACACCACAAACACCCATTGAGACATCACAGTGTCCCACTGTGAAATTATAATGTCCTAGTGTGATATAGCAATGCCTGACTGTAACATCACAGTACCCTAATGGGACATCACAAATCCCCACTGTGATTTCACAATGCCCCATGTGATATTACAATGCTCCACAGAAATAACATAATGAATCACTATCTCATGATAATGCCCAGCTATAATGATATATGGTATAAGATATGCTCACATATGACATAATAAAATGAAATTCTTCATCACAATGCCCCACAGTGACATCACCATGCTCCACTGTGACATTATAATGCCACTGTGTATAACAATGTTCAACTGTGATATCACATAACTGTAATGTGACATCACAAAGCTGCATTGTGATTTCACAGTGCTTCACTGTGATATCACAATGCTCCATTGTTCATCACAAAACCCCTCTGTGACATCAAAATTCCCCACTGTGACATCACAATGCCACACTCTCTCATCATAATGTCCCACAGTAGCATCACAGAGCTGAACTGTAACATCGTAATGTCCCATTGTGACACCATAATGCCATATCATGACATCACAAAACTCCTTATTTCGAAATGTGCCACTGTGACATTACATGGCCCATTTGTGACATCACAGTGCCCCACTGTGGCACAATAATGCCCCACTGTGACATCACAGTGCTCATCTGTTACAATACAGTGACTCACTGTATCATCAAAATGCCTCACTGTCTCATCACAATACCCAGTAGTGAAATCCTTCACTGTCTGATCAAAATGTACTAAAATGACATCACAAGTACCCTTACTTCACAATGCCCCACGATGAAATTTCAGTGCTCCATTATAATTTTACATAACCTCACTGTGACATTACAGTGCCCCACAGTGACATAACAATGCTCTGCTGTGGCATCACAATACTCTAATGTGACATCACAAAGCTCCTCTATGAATTCACAATGCCCCACTGGGATATCACAGTGCTCCACTGTTCATCACAAAACCCCTCTGTGACATCATAATTCCCACTGTGATATCAGAGAGGTCCACTGTGATATTACAATTTCCCATTGTTATATCACAATGCCCACTGTGATATCACAGTATCCCATTGTGACAGAACAATGCCCCATTGTGATATAATGTTACAAAATACCCTAATGTGACATCACAATGCCCTACTGTGATTTCACAATTACCAATATTATATCACAATGCTCCACTGTTCAGCACAAACTCCTCCGACATCACAGTTTCCCAATGTGATATCACAGTGTCCCAGTTTGATATAACAATCCTCCACTGTGACATTACAATACACCACTATCATATCACCATGTTAAATGTGACATCACTATACCATATTATGCCATTGCAAAGCCAGACTCTGAATTCGCAGTGCCCCAGTGTCACACCACAAACCCCCATAGCGACATCACCAAGCTCCACAGTGACATTAAAATGACCCAAGCTGATATAAAAAAATGATCGATGATGATATTACAATACCGTAATGTGACATAACAAATCCCCACTGTGAATTCACAATGTCCCACTGTGATATCACAATGACTCACTGTCTCATGATAATACACAGACATGATATCACAATGCTCTCATATGACATAATAAAACAAACTTCTTCATCACTATGCCAAACAGTAACATCACCATTCCCCACTGTGATATCACATTTCCCCACTGTAACATCACAGTGTCCCAATGTGATATAATGATGCTCCAATGTGACATCACAATGCCCAATGTCACATCACCATGCTCAACTGTAACATCAAAATACCCTATTGTGACATTGCAAAGCCCCACTCTGATTTCACAATGCCACAGTTTGACACCAGAAAGCCCCATTGTGACATCACAGTGCACCACGGTCACATCACAATGGCCCACTGGGATATAACAATGCTCCACTGTGACATCACAATAACCCACTATCCCATTACTATGCTCAACTGTAATGTCAAAATACCTGGTTATGACAAGACAAAGCCCTTGTCTTATTTCACAATGCCCCACTGTGACACCACAAAGCCTCATTGAGACATCACAGTGTGCCAGCTTTAAAACACAAAACCCCTTTGTGACATGACAGTGCCCCACTGGTACATCACAATACCCGACTGTGATATCATGATGTTCATCTCTGACATCACAATAACCAACTGTATCATCGCAAAGCCCATGGTCATATCACAGTGCCTTTCTGTCTCATTACAATACCCATAACAATGCTTAATGTCTGATCAAATTCCACCATAGTGACATCACTACTCCCTACTTTTACTTCACGACATCCCATGATGAAATCAAAGTGCTATACTATGAATTTACATTGACATTACAGTGCTCTGCTGTTACATCACAATATCCCATTGTCATATCCCAATGACCCATTGTGACAACACATAGTGTGCTTTACATCACATACTCACTGTGACATCAAATGTCCACTGTGACATCACATACCCACTGTGTCTACAGTTTCCACTGTAACATCACAAATCCTCACTGTGATTTCACAATGCCCCACTGGAACATCAAAATGCTCCACTGTTATCACAAGCCCCTCTGTGATATCAAAGTTACCCACTCTGTAGAAATGTCCCCCATTCTCTCATCATAATATCCCACTGTGAACAGAGCAACTTAATAATAAATTCTCCACCCCACTGATTTCACAATCTCACTGTGCATCCATGACAAAATTTCTCAATAATGCCCAGTATAACATCAAATGCTCCCAAATAAATAATAAAACCACTTGTTCATCAAATAACAACATATCACACCACCATGTCAACAATGACATCACAATACCTATTGTGACATCCAAAGCCCCACTCTATTTACATGACCCACTGTACACACAAGCCCAATGTGACTCCAGTAACTCATTCAATGTTATACCAGTGCTCAACAGTGAAATCCCAATGCCCAACTGTCGCATCACAATGCTCACAGTCTGATCAAAATGTATAGTAGTGTCATCAGAAATCTCCACTTTACTTCACAATGCTCCAAGATGAAATCAAATTTCTCCACTATGAATTTACATAACCTTAGTGTGACATTACAATGCCACACCTTGATATCACATTGCCCCATCCTGACAAAACCGTGTACCACTGCACTAACAATGCTCCACTGTGACATCACATTACTCCACTGTCACATCACTATGCTCAATTGTGATCTCACTATGCCTTATGGTGACATCATAAAGTTCCACTATGATTACACAATGCACCATGTTGACATCACAAATCCCCTCTTATACTGCAGTGTCCCACGATGTAAACATAGTGTTGCATTATGAATGTACATAACCTCACTGTGACATCAAATGTCCCACTGTGACATCACATTATCCCACTGTGTCATCAGTTTCCCACTGTAACATCACAAATCCTCACTGTGATTTCACAATGCCCCACTGGAACATCAAAATGCTCCACTGTTCATCACAAGGCCCCTCTGTGATATCAAAGTTACCCACTCTGCTAGAAATTCCCCATTCTCTCATCATAATATCCCACTGTGACATCAAAGAGCTGAACTATAATATCATAATATCCTAATGTGACATCACAAAACCCCACTGTGATTTCACAATGCTCCACTGTGACATCACACTGACAAAATTTCTCATAATAATGCCCAGCTATAACATCATAATGCTCCCAAATAATATAATAAAACCAACTTGTTCATCAAATGCCCCATATCAACATCACCATACCCCACTGTGACATCACATTGCCCTATGGTCACATCACAATGCTCAACTTTGATGTCACAATACTCTATTGTGACATCCCAAAGCCCCACTCTGATTTAACAATGACCCACTGTCACACTACAGAGCCTCAATGTGACAGTGTCCCACTGTGACATCTCAGTGTCCAAATGTGATATAAAAATGCACCACTCTGATACTACAATGCCCAATATTACAACACAATACTCAACTGTAAGGTCACAATACCCTATTGTGATATCACAAAGCCCCACTCTGATTTCACAATGCCACACTGTGACACCACAGAGCCATATTGTGACACCACAGTGCCTCACTGTGTCACCACAAGACCCAACTATGATATGACAATGCTCAAATGTGACAACACAATACTGCTATGTGACATCTCAAAGACCCACTGTAATTTCACAATGCCCAAATGTGATATCACAATGACCCAGTGTGAAATTACAGTGACTCACTTTCTCATAACACCCAGCTATGACATGACAATGCTCTGATATGACATAATAAAACCAACTTGTTCCTCAAAATGCCTCATTGTGACAAAACAATGCCCCAATGAGATATCACAGTGTCCAACTGTGATATAACAATACTTCACAGTGACATCACAGCACACAATGTCCCATCATAATGCTAAACTGTGATGCAAGAATATATTATTGTTACATCACAAAACCCAAGTCTGATTTCACAATGCTGCACTGAGAATCCACAAATCCCCACTGTATTTTCACAATGAGCCACTGTGATATGCCAATGTTCCACTGTTAATCACAAAGCCCCTTTGTGACATAATGATTCCCAACTTTGATTTCACAGTAGTCTACTGTGACATCCTAATACCACACTCTCTCATCATAATATCTCACTGTGACTTTAGAGAGATGAACTGTAACTTTATAATTTCCCAGTGTGACATAGCACTACCCTATTGTGACATCAAAAAGTCCCACTGTTATTTCACAATGCCCCACTCTGACATTACAATGGCCTATGGTGACATCCCAATGACTCACTGTCTCATGATAATACCCAGCTGTGAAATAACAATGCTACCATATGACATAATAAAACAAACTTGTTCATCATACAGCCCCACTGTAACCTGACAATGCCCCACAGTGACATCAGATGACCCCACTGTGACATCACAGTACCCAGTATCCCATCACAATGCTCAGCTGTGACATCAAAATTCCAATTGTAACACCACAAAGCCACACTGTATTTTCACAGTGTCTCACTGTGATACCACAAAACCCAGTAAAATCACAGTGCCCACAGTGATATAACAATGCTTCACTGTGACATCACAAAGTACCACTGTGATTTCACAATGTCCCATTGTGAAATCACAGTGCTCCACAACTCAGCACCAAGCCCCTGTGTGACATCACAATTCCCCAATGTGATACCACAGTGATCTACTGTGACATCACAATATTCTAATGTGAAATCAAAAATCCCAGTGTGATACAACAATGCTTCACTGTGACAACACAATGACTCACTGTCTCATGATAATGCCCAGATAGGACACCATAATACTCCCATATGAAATAAAAACACCAACTTTTTAATAATAATGCCCCACTGTGACACCACATTGTCCCATTGAGATATAAGTGTCTCACTGTGATATAACAATGATCCAGTGTGATATTATAATACCCCACTGTCACATAAACGTGCTCAACTGTGAAGTCACAATACCCTATTGTGATATCACAAAGCCCCACTTTTATTATACTATGCCCCACTGTGATGCCACTTTGTGACAAAACATTGCCTCACTGTGACATCAAAATACCTAATATGACATAACAAAGCCCCACTATGATTTCACAATGCCAGAATGCGATATCACAATGCTCCACTGTTCATCAGAAAACCCCTCTGTGATATCACAATTCCTCAATATAATATCACACAGGTCCACTGTGACATCACAACACCTACTCTCTCATCATAATGTCCTATTATGACCTCACAGAGTTCAACTGTAGCATTATAATGACCCACTGTGACATCACTATGTCCTACTACGACATTCCAAATCCCCAGGGTGATTTCAAAAGTTCCACAGTGACATCACAATAAGCAACATCCCATCACAACCCTCAACTGCGATGTCACAATACCTGATTGTAACAGTGCAAAGCTCCACTCTGATTTCATAATGCCCCACTGTAATATAACAAGGCTTCACTGTGCCATCACAATAGCCTAATGTGACATCACAAAGCCCTAATGTGATATCACAATGCTCTAATCTGAAAGCACAATGACTTTCTTTCTAATGATAATGCCTAAGTATGACATCACAGTGCTTCCATATGACATAATAAGGCCAAGTTATTCATGCAAATTCCCCACTATAACATCACATTGCCACACTGTAACATCAGAGTGTCCCACTGTGACATAACAATACACCACTGCTACATGCCAGTGCCCAAAGAGACACATCACTATACTCACTGTCTGATCATTTTGTACCACAGTGATATCACAAATCCCCACATTTACTTCACAATGCCCAATGATATCACAGTGCTCCACTATAAATTTACATAAACTCACTGTAACATCACAATTTCCAAGTATGACATCACATTGCCCTACTTTGACATCTCAGTCTCCCACTGTGATATAACAATGTTCCACTGTGACATCACAATACCCCACTATCACATCACAATATTCAACTGTGATACCACAGCAACTGATTTCACATCATAAATTCCCACACTGCTTTCACAGTGCCCCACTGTGACACTACAATGACACATTGTGTCATCATAGTGCCCCACAGTGGCATCACAATGCCTCATTTTTATATAAAACTATCCCATTGTAATATCAAAATACCCTAATGTGACAAAACAATACTGAACTGTGATGTCACAATAGGATATTGTGACATCACAAATCCCAACCCTGATTTTGCATTACTGCAATGAGACAACACAAAGTCCAATTGTGACATCACAGTGTCCCACTGTGACATAAAAACATGCAACTGTGATATAACAAAGTTCCACTATGACATCACAATACCATAATATAGCATCACAAAGTACTACTGTACAATTGTACAATGCCCTGCAGTGATCAGTTCTCCACTGTTCATCAAGAAACCCCTCTGTGATATCACAATTCCCCACTGCGATATCACAGAGGTCCACTGTGACATCACAATGACACACTGTCTCATCATAATGCCCCACTGTTTCATCACAGAGCTGAATTGTAACATTATAATGTCCTAGTGTGACATCACAATGCCCTATTGTGGCATTATAAAGCTCCACTGTGATTTCAAATTGCCCTTCAGAGATATCACATTGTCATAATGTGATATAAAAATGCTCCACTGAGACATCACAATACCCCATGTCACATCATAATGCTCAGTTATTACCTCACAACACACTATTGAGACAACACAAAGCCCCACTCTGATTTCACAATGCCACACTGTGACATCATAATGCCACTGTGATATAACAATAGTCCAATGTAACATCACAATACCCTAATATGACAAAAAGACTACTTTGCACAGTGTCCCAGTATATTACTTCGATGCTCCACTCTTCATCACAAAACCCCTGTGTGACATCACAACACCCCACTGCGATGTTACAGTGGCCTATTGTGACATCACAATACCCCACTCTCATGATACTGACCCACTGTGACATTACAGAGCTGAACTGTAACTTCATAATGTCCCAGTGTGACATCACAATGCCCTATTGTGGAAATACAGAGCCCCACTGTGATTTCAAAATGTCCCACTGTGATATCACAATGACTCACTCTTTCAGAACAATGTCAAGCTATGACATCAGAATGCTCCCTTATGACATAATAAAACTAACTTGTTCATCAAAATACCACACTATAACAATGCCTCACTATGACATCATTGTGCCCCATTGTGGTATAACAGTGACATCACATTACCCAATGTCACATCACAATGTTAAATTGTGACATTGCAATAGCCTATTTTGACATCTCAAAACCCCATTCTGATTTCACAATGCTGCACTGTGATAGCCCAAAGCCCCATTGTGACATTACAGTGCCCCTCTGATATTACAGTGTCCCACTGTGTTATAAAAAATGCTTAACTGTGACATCACAGTACTCTAATATGATACTAGAAATCCCCATTGTGATTTAACACTGTCCCACTGTGCTCTTAATAATCATCAAAAAGCCCCACTGTGACATCACAATTCCCCACTGTGATATCACAGTGGTCTGCTATGACATCACAATGCTCACTGTATCATCATAATGTCCCACTGTAGCATGACAGACCTTAACTGTCACATCATACTGTCCTACTGTGACATCACATTGCCCAATTGTGGCACCACAGAGTCCCACATTGATGTAATAATGCTCCAGTGCAAAATCACAAATATCAATGTTATATCACATGCCCAACTGTGATATCATTAGCCTGTTGTGACCTCAACCACCCCACCCTGATTTCACAATGCCACAGTATAACAACAAAAAGCCCCATTGTAACATCACAGTGCTCCACTGTGATAACAGTGGTCCACTGTGATATAACAATGCTCCACTATAACATCATAGTATTCTTACATGACTTCAGAAATCCCCACTGGGATTTCAGAACTTGCCATTGTGATATCACAGTGCTCCACTGTATATCACAAAGCTCCTCTATGACATCAGTATTCCCCAGTGTGATATCACACTGGTCTACTGGGCCAAATCAAACCAATGTCCCAATTTCTGATTCTAATGTCTCATTGTGACATTACAGAGCTAAACTGTAACATCATAATGTCCCACTGTGGCATCACAATTGCCTATTTTGACATCACAAAGCCCCTCTTTGTTTTCACAATGCCCCACGGTGATATCACAATGCTTCACTGTTCATCATAAAGCCCCACTGTGACATCAAAATTCTACAGTGTGATATCACAAAGGTTCACTGTGACATGACAATGGCCAAATCTGTCATCATAATGTCCCAGTGTAACATTAAAATGCCATGTTGTGACATCAAAAAGTTCCACTGAGTTTTCAAAATGCCTGGTTGTTATGCTACAATGCTCTGCTATGACATCACAATGACTAATTGTCTCATGATAACTCAGCTATGATGTCACAATGATTGCATATAACATAATAAAATGAAGTTGTTCATCAAAATGCCCCACTGTAACATCACAATGCCCCAATGTGACACCGTAGTGCCACACTGTTACATTACAATTACCCACTGTGGTATCATAGAGGTCCACTGTGACATCACAATTCCCCAATCTCTCATCAAAATGTCCAACTGTAACCTCACAGAGCTGAACTGTGACATGAAAATGTCCCATTGTGACATCAAAATTCCTCACTGATGAACCAAGTTTGACTCACCAGGACCCATGTAAACCATACGCACAAGGGGGTGCACACATGTGGAGTTCATTTGCAGTGGCTGGAGACCCTGGCACGTCCATTTTCTTTCTCTCTACCTGCCTATTTCTGTACATCTCTCTATCTCAAATAAACAAATAATATTTAAAGGGCTGGAGAGATGGCTTACTGGCTAAGCACTTGCTTGTTAAGCCTAAGGACTCAGATTCAAAGCTCGATTCCCCACTACCCATGTAAGCCAGATGCACAATGTGGTACATACAGATGGAGTTTCAGTGGCTGGAGGCCCTGGTGTACCTATTCTCTCTCTCTTCTCTCTCTCTCTCTCTCTCTCTCTCTCTCCCTGTCTTCCTCCCTCCTTCCCTCCCTCTTTCTCTCTCTGTCTGTTGCTCTCAAATAAATAATTTAAAAATACTATTTAAAAAAATGTCCCACTGAGATTTCACAATGTCCCAATGTGACATCACCATGTTCCACTTTGACATCACAACAACTCACTTTCCCATGGTAATGGTCAGCTATGACATCACAATGCTCTGATATGACATAATAAAACCAACTTGTTCATCACAATGCCCAAATGTGACATCACATTGCACCACTGTGATATCACACTGATCCACTGTCACAATACCCTATTGTGATATCAATAAGACCCACTCTGACTTCACACTGAGGTGTGACACCACAAAGACTACTTGTGACATCACAGTACCCCACTGTGATATCATAATGCCACACAGTGATTTTAAAATGCTCCACTGTGACATCACAATGGCCTAACCTGATATCACTCCATGTGATTACATAATGCCCCACTGTGATATTACAATGCTCCACTGTTCATCAGAAAGCCTACTGTGACATCACAACTTCCTATTATTATGTCACGGAGGTCCATCGTGATATAACAATGCCCCACTCTCACAAAATAATGCACCATTATTACATCATATTGCTCTACTGTGACATCATTGTGTCTCACTGTGATATAACAATGCTCCACTGTGACATTACAATACCAATTGTCACAACACAATGCTAAGCTGTGATATCATAATACCAACTCTGATATCACAGTGCTCCAATCTGGTTTCCCAATGCCACACTGTGATACCACAATCCCCATTGTGACATCACAGTGCCCCACTGTGACATTACAATGCTCTACTGTGATATAACAATGCTCCACTGAGACATCTAGTACTCTAATGTGACACCACAAATCCCTACTATGATTTCACAATGCCCCTCTGTGATATCAAAATACTCCACTGTTCATGGCATAGCCTCTCTGTAACATCAAAATTCCCCATGATGTAACAGTGGTCTATTGTGATATCACAATGCCCCACTTTCTCATAATAATATCCCACTGTGACATCACAGAGCTGAAATGTAACATCATAATGTCCCAGTGTGATATTACAATGCACTTATGTGACACCAAAATGCCCCACTGAGATTTAACAATGCCCAACTGTGATATCACAATGCTCTACTGTGACATCATAATGACTCATTGTCACATGATAATGCCCAGATATGACATCACAATGCTCCCATGTCACATAATAAAACCATCTTGTTCATCACAATGCCCTACTGTAACATCACATTGCTCCACTATGACATCAGTGTGCCCAACAGCAAAATATAAATGATCTACTGTGACATCACCTTACAAAATATCACACCACAATGTTCAACTGTGACATCACAATACCCTATTTGATATCACAAAACCCTACTCTGATTTCACAATGACCCACTGTGACACCACAAAACCCCATTGTGACATCACAGTGCCCCATTGTGATATCCCAATGCCTGCTGTGATATAACAATACTGTGACATCACAATGTCATAATTTGACATCACAAAACCCCACTGTAATTTCACAATGTTCCTCTGTGATATCACAATTCCCTATTTTGACATCACAAAGCCCAACTTGGATTTCAAACTGCCACACTATAACAACACAACAATTCACTGTTTCATTTCAATGTCCAGCTATGACATCACAATGCTCCAAAATGACATAATAAAACCAACTTGTTCATAAAATTGCACCACCATAGCATAAAAATGTCCCATTATGACATCACAGTGCACCACTGTGACTCACAGTGTTCCACTGATATGTAAAAATGCTCTACTGAGACATTACAATACCCAGTGCCATATCAAAATGCATAGCTGTGTTGTCACAATAGGGTATTGTGACATCACAAAACCCCACTCCAATTTCACAATGCCACACTGAGATACCACAAAGCCGCACTGTGAAATTACAATCCCCACTGTGAGATAACAATGCTTAACTGTGACAACACTGTACCCTAATGTGACATAAAAAATCCCCACTGTGATTTCACAATGCCCCACTCTGATAACACAATGCTCCACTGTTCATTATAAAGACCATCTGGGACATCACAATTCCACACTGTGATATCACAGTTGACTGTGACATCACAATGTTCTAATATCTCATCATAATGTCCCACTGTGACATCACAGACATGAACTGTAACAGTATAATTTCTTAGTGTAACAAAACAATGACCTATTGTGACATCACAACAACCCACTCTGTTTTCACAATGCCCAACTATGTCATCACAATGACTCACCATCTCAAAATAATGCCCACATATGACATCAAAATGCTACCATATGACATAATAAAACCAACTTTTTCATCACAAAGCCCTATTGTGACAGCACAGTGCCCCACTGTGTCATTACAATGTCCCACTGCGATATAAGAATGCTCCACAGAGACATCACAATAGCATACTCTCCTATCACAATGCTCCACTGCAACATCCCAAGACCATACTCTCTCATCACACTGCTCCACTGTGACATCATATTACCCTTTTTTGACATCAGAATGCCCCACTGTGTCACTACAAAGCCCAATTGTGACCTCACAGTGTCCCACTGTGACATTACAATAACTTAATATGACACAACAAAATACCACGGTTATTTCACAAGGCCCCAATGTGATATCACAATATCCACTGTTCATCACAGATCCCCCCTGTGACCTCACACTTCCCCACTGCGATATAACAATGCTCAACTGGGACATCATGGTACCTTATGTGACATAAAAAAAATCCCCACTGTGATTTTATAGTACCACACTGCGATAACACAGTGTTCCACTGTTCATCACAAACCCCCTCAGGGACATCACGATTCCCCACTGTGATATTACAGTGGTTCATTGTGAAATCAAACTGCTCCAGTATATTATCATAATGTCCCAATGTGACATCACTGACCTGAACTGTAATATAATATCCCAGTGTGACATCACAATGTCCTAATGTCACCTCACAAAGATGCACTGTAATTTCATAGTGCCCCACAGTGACATCACAATGACTTAATATCTTAGGATAATGTCCAGATATGATATTACAATGCTCCCATATGACATAATAAAGCAACTTGTCCATCACAAAGCCGCACCATGACATCACAGTACCACACTATGGCATCAGGATACCATCTCTACCGTCACAATGCTCAACTATGACATAAAAATACCCTATTTTGACATCACTATGTTTTCACAATGCCCCACTGTGACACCACATAGCCCAATTGTGACATCATAGTGCCTACTGTGATGTCACAATGCTTCACTGTCCATCACAAAGCCCCACTGTAACATCAAATTATTTTTTATTAGTTATAGTTTACGTTTTTGAGTTCTTTGTAGATTCTTGAAATTAGGCTCCTGTTAGTTGTATAGCCAGCAAAAAATTTCTCCCATTCTGTGGGTAATCTCTGTTTGTCTGTGAAGAAACTTTTCAGCTTTCTGAGATCCCAATGGTTGAGTGATTGGATAAGTTCCTGAGATACTGAGGGTTTATTCAGGAGTCTTTCCAACTCCTATATAATGGAAAGTTCCTCTTGTTTTTTCTTCTATTAGTATCCAAGTTTTGGTCTTATATTCAGGTCTTTGATCCATTTGGACTTGATTTTTGTGCATGGAGAGATGTATTAATTGAGTTTCATTTTACTGCATATGGTTACCCAGATTGTCCAGCACCATTTGTTGAAGATACTGTCTTTTTTCTCAGCTTAAATTGTTAGGGCCTTTGTCCACTATTAAGTACCTATAGTTACTTGACCAAAATTCTGGGTCCTCAATTCTGTTCCAGTGGTCTATAATCCTGTTTTTAATGCCAGTACCATGCTATTTTTATTACTGTGGCTTTGTAATATAGCTTTAGATCAGATATGGTGATGCCTCCAGAGGTGTTTCTTTTGCTGAGGATATGCTTGGATATCTGAGGCTTTCTGCCATTCCATGTGAATTTTGAGATCATTTTTTTCTATTTTGGTGAACACCAATATTGGAATTTTATTGGTTTTGCATTAAATATGTATATTGCCTTTAATAAGAAGCCATTTTCACAATGTTAATTCTGGCTATCCAGGGGCATGGGAGGTCTTTCCATTTTTTCAAGTCCTCAATTTATTTTTGAGTATTTTTATGTTTTCATTGTGTAGGACTTTAACATCCTTCATTAATGTTATTCTAAGGTATTTTACTTTTTTGCTGTTGTTATTGAAAATGGGATAATGTAACTAATTTCTTTCTCTGTATTTTTGTCTTTTACATAAAGAAAGGCTACTAATTTTTGTGCATTGATTTTGTATTCTACTACTTTGCTGAAGGAGTTAATCACCTTTAAGAGTTTTAAGATGGAGGTTCTCTGGTCTCTTATGTATACAATCATATCCTCTGTGAATAGAGCTTACCTTATTCCTTTCCAATTAGTTTTCCTTTTATTTCTTTCTCCTGTCTTATTGCTTGGGCTAGGACTTCCAGCACTATGTTGAAGAGCAGAAGTGAGAGTGACAGCCCTGTCTTGTTCCGGATCTCAATTGGAATTCCTTCAGTCTCTCCTCATTAAGTATTACTTGAGCTTTAGGAGCTTTATATATAGCCTTTATTACAGTGAGATATAAACTGTGTAGACCTATTCTCTCCAAAGTTCTGGTCATGAAGAGGTGTATTGTGTCAAAGGTCTTTTCTGCATCTATTGAAATGATCATGTGATTTTTGTGTTTGAGCTTATTTATGTGGTATATTTAATTGATAGATTTCCATATGTTGAACCATCCGTACATTCCTGGGATGATGCCTACTTGATCAAGGTTCATAATGCTTTTGATGTATAGTTGAATTCTGTTTGTGACTATTTTGTTCAGGATCTTTATGTCTAAGTTCATCAGGAAAATAGGTCTATAGCTTTCCTTTCTTGTGACATCTCTGCCTGGTTTTGCTATTAGGTGATAGTAGCTTCATAGAAGGAGTTGTGGATCTTTCCCTGTTCTCTCATTGTGTGGCACAGATTGAGAAAATTTGGTTTCAGTTATTCCATGAAGGTCTAATAGAATTCAGCTGAGAAGCCATCTGATCCTGGACTCTTCTTTCTGCATAGGTTTTTGATTACCTTTTCAATGTCGATGGGTGTTATAGGTTTGTTAAGGAGATTAATCTACTCTGAATTTAGCTTTGGTAGGTGGTATGTGTCCAAGAATTCATCCATTCCTCCATATTATCCACTTTTGTGGAGTAGAGGTTTTTGAAATAAGTCCTGATGATTGCTCTAATTTCACTTATATCTGTTGTGATCGCCCCCTTTTCATTTCTAATTTTGTTAAGTTGAAGCATATCATCTTTTTTTTTTTTTTTGACCTGGTCAAATTAGCCAGGGGTTTATCAACCTTGTTTATTTTTTCAAAGAACCAGCTCTTTCTTTCATCGATTTTCTTAATTATTTTGTTTCGTTTCCAATCCATTAATTTATGCTCAGATCTTAATTATATCTTTCCATCTGGAGCTTCTTGGGTTGTATTCTTCTTGGCTTTCTAGTGCTTTTAGGTGGATGGTTAGGTTATTGATTTGGGATCTCTCTGTCTTTGTTACGAAGGCATTTAGTGCTATGAATTTCCCCTGATTACCACCTCCATTGTGTCCCATAAGCTTTGTTATGATGTGTTCTCATTGTCATTCATTTCTCTAGAAGTTTCACTTCATTTTTTCTTTTGATCACAACCCATTTATTGTTTAAGAATTTGTTTTTCAGTTTTCAGAACCTGATGGGATTCCTGGCACATCTTTTGTTGTTAATTTCTAGCAAGACAGCATTGTGAACTGATATTATGCAGGAAATTATGTCGATCTTCCTAAATATATGGAGGTTGTGTTTATGAACTAGTATATGATCTATTATAGAGAAGGTTCCATGGGATGCTGAGAAGAATTTGTAGTGTGTGTATTTGGGGTAAAATGTTCTGTAGATGTCCCTTAGGTCTAATTGATCTATGGTTTTGTTGAGCTGTCTCACTTACCTGTTAATTTTCTGTTTGGATGATCTATCTATTGCTGATGGTGCAGTATTGAAGTCCCCAACTATGATGGTGTTGGTGGTTATTTCTGTTTTGTTGTCAAGTAGGTTTTGTTTTATGAATTGTGGTGCCCCTGTGTTTGGTGCATAAAGATTGATGATTGTGATATCCTCTAGTTCAATCGTTCCCTTGATAAGTAGGAAGTGGCCTTTTTTTTTGTCTTTTTTGATTACTTTTGGTATGAAGTCTATTTTATTGAATATTAGTACAGACACCCCTTCTTGTTTCTTATTTCCATTTACTTGGAATATCATTTTCCACCCTTAAACCCTGAGGAGGTGTCTTAAGTGCTCAGGTGAGTTTCTTAAAGACAACATACTGAGGCATCTAATTTTCTGGTCCACCCTGTTAGCTTGTATGTCTTGATGGGTGAATTAAGGTCATTGGTATTTAGGGTAAGGACTAAGTGGTTTGGTTTAATTCCTGCCATGGTGGTTTATATGGTTTGATGTTTTCTTGGACTTTGTAGTTTTTGTGCCTTCTCTGAGTTTGGTTATTGTGATCTGTTTCTTGTAGGCACTTGAGATTGATTATTTGATTCTCCTGTGTGGAGAATTCCCTGGAGCACTCTCTGCATATTTGGCTTTGTGTTCATGTATTTGTAAACCTGAGTTTTATGATGGAAAGTTTTTATTTCACCATCTATTATGAGCGATTTTTTTTTTTTTTGCTGGGTATAGTAATTTGGGTTGGGAGCCATAGGTTCTTAGACTTTATAGGGTTCCATTCCAGGCCCTTCTGGCTTTCAGTGTTTCCAGTTAGAAGTCTTATGTAATTCTGATGGGGTTACCTTAATATGTCGTGTGTTGTTTACCCCTAGCTGCTTTTAGGAATTTCTCTTTGGTATCAATGTTTAGAGTCTTAATGGCAATATGTCTAGCAGAGTTTCTCCTTTTGTCCAGTCTGTTTGGAGTTCAGTTAGCTTCTTGTATCTTGATGGGCCTTTCTTTTGAGAGAGTGGGAAAGTTTTCTTCATAATTTTCTTGAATAAGTGCTCCATGCCTTTGGTCTGAATTTCTTCCCACTCTGGTATTCCCATGATCTAAATGTTCAGGCTTTTAAGGGTATACCACAGTTCCCTCGTGTTCTGTTCACAAAAATCTTTAACTTATTGAAACTGTTGGCCTCCCAAACTGTTTCTTCTGTTTTCTCTTCCAGTTCTGAGTTTCTATTCTCCATATGGTTGACTCTATTCTTGAGAGCTTCTATAGAGTTTGGGCTTGTTCAATTTGGTTTGTATTTTCTACTACTTTTTATGTATAGTTTCCATCCTTCTGTCAATTTCCCTTTTCATGTCATTTCTGATTTTTTTTAGTTCTTGGAATTCATCCTTTCATTTCTTTATGTTTTTATTGAGCTTAGCCAGCTGGTTATTAAGGTCATCTTTTTTACTGTGATATCACAGTCGTCTACTGTGACATCACAATGCCCTACTTTCTCATGATAATATCTCATTGACATTTCCCAATGCCCCACTGTGTTATCACAATGACTCACTGCCCAATTGTAATGCACAGCTATGACAGCACAATGCTCTGATATGAAATAATGAAACCAACTTGCTCATCACAATGCCTCATTGTGGCATCACTATGGTGCACCATGGTATCAGATTGCCCTACTCTGACACCTCAGTGTCCCAATATGATATAACACTGCTCCCCTGTGACATCACAATACCTAATGTCACTTCACAATTCTCAACTGTGAAATCACAGTACCTTGTTGTGAATCACAAGTCCCCATCTGATTTCACAATTCTGCACTGTGACACCTCAAGGCCCCATTTTGACATCACCACTGCCACACTGTGATATAACACTTATCCACTGTGACATCACGGTACTCTAATGTGATATCACAAATCCCCACTGTGATTTCACAATATCGTACTGTGATAATACAATGCTCCCCTGTTCATCACAAAGCCCCTCTGTGACATCACAATTCCCCACTCTGACATCACAGTGGTCTACTGTGACATCACTGTTCTTCACTATCTCATCATAATGTCTCACTGTGACATCACAGACCTAAACTGTCACATCATAATGTCCCAGCGTGACATCAAAAAGCCCCACAGTGGTTTCACAATGCCCCACTGTGACAACACAATAACTCACTGTCTCATGATAATGCCCATGTATGACATAAAAATGCTCCCATATGGCATAATAAAACCAAATTGTTCATGCCAATACCACATTGTGACATCACAGTGTCCCAGTGTAATGTAACAATGGTCCACTGTGACATCACAATACCCAATGTCACATCACAATAGTCAACTGTGACATATCAATACCCTATTGTGACATCATAAAGCCCAACTCGCATATCACAGTATCACAGTGTGACACGATAAAGCCCCCTTTTGACATCACTATGCCCCACAGTGACATCCCAATGTCTCACTGTTATATAACCATGCTTCACTGTGCCATCACAAACCCCACTGTCATTTCACTATGCCCCCACTGCAAAATCGCAATGTTCCTCTATGGCATCACAATGACTCACTTTTTCATAATAATGCCTAGCTATGACATCACAATGTTCCCATATGACATAAAACCAACGTGTTCATCACAATGCCCTATTGTGACAACACAATGCCCAACTGTCTCATCACATTGCCCCACTGTGAATCACAATGTACTATTGTGATATAACAATCCTCCACTGAGACATTTCAATGCTTAACTGTCACATCATAATGCTTATTATCTAACCAAGAAGCACCATTGTGAAGCACCCACTTCTAGTTTACATTGCCCCACAATGGAAACACAGTGCTGCACTATGAATGTACATAAACTCACTGTAACTTCACAATGTTCTTGTGACATCACAGAGCTCCACTGTGACATCACTGTGTCTCATTGAGATTTTACTGTGCCCCCACTGTGGTATAACAATGCTCAACTGTGACATCACATTCCAGTAATGTGAAATCATAAAGTTCCACTGTGATTTCACAATGGCCCACTGGGATACCATAATGCTCCACTATTCATCACAAAGCCCCTCTGTGACATCAAAATTCTCTACTGTGATATCATAGTGGTCTACTGTGACATCACATTTCCCCACTATGATTCACAATGTCCCACTGTGATATAACAGTGCTCCACTGTGATCTCACAATACCTAATGTCACATCACAATGCTCAGCTGTGATGCCACACTACACTACTGTGACATCACAAAGCTCCACTGTTATATCAATATGCCACAGTGTGACACTCCAAAGCACCATTGTGAGATTGCAGTACCCCACAGTGACATTACAATGACCCAGTGTGATATAAAAGTGCTCCACTGTGAGATAATAGTACTCTAATGTGACATCAAAAATCCCCACTGTGATTTCACAATGCCCCTGTGTGATATCACAATTTTCCACTGTTCATCACAAAGCTCCTCTGTGGCATCAAAATTCTGCACTGTGATAGAAAAGTGGTCTTCTGGGACATAAAAATGCCCAACTCTCTCATAATATTCTGTGACACCACTGAGCTGAACTGTAGCATCATGATCTCCCAGTATGACATCACAATGCTTTATTGTGACATCCCAAAGCCCCACTGAGATTTCACAGTGCCCCATTGTGACATATCAATGACTCACTGTCTTGTGATAATGCACAGCTATAACATCACCATGGTCCCATATGACATAATAAATCCACCTTGTTCATCAAAATGCACCACTATAACAGAAATGCCCTACTGTAACATCACATTGCCCCATTGTGACATCACAGTGTGTCACTCTGTTGTAACGAAGCTCCACTTTGACATCACAATATTCAATGTCACATAACAATGCTCAGATGTGATGTCACATTACTCTTTTTGACATCACAAAGCTACACTCTGGTCTTACAATGCCACATTTATACCCCACAAAGTCCCATTGTGGAATGACAGTGCCCTATTGTGTCATTACCATGCCAAACTGTGATATAACATTGCTCAACTGTGACATCACACTACTATAATATGACATCACAAATCTCCACTGTGATTTCACAGTGACCCTCTGTGATCTCACAATGCTCCACTGTTCACCACAAAGAACCTCTGTGACATCACAGTGCCCCACTGTAATATCACAGTGGTGTACTGTGACATCACAATGCTCCACTATCTCACCATGACAAAACAGAGATGAACTGCAACATCATAATGTCCAACTATGATATCACAATGCCCTATTGTTACACCAAAAAGCCTCACTGAGTTTTCACAATGCCACACTGTGATATAACAATGCTTCACTGTGACATCACAATGACTCATTGTCTCATAATAATGCCCAGCTATCACATCAGAATGCTCCCATATGACATAATAAAGCTAACGTGTTCATCACTATGCCCCTTTGTGGCATCACAAAGGCCCACTGTGATATAACTGTGCTCCACTGTGGCATCACAATGCCCAGATATGCTATCACAATGTGCCCATATGACATAACAAAACCAAGTGGTGCATCACAATGCCAAATAACATTGCCCCCACTGTGACATCACAGTGTCCCACTATGATGTAACAAACTCCACTGCGACATCAAAATACTCCACTGTCATGTCACAATGCTCAACTGTGATGTCCCAATGCTCCACCTTCATTTAACAATGCCCCACTGTGACAGCAAAAAGCACCAATGTGACATCCTAATGCCAGTGTGACATCACAATTCCCCACTGTGATATAAGAATGCTTCACTGTGACATCACAATACCCTATTGTTCATCACAATTCCCCACTGTGACATCACAGTGTCCAATTGTGAGTAATGAAGTTCCACTGCGATATCACAATACTCACTGTCACAACTCAATGCTCAACTGCGAAGTCACAATTAATGCCTCTGATATAACAATGCTCCACTGTAAAAATACAATATCCTAATGTGACATCACAAAGCCCCACTGTGATTTCACAATGCCCACTGTTCATCACAAAGCCTCCCAGTGACATCACAATGCCCCACCCTCCCATCACAATATCCCATTGTGACCTCAGCAAGCTGAAATTTAACATCATAATGTTCCAGTGTAACATCACAATACTTTCTTGTAACATCACAAAGCCCCACTGTGATACCACAGTGTACCATTGTGACATCACAATGACTTACTCATGATAATGACCAGGTATGCCAACACAATGCTCCCATATGACATAGTAAAACCAACTAATTAATCACAAAGTCCCACTGTGACATAACATTGCCCCATTGTGATAGCACAGTGTTGCACTGTGAAGTAATAAACTTCACTCTGACATCAAAATACCTCAGAGTCACATCACAATGCTCAACTGTGATGTCACAATACCTTATTGTGATATCACAGTGCCCTACCCTGATTTCACAGTGCCCACTGTAACAACAAAAACCACCAATGTGACATCACAATACCACATTGTGACATCACAATTCCCCACTATGATATAAGAATGTTCCACTGTGACATCACAATAACCTATTGTGACATCACAAGCCCTCCTGTGATTTCAAAATGCACCACTGTGACATGACAATGACTCATTGTCTCATGTTAATGCCAAGCTATGACATCACAATGCTCCTATATGACATAATAAAACCAACTTGTTCATCAAAATGCCCAACTGTAACATAATAATGCCCCACTGTGAGATCACATTTCCCCACTGTTACATTACACTTCCCACTGTGATATAACAGTGCCCCACTCTGACAACAAAACACCCCACTCTCACATCACAAAGCTCTAATGTGATTTCATAATGCCCTACTGTGATACAAAAAAGCTGAATTTTGACCTCACAGTGCTCCACTGGGACATCACAGTGCCCCAATGTGAAATCACAAAGCCCCATTGTAATTTTACAATGTATCACTGTGATATCACAATGCTCCACTGTTCTTCACAAAGGCCCTTTGTGAAATCAAAATTCCCCACTGTGATTACACAGAGGTCCATTGTGACATCACAATGTCCACTCTCTCATCATAATGTCCCACTGTGACATCACAGGGCCCTATTATAACATCAAAAAAGCCCACTGATATTTCACAATGCACATCTGTGATATCACAATGCTCCATTTTTTATTACAAAGCTTATCTGTGACAACTCAATTAACCACTCTGATAACACAGTGGTCTACTGTGATATCACAATTCCCTACTCTCACCATAATGTCCCACTGTGTCATCGCAGAGATGAACTGTAAGATAATGGCCCACTGTGTTATCACAATGCTGTATTGTTACATTAAAAAGTGCCAGTGAGATTTCACAATGTCTCACTGTGATATCAACATGCTCCACTTTGACATCACAATGACTCACTTTTCATTCTAATTCCAAGATATGACATCAGAATGCTACCATATGACATAATAAAACAAACATAATAAAAAATAAAATATTCATCAAAAATGCCCAACTGTAACATAACAATGCCTCACCAAGACATCACATTGCCTCACTTTCACATTACAGTGTTCCAAGGTAATATAACAGTGCTCCACTGTGACATTACAGTTAATCTCTGCAATAGACAATGCTCCACTATGATGATACAATATCCTAATGTGACATCACAAAGCCCCACTGTGATATCACAGTTCTCCACTGCTCATCACAAAGTCTCTCCATGACATCACAATTAGCCTCTCTGATATCACAATAATGTACTTTGACAGCACAATGTCCCACTCTCCCATCAAAATGTCTTACTGTGACCTCACAGAGCTTAAAAGTAGCATCATAATGTTCCAGTGTAACATCACAATGCCCACAATGCCTCACTGATCTCAGAATGCACCTGTGTGACATCACAATGATTCACTGTTTCATGATAATGCCTATCTATGATATCACAATGTTCCTATATGAGATAATAAAATCAAATTGTTCAACAAAATTTCCAGCTGTAATATAACAATGTCCCACTGTGACATCACATTTCCCCACTGTGACATTACAGTGTGCCACTCTGATATAACAGTGCTCCAATGTGACATCACAATTAACCTCTGTGATATAACAATTCTCTACTGTGATGATACAATATCCTAATGTGACATGACAAAGCCCCACTGTGATTTCACAATGCCACACTGTGATATCTCAATGCTCCACTGTTCAGCACATAGCCCCTTTGTGACATCGTAGTGCCCCAGTGTGACACCACAATGCTCATCTGTGACAACACAATGACCCACTGTATCATCACAAAGCCCACTGTCAAATCACAATTTTTATTAGTTATAGTTTACGTTTTTGAGTTCTTTGTAGATTCTTGAAATTAGGCTCCTGTTAGTTGTATAGCCAGCAAAAAATTTCTCCCATTCTGTGGGTAATCTCTGTTTGTCTGTGAAGAAACTTTTCAGCTTTCTGAGATCCCAATGGTTGAGTGATTGGATAAGTTCCTGAGATACTGAGGGTTTATTCAGGAGTCTTCCAACTCCTATATAATGGAAAGTTCCTCTTGTTTTTTCTTCTATTAGTATCCAAGTTTTGGTCTTATATTCAGGTCTTTGATCCATTTGGACTTGATTTTTGTGCATGGAGAGATGTATTAATTGAGTTTCATTTTACTGCATATGGTTACCCAGATTGTCCAGCACCATTTGTTGAAGATACTGTCTTTTTTCTCAGCTTAAATTGTTAGGGCCTTTGTCCACTATTAAGTACCTATAGTTACTTGACCAAAATTCTGGGTCCTCAATTCTGTTCCAGTGGTCTATAATCCTGTTTTTAATGCCAGTACCATGCTATTTTTATTACTGTGGCTTTGTAATATAGCTTTAGATCAGATATGGTGATGCCTCCAGAGGTGTTTCTTTTGCTGAGGATATGCTTGGATATCTGAGGCTTTCTGCCATTCCATATGAATTTTGAGATCATTTTTTTCTATTTTGGTGAACACCAATATTGGAATTTTATTGGTTTTGCATTAAATATGTATATTGCCTTTAGTAAGAAGCCATTTTCACAATGTTAATTCTGCCTATCCAGGGGCATCGGAGGTCTTTCCATTTTTTCAAGTCCTCAATTTATTTTTGAGTATTTTTATGTTTTCATTGTGTAGGACTTTAACATCCTTCATTAATGTTATTCTAAGGTATTTTACTTTTTTGCTGTTGTTATTGAAAATGGGATAATGTAACTAATTTCTTTCTCTGTATTTTTGTCTTTTACATAAAGAAAGGCTACTAATTTTTGTGCATTGATTTTGTATTCTACTACTTTGCTGAAGGAGTTAATCACCTTTAAGAGTTTTAAGATGGAGGTTCTCTGGTCTCTTATGTATACAATCATATCCTCTGTGAATAGAGCTTAACTTATTCCTTTCCAATTAGTTTTCCTTTTATTTCTTTCTCCTGTCTTATTGCTTGGGCTAGGACTTCCAGCACTATGTTGAAGAGCAGAAGTGAGAGTGACAGCCCTGTCTTGTTCCGGATCTCAATTGGAATTCCTTCAGTCTCTCCTCATTAAGTATTACTTGAGCTTTAGGAGCTTTATATATAGCCTTTATTACAGTGAGATATAAACTGTGTAGACCTATTCTCTCCAAAGTTCTGGTCATGAAGAGGTGTATTGTGTCAAAGGTCTTTTCTGCATCTATTGAAATGATCATGTGATTTTTGTGTTTGAGCTTATTTATGTGGTATATTTAATTGATAGATTTCCATATGTTGAACCATCCGTACATTCCTGGGATGATGCCTACTTGATCAAGGTTCATAATGCTTTTGATGTATAGTTGAATTCTGTTTGTGACTATTTTGTTCAGGATCTTTATGTCTAAGTTCATCAGGAAAATAGGTCTATAGCTTTCCTTTCTTGTGACATCTCTGCCTGGTTTTGCTATTAGGTGATAGTAGCTTCATAGAAGGAGTTGTGGATCTTTCCCTGTTCTCTCATTGTGTGGCACAGATTGAGAAAATTTGGTTTCAGTTATTCCATGAAGGTCTAATAGAATTCAGCTGAGAAGCCATCTGATCCTGGACTCTTCTTTCTGCATAGGTTTTTGATTACCTTTTCAATGTCGATGGGTGTTATAGGTTTGTTAAGGAGATTAATCTACTCTGAATTTAGCTTTGGTAGGTGGTATGTGTCCAAGAATTCATCCATTCCTCCATATTATCCACTTTTGTGGAGTAGAGGTTTTTGAAATAAGTCCTGATGATTGCTCTAATTTCACTTATATCTGTTGTGATCGCCCCCTTTTCATTTCTAATTTTGTTAAGTTGAAGCATATCATCTTTTTTTTTTTTTTTTGACCTGGTCAAATTAGCCAGGGGTTTATCAACCTTGTTTATTTTTTCAAAGAACCAGCTCTTTCTTTCATCGATTTTCTTAATTATTTTGTTTCGTTTCCAATCCATTAATTTATGCTCAGATCTTAATTATATCTTTCCATCTGGAGCTTCTTGGGTTGTATTCTTCTTGGCTTTCTAGTGCTTTTAGGTGGATGGTTAGGTTATTGATTTGGGATCTCTCTGTCTTTGTTACGAAGGCATTTAGTGCTATGAATTTCCCCTGATTACCACCTCCATTGTGTCCCATAAGCTTTGTTATGATGTGTTCTCATTGTCATTCATTTCTCTAGAAGTTTCACTTCATTTTTTCTTTTGATCACAACCCATTTATTGTTTAAGAATTTGTTTTTCAGTTTTCAGACCTGATGGGATTCCTGGCACATCTTTTGTTGTTAATTTCTAGCAAGACAGCATTGTGAACTGATATTATGCAGGAAATTATGTCGATCTTCCTAAATATATGGAGGTTGTGTTTATGAACTAGTATATGATCTATTATAGAGAAGGTTCCATGGGATGCTGAGAAGAATTTGTAGTGTGTGTATTTGGGGTAAAATGTTCTGTAGATGTCCCTTAGGTCTAATTGATCTATGGTTTTGTTGAGCTGTCTCACTTACCTGTTAATTTTCTGTTTGGATGATCTATCTATTGCTGATGGTGCAGTATTGAAGTCCCCAACTATGATGGTGTTGGTGGTTATTTCTGTTTTGTTGTCAAGTAGGTTTTGTTTTATGAATTGTGGTGCCCCTGTGTTTGGTGCATAAAGATTGATGATTGTGATATCCTCTAGTTCAATCGTTCCCTTGATAAGTAGGAAGTGGCCTTTTTTTTTTTGTCTTTTTTGATTACTTTTGGTATGAAGTCTATTTTATTGAATATTAGTACAGACACCCCTTCTTGTTTCTTATTTCCATTTACTTGGAATATCATTTTCCACCCTTAAACCCTGAGGAGGTGTCTTAAGTGCTCAGGTGAGTTTCTTAAAGACAACATACTGAGGCATCTAATTTTCTGGTCCACCCTGTTAGCTTGTATGTCTTGATGGGTGAATTAAGGTCATTGGTATTTAGGGTAAGGACTAAGTGGTTTGGTTTAATTCCTGCCATGGTGGTTTATATGGTTTGATGTTTTCTTGGACTTTGTAGTTTTTGTGCCTTCTCTGAGTTTGGTTATTGTGATCTGTTTCTTGTAGGCACTTGAGATTGATTATTTGATTCTCCTGTGTGGAGAATTCCCTGGAGCACTCTCTGCATATTTGGCTTTGTGTTCATGTATTTGTAAACCTGAGTTTTATGATGGAAAGTTTTTATTTCACCATCTATTATGAGCGATTTTTTTTTTTTTTTTGCTGGGTATAGTAATTTGGGTTGGGAGCCATAGGTTCTTAGACTTTATAGGGTTCCATTCCAGGCCCTTCTGGCTTTCAGTGTTTCCAGTTAGAAGTCTTATGTAATTCTGATGGGGTTACCTTAATATGTCGTGTGTTGTTTACCCCTAGCTGCTTTTAGGAATTTCTCTTTGGTATCAATGTTTAGAGTCTTAATGGCAATATGTCTAGCAGAGTTTCTCCTTTTGTCCAGTCTGTTTGGAGTTCAGTTAGCTTCTTGTATCTTGATGGGCCTTTCTTTTGAGAGAGTGGGAAAGTTTTCTTCATAATTTTCTTGAATAAGTGCTCCATGCCTTTGGTCTGAATTTCTTCCCACTCTGGTATTCCCATGATCTAAATGTTCAGGCTTTTAAGGGTATACCACAGTTCCCTCATGTTCTGTTCACAAAAATCTTTAACTTATTGAAACTGTTGGCCTCCCAAACTGTTTCTTCTGTTTTCTCTTCCAGTTCTGAGTTTCTATTCTCCATATGGTTGACTCTATTCTTGAGAGCTTCTATAGAGTTTGGGCTTGTTCAATTTGGTTTGTATTTTCTACTACTTTTTATGTATAGTTTCCATCCTTCTGTCAATTTCCCTTTTCATGTCATTTCTGATTTTTTTTAATTCTTGGAATTCATCCTTTCATTTCTTTATGTTTTTATTGAGCTTAGCCAGCTGGTTATTAAGGTCATCTTTTTTACTGTGATATCACAGTCGTCTACTGTGACATCACAATGCCCTACTTTCTCATGATAATATCTCATTGACATTTCCCAATGCCCCACTGTGTTATCACAATGACTCACTGCCCAATTGTAATGCACAGCTATGACAGCACAATGCTCTGATATGAAATAATGAAACCAACTTGCTCATCACAATGCCTCACTGTGGCATCACTATGGTGCACCATGGTATCAGATTGCCCTACTCTGACACCTCAGTGTCCCAATATGATATAACACTGCTCCCCTGTGACATCACAATACCCAATGTCACTTCACAATTCTCAACTGTGAAATCACAGTACCTTGTTGTGAATCACAAGTCCCCATCTGATTTCACAATTCTGCACTGTGACACCTCAAGGCCCCATTTTGACATCACCACTGCCACACTGTGATATAACACTTGTCCACTGTGACATCACGGTACTCTAATGTGATATCACAAATCCCCACTGTGATTTCACAATATCGTACTGTGATAATACAATGCTCCCCTGTTCATCACAAAGCCCCTCTGTGACATCACAATTCCCCACTCTGACATCACAGTGGTCTACTGTGACATCACTGTTCTTCACTATCTCATCATAATGTCTCACTGTGACATCACAGACCTAAACTGTCACATCATAATGTCCCAGCGTGACATCAAAAAGCCCCACAGTGGTTTCACAATGCCCCACTGTGACAACACAATAACTCACTGTCTCATGATAATGCCCATGTATGACATAAAAATGCTCCCATATGGCATAATAAAACCAAATTGTTCATGCCAATACCACATTGTGACATCACAGGGTCCCAGTGTAATGTAACAATGGTCCACTGTGACATCACAATACCCAATGTCACATCACAATAGTCAACTGTGACATATCAATACCCTATTGTGACATCATAAAGCCCAACTCGCATATCACAGTATCACAGTGTGACACGATAAAGCCCCCTTTTGACATCACTATGCCCCACAGTGACATCCCAATGTCTCACTGTTATATAACCATGCTTCACTGTGCCATCACAAACCCCACTGTCATTTCACTATGCCCCCACTGCAAAATCGCAATGTTCCTCTATGGCATCACAATGACTCACTTTTTCATAATAATGCCTAGCTATGACATCACAATGTTCCCATATGACATAAAACCAACGTGTTCATCACAATGCCCTATTGTGACAACACAATGCCCAACTGTCTCATCACATTGCCCCACTGTGAATCACAATGTACTATTGTGATATAACAATCCTCCACTGAGACATTTCAATGCTTAACTGTCACATCATAATGCTTATTATCTAACCAAGAAGCACCATTGTGAAGCACCCACTTCTAGTTTACATTGCCCCACAATGGAAACACAGTGCTGCACTATGAATGTACATAAACTCACTGTAACTTCACAATGTTCTTGTGACATCACAGAGCTCCACTGTGACATCACTGTGTCTCATTGAGATTTTACTGTGCCCCCACTGTGGTATAACAATGCTCAACTGTGACATCACATTCCAGTAATGTGAAATCATAAAGTTCCACTGTGATTTCACAATGGCCCACTGGGATACCATAATGCTCCACTATTCATCACAAAGCCCCTCTGTGACATCAAAATTCTCTACTGTGATATCATAGTGGTCTACTGTGACATCACATTTCCCCACTATGATTCACAATGTCCCACTGTGATATAACAGTGCTCCACTGTGATCTCACAATACCTAATGTCACATCACAATGCTCAGCTGTGATGCCACACTACACTACTGTGACATCACAAAGCTCCACTGTTATATCAATATGCCACAGTGTGACACTCCAAAGCACCATTGTGAGATTGCAGTACCCCACAGTGACATTACAATGACCCAGTGTGATATAAAAGTGCTCCACTGTGAGATAATAGTACTCTAATGTGACATCAAAAATCCCCACTGTGATTTCACAATGCCCCTGTGTGATATCACAATTTTCCACTGTTCATCACAAAGCTCCTCTGTGGCATCAAAATTCTGCACTGTGATAGAAAAGTGGTCTTCTGGGACATAAAAATGCCCAACTCTCTCATAATATTCTGTGACACCACTGAGCTGAACTGTAGCATCATGATCTCCCAGTATGACATCACAATGCTTTATTGTGACATCCCAAAGCCCCACTGAGATTTCACAGTGCCCCATTGTGACATATCAATGACTCACTGTCTTGTGATAATGCACAGCTATAACATCACCATGGTCCCATATGACATAATAAATCCACCTTGTTCATCAAAATGCACCACTATAACAGAAATGCCCTACTGTAACATCACATTGCCCCATTGTGACATCACAGTGTGTCACTCTGTTGTAACGAAGCTCCACTTTGACATCACAATATTCAATGTCACATAACAATGCTCAGATGTGATGTCACATTACTCTTTTTGACATCACAAAGCTACACTCTGGTCTTACAATGCCACATTTATACCCCACAAAGTCCCATTGTGGAATGACAGTGCCCTATTGTGTCATTACCATGCCAAACTGTGATATAACATTGCTCAACTGTGACATCACACTACTATAATATGACATCACAAATCTCCACTGTGATTTCACAGTGACCCTCTGTGATCTCACAATGCTCCACTGTTCACCACAAAGAACCTCTGTGACATCACAGTGCCCCACTGTAATATCACAGTGGTGTACTGTGACATCACAATGCTCCACTATCTCACCATGACAAAACAGAGATGAACTGCAACATCATAATGTCCAACTATGATATCACAATGCCCTATTGTTACACCAAAAAGCCTCACTGAGTTTTCACAATGCCACACTGTGATATAACAATGCTTCACTGTGACATCACAATGACTCATTGTCTCATAATAATGCCCAGCTATCACATCAGAATGCTCCCATATGACATAATAAAGCTAACGTGTTCATCACTATGCCCCTTTGTGGCATCACAAAGGCCCACTGTGATATAACTGTGCTCCACTGTGGCATCACAATGCCCAGATATGCTATCACAATGTGCCCATATGACATAACAAAACCAAGTGGTGCATCACAATGCCAAATAACATTGCCCCCACTGTGACATCACAGTGTCCCACTATGATGTAACAAACTCCACTGCGACATCAAAATACTCCACTGTCATGTCACAATGCTCAACTGTGATGTCCCAATGCTCCACCTTCATTTAACAATGCCCCACTGTGACAGCAAAAAGCACCAATGTGACATCCTAATGCCAGTGTGACATCACAATTCCCCACTGTGATATAAGAATGCTTCACTGTGACATCACAATACCCTATTGTTCATCACAATTCCCCACTGTGACATCACAGTGTCCAATTGTGAGTAATGAAGTTCCACTGCGATATCACAATACTCACTGTCACAACTCAATGCTCAACTGCGAAGTCACAATTAATGCCTCTGATATAACAATGCTCCACTGTAAAAATACAATATCCTAATGTGACATCACAAAGCCCCACTGTGATTTCACAATGCCCACTGTTCATCACAAAGCCTCCCAGTGACATCACAATGCCCCACCCTCCCATCACAATATCCCATTGTGACCTCAGCAAGCTGAAATTTAACATCATAATGTTCCAGTGTAACATCACAATACTTTCTTGTAACATCACAAAACCCCACTGTGATACCACAGTGTACCATTGTGACATCACAATGACTTACTCATGATAATGACCAGGTATGCCAACACAATGCTCCCATATGACATAGTAAAACCAACTAATTAATCACAAAGTCCCACTGTGACATAACATTGCCCCATTGTGATAGCACAGTGTTGCACTGTGAAGTAATAAACTTCACTCTGACATCAAAATACCTCAGAGTCACATCACAATGCTCAACTGTGATGTCACAATACCTTATTGTGATATCACAGTGCCCTACCCTGATTTCACAGTGCCCACTGTAACAACAAAAACCACCAATGTGACATCACAATACCACATTGTGACATCACAATTCCCCACTATGATATAAGAATGTTCCACTGTGACATCACAATAACCTATTGTGACATCACAAGCCCTCCTGTCATTTCAAAATGCACCACTGTGACATGACAATGACTCATTGTCTCATGTTAATGCCAAGCTATGACATCACAATGCTCCTATATGACATAATAAAACCAACTTGTTCATCAAAATGCCCAACTGTAGCATAATAATGCCCCACTGTGAGATCACATTTCCCCACTGTTACATTACACTTCCCACTGTGATATAACAGTGCCCCACTCTGACAACAAAACACCCCACTCTCACATCACAAAGCTCTAATGTGATTTCATAATGCCCTACTGTGATACAAAAAAGCTGAATTTTGACCTCACAGTGCTCCACTGGGACATCACAGTGCCCCAATGTGAAATCACAAAGCCCCATTGTAATTTTACAATGTATCACTGTGATATCACAATGCTCCACTGTTCTTCACAAAGGCCCTTTGTGAAATCAAAATTCCCCACTGTGATTACACAGAGGTCCATTGTGACATCACAATGTCCACTCTCTCATCATAATGTCCCACTGTGACATCACAGGGCCCTATTATAACATCAAAAAAGCCCACTGATATTTCACAATGCACATCTGTGATATCACAATGCTCCATTTTTTATTACAAAGCTTATCTGTGACAACTCAATTAACCACTCTGATAACACAGTGGTCTACTGTGATATCACAATTCCCTACTCTCACCATAATGTCCCACTGTGTCATCGCAGAGATGAACTGTAAGATAATGGCCCACTGTGTTATCACAATGCTGTATTGTTACATTAAAAAGTGCCAGTGAGATTTCACAATGTCTCACTGTGATATCAACATGCTCCACTTTGACATCACAATGACTCACTTTTCATTCTAATTCCAAGATATGACATCAGAATGCTACCATATGACATAATAAAACAAACATAATAAAAAATAAAATATTCATCAAAAATGCCCAACTGTAACATAACAATGCCTCACCAAGACATCACATTGCCTCACTTTCACATTACAGTGTTCCAAGGTAATATAACAGTGCTCCACTGTGACACTACAGTTAATCTCTGCAATAGACAATGCTCCACTATGATGATACAATATCCTAATGTGACATCACAAAGCCCCACTGTGATGTCACAGTTCTCCACTGCTCATCACAAAGTCTCTCCATGACATCACAATTAGCCTCTCTGATATCACAATAATGTACTTTGACAGCACAATGTCCCACTCTCCCATCATAAGGTTTTACTGTGACCTCACAGAGCTTAAAAGTAGCATCATAATGTTCCAGTGTAACATCACAATGCCCACAATGCCTCACTGATCTCAGAATGCACCTGTGTGACATCACAATGATTCACTGTTTCATGATAATGCCTATCTATGATATCACAATGTTCCTATATGAGATAATAAAATCAAATTGTTCAACAAAATTTCCAGCTGTAATATAACAATGTCCCACTGTGACATCACATTTCCCCACTGTGACATTACAGTGTGCCACTCTGATATAACAGTGCTCCAATGTGACATCACAATTAACCTCTGTGATATAACAATTCTCTACTGTGATGATACAATATCCTAATGTGACATGACAAAGCCCCACTGTGATTTCACAATGCCACACTGTGATATCTCAATGCTCCACTGTTCAGCACATAGCCCCTTTGTGACATCGTAGTGCCCCAGTGTGACACCACAATGCTCATCTGTGACAACACAATGACCCACTGTATCATCACAAAGCCCACTGTCAAATCACAATTCTTTACTGTCTCCTCAAAATTACCAACAATGAAATGCCAAAGCCCAAGTTGTATCACAATGCTCACTGTCTGAAAAAAAAATGCACCAAAGTGACATCAAAAATCCCCACTTTTACATAACAATGCCCCGTGATGAAACCACAGTACTCCACTATAAATTTAAATAACCTCACTGTGACATCACAATGTCCCACTGCAACATTATAGTAACCCACTGTGACATAACACACACCTGACATTTGGTTATCTGGATTTCCTACACCCCCTTCCCCTGCCAGATGCTCCAGTGTGAAATCACAATGCCCCACTCTCATCATAATGTCTACCTGATATGACAGCTGAATCGTAACTTCATAATGTCCCAATGTGACTTCACATTGCCTTACAGTGTGCCACTCTGATATAACAGTGCTCCAATGTGACATCACAATTAACCTCTGTGATATAACAATTCTCTACTGTGATGATACAATATCCTAATGTGACATCACAAAGCCCCACTGTGATTTCACAATGCCACACTGTGATATCTCAATGCTCCACTGTTCAGCACATAGCCCCTTTGTGACATCGTAGTGCCCCACTGTGACATCACAATTAACCTCTGTGATATAACAATTCTCTACTGTGATGATACAATATCCTAATGTGACATCACAATTAACCTCTGTGATATAACAATTCTCTACTGTGATGATACAATATCCTAATGTGACATCACAATTAACCTCTGTGATATAACAATTCTCTACTGTGATGATACAATATCCTAATGTGACATCACAATTAACCTCTGTGATATAACAATTCTCTACTGAGATTCAGCAATGCTCAACTGCGACATCACAAAGCTCCACTTTTATTTTACAATGATGCATTGTGATACCACAAAGCCCAATTGTGATATCATATTAACCTACCTTTTGGGTCATCCCAGTGGTCATTACCATCTGAAAAGAGAAGCTTCTCTAACCAGAAGTGAGAGTATCCTGCTCCATTTTTCATTCACCTGTTCCTCATATCATGTTCCTCAGGGAAGTTTTCCATGTGAAAACAGATGTTCCTGAGTCCCTTTTACTTTTTGCAGCCTTTGATTTGTAACCTACTAATTCCCTTGCTTAGAAAGTCTGACATTATGCCAGGAAATTTTGATTTTTGTCATACATTTGAGTCTCAGGAGCAAGCACAATTGTCCTCCAGTATATCTTACCTACTTCAGGAATGGTTTCCCCTTTCACTGCTTTAAGATGCACAACACAAATTATTTTACATTTATATATTTTAGTAACTATAAAATAGAAAATGCATGTGATTCAGTCACCATGCAATGGCTTTACTTAGAAGGATGTACTCAAATCACAAAACTAAAATAAATACAGAATTTATGTACCTGATTAAAACTTCAAGCATGCTTGTGGGTCAAGTTATATAGTTTTCCTTCATTCAGCCAAACTTCAGGCATTGTTCAACACACACAACACACACACACACACACACACACACACACTTCCTTTGACAGACCAGTAGAGTATTTTCATACCTAAGAAAAATAAATAATTCTTCCTTTACTTACATTGTCTCACTTTTTGACCCCAACATTACTGAAACTACAGAGTTCTGGAACAGTTCACTTCAGCAATTTCTTAAGAGTGATATCATTTGCTTAAGGTATTATTAACTAACAATAAGCTACGGGTTACATTCCACAGTCCTTGGTGTCAGAGTTGGTCACAGAAGGGTTAAAGCCCAAAGGAAGACCCATGGTATTGAGAAGCATTCCTTGTTAAACCATGTGGACCATGTAACTCTGATCTTTTATGAATATGTGTCACCATGAGAGAATGTTTAAGAAGAATTTGTCTGCATAATCATCTAGTGATGTCTAAAACTGAATAGCCTGCCAATAACAATGTCTTTAAGCAGAGTTCCTCTGATTTACATAATCTCCAAATTCCATACCAAACAGTAGCAGACATGGGCTACAGGGAAGGTGTGTTCTTCATGGACTTTGCACATTATAGTGAGGAGAAAAGAATGCTAACTGTTTCAAATTCAAATTCAGTTTTTCAGCTATCCAAATTCCTATTTCCATTCAAATTCATCTGGATAACTCTAGACTTAGCCTCCTATAGAAGTGGGATGGGACACAAGAGGATGGGCCCCAGAAGGAAAATCACTGAAACCAATCTCTCTATAGGAAAGAGAAGACAAGGGTAGGCTTGATCCCAGCCTCCTAAAGACTGATTTGTTTTTTTCCATTCTTTCCCATTCAGGGAATTGTGTATTTGAGAATGATCATGTAGAAGTTAGACCCTGCAGTTCTTTGTTTGGTTGCAAAGTGTGGTGGGAATGGATTGCATTTTACAATAACATCTTGTCTAGCAAAAAGCAAAAATGTTTGATCCCTCACCAAGCCCACGGTGTGTGACCCTTGCTACATGAGTCCAAGTAAAGGGATAAGTGAATGGCCTAAGGAACTAACTACTGAATCTGTCCATAATGTCCATGAGCTCATTAATGAACTGTGATGGCAGATGCTGGCTCAACTCTGATTCACTGGAAGAATTCCAGAACTGTTTTGTGAAGAAGGCACTGGAATGAAATGTATTCCCCATCCTTCTTTCTACTTTCTCATCTCCAGCCACAAATTCCTATTTCAAATTTATTTAGTTTTAAGTTTTTAAATTTGACTTATTCATTTGAGAGAGATGCAAAGAGGAGAGAGAGAGAGAGAGCGAGCTTGAGAACAAGTAAGCATGGGTGCCTCAGAGTTTCCAGCCACTGAAAACAAACTCTAGGCACATATGCCACCTTGTGCATATGGCTTAGATGGGTCCTGGGGAATCGAACCTTGGTCTCTTGGCTTTGCAGAACAATACCTAGTAAGTCATCTTTTCAAGCCCCCATGTCAAATTTAAATAAAACTGAGTAATATGAGTCCTTGGACTCAAGGGTATGGCATGTTCTGTGTACAAAAACAATAGCTTGCCATACAATTATCTTTGAGGTGTTTTGATCTATACACAATCTTCAAAATAAAATGTATGACTTCTCCCTTTCTTCACATGAAGAATTTTTCCCTAAATCCCACAAGTAGTAAGATTTAAGCCCATATTGATCCAGAATTTACACTATTGAGCTGAGCAACTACTCAACTGCTAAGTACAGAAATTACCTGGAGTGTGGATTCAATGAGGAATGCAGAATCCAACCAGAAACACTGAGCCCTCCAAAGTATTCCCTGGGCTCGAGAGACATCTTGATCATTAATGTGTGTGCATCATAAGCATGCAGACCTAGGTTCAAGATCCAGAAGCTCCATTAGCAAGCTGGACAGAAGTGACTGGAGTGCTCAGGACTGGAATATCTCTAAAACACCTTCTAAGGCTCAGGGTCTAATGCGGAAGAGGTGGCGGAAAGAATGTAAGAGCCAAAGGAAGGGTAGGACTCCTTACAATGTGCTCCCTCCAGACATAAAATGGCCTGGATATCCATGACCTCACAGTGCCTGACACTACCTAGACAAGACCATCATAAGAGGAGGAAAAGGTCATGACATCAAAATAAAAGAGAGACTGATTGAGATGGTGAGGGGATATGACGGAGAATGGAATTTCAAAGGGGAAAGTGGGGGAGGGAGGGTATTACCATGTTCTTTTTAATAATCATGGAAGACGTTAATAAAAATTTGAAGAAAAAAAAGTGGGGCAAGGAGATGGGTCAGAGCTAAGAACACTTGCCACTAAAACATGAGAAAATTTCAGGCCAGAAACTTCCAAGTCTGACTCCTCAGAACCTATGTACAATGCTGAGTATGGGTACAAAGATCTGTAACCCCAGTCCATGGTGGGTGGAAGGTGGAGATCAAGAATAGCTGGGTTTTCTTGGTGGACTGAGCTCCAGGTTGAGGGAAAGATTCCATCCCAAGAAAAGTAATACACGGATGAGTGGTACAAGATGGACACTGAAAGGAATACCCCTTGCCTCTGTGCTCACATACAAAAAAGGAAAGGAATAAAAACTGGAATTGAGGAATTGCTGCCAGCGTAAAATGCTTACTTGCAACCTTGCTGGCCTGAGTTTCATTCCCTGGCACCTACATAAAGCCTAACTCAAAATGGCTCACATGTCTGTGACCCCAACATACATATGTCAATGTGAGGTGGAACCAGGAAAATTTGGAAACTCAAAGGCCAGCTAAACTGGAATCGAAAAAAAAAAACAAGGTAGACCTTGACTCAAGCATGGTGCATACAGAAGTCAAACACTCCAAACCTCCATGCACATGCAGTGCTATGCACAGTGCCCATACACACACTCACACACCACATGCCTACACACACACACACAGACACACACTTGAACAACTGAGCATGGTTGTGCAAAATTGTACTCCCAGTGCTAGCTAGCAGTAGACAGATCTCAGAAGTTCATTAGCTGCCTACACCAGCTTACATGGCAAGCTGCCAACCACTGAGAGAACTGTCTCACAAAAAGGTGTAGAGCATTATGAGAAATGACACTCAAGGTTGCCCTCTGGACCTCTACACACATGCACAAACTCATTCGTATGTATATGTGCATAAGTACACACACACACACACACACACGTAAACTCTTCCTGTGGTTTGCATCCACAATTCTCTGGTTATGAAGTGTATTTCTGATTTTACTCACAGTCTTTTGTGACTAAGGTCAGCACTGCCCTAAGATCACACACACCAAATATCACTGCTTCATCAGTGAACCATACATACCCACACCCAGCTGAATGCATGGTAGCATTGTGCCAGGGTTTGTCCTCACCATCAGCTCCAGAATGCCCCAGGAACAGAGGCCACAGGTCTCTCTGTGAAGAAATAAGAATATCAGCTGAATATTGGGAAGAAACTTCTTAGATGTGACTAGAGGAACACTCTAAAATCCTGCATAGGTCAGACATGCATGGCCAAAGACCCCATGCTCCTGACCATCACATTTCCCACACAAAATAGAGCCAGACATACTTATGCGACAACACAGCTAACTTCAAAGGGCAGGGTTCTTTAGTAGGCCCTGTTGAGACTATACTAGTAGGGTCTGTGGTGTATAGCTAACTTCATTTGCTCAGTGATGCCTGCCCTCTTACCCTCTTACCAAAAAGAGGGAGAAAGGAGCAAACATTCTTACTAAAATATGATGAAATTATCATAAAAACAGAAAATAATCTGGTCCTAGTGGTGCATGCATTTAATCTCAGCACTGGGGAGGCAGAGGTAGGAGAATCATTCTGAGTTTGAGACTAGCCTGGGACTACAGTATGTTTTCCAGGTCAGCCCAGGCTTGAGTGAGACCCTAGCTCATAAAATCTCTCCCCTCAAAATAATTTAAATAAATCAATAGAAAATGAATCCAGTGTGTTGTTACATGTCTGTTATCCTGCACTTGAGAGGCATAGACAGAAGAATCAGGAGGTCAAGGCCAGCTTTGCCTACATAACAAGTCCAAGGCCTTCCAGGGCTACATGACACAGTCTCAAAACAGAGAGAGAGGAAGAAGGGCTGGAAATTTGGTGGTTATGAGCATTCCTGCACAAGCATAAGGGCCTGAGGGACCCCAAGACTGCTGAAGTTCAAATCTCCAGATCCCATGTGAAAAGTTGAGTATGGCCATATACATTTGTCACTCCAGTCCAGCAGTTGACCAGAGACCCAAGAATCAGTAGAGATCTGAAAGCTCAAGAATCAGTGAATAGGAGACTCTAACTCCAAACACAAGACCTGGCAGAAGAACGATAGAGCAGGACATATGGTGTTCCACTGAAGTGCTGCAAATGAGCAACCTCTGCTGCAGGTGACAAAAGGGCACATACATGTGCATACACACATCACAACACATCGCACACACATGCCCAGAAACAAATGGAAAAATAACTTCTACAAACGGCTGGGGTTGTAACTCAGTGTGTTGAGTGCTTGACTCGCATGCACAAACCCTTTGGTTCAATTCCTAGCACTGCATAAACCAGACATAGTGGTGCAGGTCTGTCATCCCAACACTGCAGAGGTATAGGCAGGAGTTCAAGGTCATCCTCAGATAATACAAAATTCCTGGTAGCCAGAGATACATGAAACACTATCTCAAAAAAAGTAAGGGGCTAGGGACAAGGCCAAGCACTTAAAGATACTTTCTTGCAAAGCCTGCTAGTCTGGGTTTAATTCCTCATTACCCATGTAAACCCTGATGCACAAAGTAGTGCATATGTCTGAAGTTTATGGTAGCAAGATGCTCTAACATGCCTATACTCTTTGTCTTTCTCTCTCTCTCCTAAATAAATAGATAAAATGAAAAAGAGTAGGGAGGGGGTCAGAGTCTGGCCTGATGGGATGAAAACAGAAAACATGTCTATTCATCTTTCTCTTATCCTAGGCTAACATTTCATTCAAGAGCAATCCAAGTCAAATCTCTTTCCTTTAATTTCTTGATTTTTGTTTGTTTTTCTTTGAAACAATGTGTAATACTACAGCTCAGGCTGGGTTCTGACTCACAGTACTCCTCCATCCACAGGCTCCCCAGTGCTGGGCTTCAGCATCCCTCATATGTAACTATAGGAGCAGGACACCCTACCAGCTATCATATACCTTTTAGTTTTTTAAAGTTTCACTTAGGTATTTATTTTCCAAGAGTGAGGGAGAGGAGAGAGAGAGAGAGAGAGAGAGAGAGAGAGAGCATTCCAGGCCTCTTGATACTGCAAACAAACTCTCCATGCATGTGTCACTTTTTGCATTTGGCTTTATGTGAATAATGGGGAGTTGAGCCCAGGCAATCAAGCACCTCTAACCACAGAGCCATCTTCCTAGCCCTCATGTATTCTTTCAACATGCTGTAACTAATAATTAGGGCACATAAATCATAGCCATGCTGCTATGACAAATCTTGACTGCCGGGCTCCGCCGGCGGGGGCAGGTAGTGCCGAGGGAAGGACCAGGCCCGCTGGTTCCTCCCGAGGGGCTGAGGAGGAGATGAGCGTCCGACGACTCAGACCTCTCCTGGCCACCGGAGAAAAACCACACTGAGTCGGGAGTCTTGTCGAAGCAGGAACTCGATTTATTGCTATGAACAGTTGCCTATATAATGTTGGGGGTGAAGGCGGGGATTGTAGGATGGTGGGGAAAGGTAAGGGCCAATAGTAAACTGTGACTATTGAAATGATAATTCTAACTCCCATGTGGAGGTAGCAGGTAAGAAGCCATTAGGCGTCTTGCTGAGTCACGTCTGGCCAGAGGCAGATCACCAAACTTTAGCTAGGCTCAGGAAGTTCCACTAGGCCTCACACCTGGGCCTTTAGAGGCCAGCATCTCCCCCTTTTGTTTTTGTAAGAGCATTAGTCACCATGGCCCCTGTTTTAGGTTGTCCCCCTCTGGGGGTCTTAACCGTCATTGGGTACCAGGTGTTTAGCTCAGAGCATTCATCATGGCCCCTGTCTTAGGTTGTCCCCCTCTGGGGATCTTACCCGTCACTGGGTACCATGTGTTTAGCTCGGTGAGAACCCACCCCATGGCCTGTCTTAGGTTGTCCCCCTATGGGGATCTTACCCGTCATTGGTCACATGGAGGGCAGAGGAGGTGGCAGTGGGTCATCTGAGGAACTTAATTCCTGAGTTTCCAGCCTGTATTTTGACCTGATGAGGTTTTATTGCCTCTAGCCATTGGTGAATAAATTGTGTAATCTTATTAATTACACAAGGCCCGACAGTGAGGAGAAGGAAAAGGAGAAGAAGGAGGGGGAGGGGCCCAAGTAGAGGCAGAAGGTAGGGTAAGAAGTCATGTAAGCCCGCCCACAGCAGGTTGTCCTGGAGATCCCGCTGCCTCCTCTCCAAGTCTTCCTGGAGCCTCTTAATCTTGTCCTGGATGATTCCTGATTTATTGGCGTAAAAGCAGCATTTTTCCTGTAAAAACAAACATATGCCTCCTTTTTCGGCCGTTAGTAGGTTTAGTCCTCTCCTGTTTTGTGGGACTACCTCAGCCAGGGAATCTAGCTGTTGTTGAAGATAGGTCTCCCTCTGATATAGGGAGGGCCTCATTTCCAGGGATGATATTTACATCTGGGATTAAGGTGGCTGGGGCACAAAGGCCCGTCCAATTGGTGGGCAGAAAGTCATAGGCCATCCCGCCTCCACAAACATAAACCATTCCAGAAGGTGGGCAGCATTGAGCATTGGGATCAGCTGTGTTAAAAGTACAGAAGGAAGGATGAATGTATCCCACATCTATACTGGAATTGTTAGGGGAAGGCGGGGCCCAAATGCAAGTTCCAGGGGAAACATTGGGAAAAGCTGGACGGGGATGGGGAAGGTGGCTGAGTAATGTTTTAAGGTCGTACAGGCAACTGTACTGCAAGCAGCCAGAGAGGCCCAGATTGGAGGCAAAGCCAGCAATCCTCCACAAGGGAGGGAATTGTTTAGTTTAGTAGGGTGAAGGACCATTTTAGGAACAGTCCTCAGGGGTGGGACACTCCCTAGAGAAGTGACTGTCAGTGTCCTCTTGTTGGGACAAATATTTTAGGTCTCTCGCTGGTACCCAAATGGGTCTTTTTTCATCTTGAGGGAAGACACATCCAAACCCTCTCCCTGCTGTGAGGAGCGGATCAGGCCCTCTCCAGGCCCCAGTCAATGGGTCCCTCCATCTTACCCAGATAGAACTGTAGGTAATGGATGAAGACCAATGTTTTTGAAAAGGGGAGAGTTGTTTATCTTCTTTAGAAAAGTTTAAAATATTTAGGGTAAATAATGTCTTTTTTAGTTGGTCATGTGGGGGTAAGGATTTCCCCTTTTGTTTTTGTAATTGAGACTTGAGAGTCTGATTATATCTTTCAACGATAGCTTGGCCCCGGGGGTTGTATGGGATGCCTGTAGAATGTGAGATTTTCCAGTTCTGGAGAAAATCTACAAAGGCCTTGCTTACGAAGCAGGGGCCATTATCTGTTTTAATTTGATCAGGCAGCCCAAGAGTGGCAAAACATTGAAGCATATGACTAATGGCATGTTTAGATTTTTCCCCGGCATGTGCTGATGCCCAGCAGGCACGGGAAAAGGTATCAACTGAAAGAAAAATATATTTAAGTTTCCCAAATGGAGAATAGTGTGTGACATCAATTTGCCACAGATGATTAGGGCGTAGCCCTCTAGGATTGCTTCCTGTAGTTTGAAGGGGGGGTACTTGGAGGAAGGGCTGACAGGACTTACAAGTCCGGACAATTTTTTTAAGGTCCTTGACTGGTACCTGTGGAAACCTGTGCTTGAGACCTCTCCAGTTGACATGTGTCAATAAGTGGAAGCGTGTAGCTTCTGTAATAGTATTACACTGAGGCATAGAAGCCATTTTATCAGCCAAATTGTTTCCTCGAGAAAGAAATCCCGGTAAGTTTTGATGACCCCTGAGATGTTGAAGAAAAATGGGGTTAATTCTTTGTTTGAGTAGGGAACGAGCTTGAATCATCAGAGGAGATATAGGGTTGGAGTCCAGTCTAATATGGGCCTCAACCAGGTTGGGTAATAAATTAACAACATAAAGGCTGTCAGAAAATAAGTTAAATGGCTCTTGAATAGTGTCCAAAGCTAGAACGACAGCAAATAGTTCTTTGAATTGTGCTGACCCCTCAACCTCATGAGAGACTGACTTTATGGGCATAGGCTCTTTTTCCTGTTTTAAGGGAGGGTAAACGACTAGGGAAGCCCCCAGGTGCCCTCCATCAGTAAACACGGTAAGAAAGTCAGGGTTAGGTTGAGACAGAAAAAGCCTGGGGGGCTTCCATTCTAATCTGGAGAAAGAACTCATCCATTTGTGGGGGCCATAATGGCAATCAATTTTACCTAGAAACCCCTCGAGAGCCATAGCAACTCTATTATTATTTCTCTGAAGCCAGGTGAAATCTGTTATCTTAAAGGGGGTGACAATAAGGTGAGGTTCTGTGCCAAACAACCGGACAGAGGTGTCTCTGCCCTTGATAATGCAATCAGCAACCTGGTTGGTTATAGAATAAACTCTGGGGACCCCACCAATTGAGAGGTGGACCCATTGGATGGGTTCACCTTCCTGGGCCAACAGTGCAGTGCATAATGTTTCCCCAGAGAAAATGTAGAGGGAGATGGGCAAATCAGGATTGAACCTCTTTAGGGTCACAGTATTTATAGCCTGTTGTACCTTATGAAAAATTTGTTGATGACAAGGGGACAAAATTACCTGAGAGGAGAAGTTAAGGTCCTTTAGGAGGTCAAATAAAGGGGACAGCTCTTCAGTAGTTATGGGTATCCAAGGCCTCATCCAATTAATTTCTCCCAAAAGCTTCTGGAGTTGAGGCAAGGTGTAAGAATCCTGAATATAAAGTTGTGGTTTAACAGGTGAAGCTGTATCTAGGGTAAGGATCGAGCCCAAGATCTTAAAGGGAGGCACAGTTTGAACTTTTTCTGGAGCTACTTTAAAGCCGTGAGTATGCAGGATAGTTAGACATTGGTGGGTAAGGTCCTGGAGTGTGGAGGAATCTAGGCACCCAAGAATAATATCATCCATGTAAATATAAAACAGGGTATCAGGGAGATTGATAAGAGAAGAGAAAATGGATGACAGGTAATATTGACAAATGGGTGGGCTATTTGCCATGCCCTGAGGTAAGACAGTCCATTCAAATCTCCTATCTGGGCCACAAAAATTAACAGCAGGTACAGAGAATGCAAATTTTTCCATGTCTCCTGGATGGAGAGGGATAGAGAAGAAGCAATCTTTAATGTCAATGATAGTAATATGGTATATATTGGGAATAGCTGGGATCCATGGGAGTCCCCTCTGGGGAGTTCCGAAGGGGATCATGCGTTCATTGATCTTTCTTAAATCATGTAAAAATCTCCAGGACCCATTAGGCTTTTTTATGACAAAGACAGGAGAGTTCCAGGGACTAGTGGAGGGACGAATATGTCCGGCCTCCAACTGTTGATCAATAAGTATGTGGAGTTGGTGTAACTTAGAAGGGAGAGGCCACTGCTCAACCCATACAGGATCCCCCGGTCTCCACTGGATTTTAAATGGGGGGGGGCTGGGCAGTGGCCCTTAGAATTGGGGGTGTTTATTGGAGTACTTTTGTCTGAGTTGCTCAAAGTAAGGGTCATCTCTATAATTGGGATGATATTCCCTCCCTTCCTCAGACTGTTGTTGATATTCTTTTTTATCTAACAAATCATTATAAAAGGCCTTATGGTCAGTAGTGATGAAAGCCTCAGCATCTCCAAGGATGTCTTGCCCCAGTAAGTTAGCAGTGAGCCCAGTCACCACGAGAGGGCGGACTTTTCCCCTGTCCCCACCTGGGTCAGTCCAAGGGAGCCACGTGGCAGTCTCCCAGGAGGTGGATTGCCCGCCAATTCCCAGTAGGGGAGGGCCGGGCACAAGCTGCCAGGAGGGGGGCACTTCCTCCTTTCTCAGGACCGTTCGGTCCGCTCCAGTGTCAATGAGAAGTTTGAATTTTTTATTGCCAATATTCAAAATAATTTTGGGTCTAAGGCCGGGGACCAGGGGGACGGTCCAATAGGCTTTGATGGTCTCTTTCCCCTTATTTAACGGGGCTGGGGGAAGCCCCTGGAGGAGTTTAAAGGCTTTCCCTGTATGTTAAACTTCCATTTACATTCCTTAGCCCAATGAAACCCTTTATTGCATTTAGGGCAAAGGGTGTGAGGGGCGTTGGTCGTCCCCCCAGAGCGCGGAGGAGGCTTTGTCCTGTTGGGGCACTCCTTTTTAAAGTGGCCCTCGTCCCCGCATCCAAAACATGTCAAGTTTTTAGAATTTAACTGTAATGCACAGATCGTATTGGCCAAATCTCTCTGTTTATTTTCCTGAAGGGCGGCAGCCATGGCCCTAGCCTGATGGGAGATAGTGCCAACGTCCTTGGTGGCTACAATCCATCTACTCATGGAGTTGTCCTTGAGACCCGCACAGGCGAGGCGGTGATCGGCCGTCATCCCTTCCCAGACCAACATTTTAGTAAACTGATCCCGTAATGCCCCTGGGGGAAATTTTCTTTGGAGACTTTTTTCCACCCTATCTATAAATGTAGCCAAATCCTCAGATGGTTTTTGAGTAATACTCATAAGGGGAGTTTCAGAGGGTCCCTCATCAAGCTTTTTCCATGCCGCCAAGCCCAGTGCCCTGACCTGGTCCCTATACGGGTCAGGTATAGCCGCCTGTTGAGTGCCTGTAGCATATTGATCAGAGGTACCAGAGAGCATCCCAAAAGTTATCGGCACAGGGGGCTGTTGATTTTGGTTTCGTTCTGCCTGTGCATGGCATTCATCTCTAAAAAAGGCACACCACTTAATGTATAGGGGACCTGACAAGACAGCCCTGACTAGATTTTTCCAATCTTGGGTTGTACAAGGTTGATGGGCAAGGCCCTGTAATAGGGTCTCAGCCCAAGGAGAGTTGGGTCCATCCTCCGAGACCGCTTTTTTAAGCTCCTTAAGGTCCTGAGCTTCCCACGGATACCAGGCAGCAGGGCGATTGCCCCCAGGATTTAGATTGACGGGAAATAAAAAAGTAGCTTTATTTTCTGACGGCTTGGCTGCCGAATATGGAGGGGCTGAGGGGGTCTCGGCGGCCCGAATATGAAGGAGGGGCCGAGGGGGTCCAGAAAGGGTTAGTTGATGGAGGAGGTGGAGGAGGTCCCCCGGAAGGCCAGGGAGCACTCTCAAAGGGATCGAGTGAGGAGCATAAAGATGCATCCTTTTGGGGTTTTTTTAAAGCTGTATCTCCAGGAGGAGTAGCTGGATTAGGCTGTATATTATCTTTTTCTTCTGTCTTTTGTTTATGTTTGGTTGGCCTTGGAGGGAAGCAGGCCTTGAGGGCTGAGATCATAGGGAGGACCCCTGAGGGGGGTATTTGACCCTTCTCCACATGTGCCCGACAAACAAGGGCCTCTACCCTATCCCACGTGTCCCAATCAAAGAGATTTCCTTCCGGCAGCCATGGCGCCAGTTTGAGAAGGCAATCCCAGGTCTGTTGAGCCTGATTATCAGTCAAATTAAGCCCTCTACTCTTTAGGAGTGCCCTGAGAGATTCTAAGGCAGGATTGGATTTACAGTTAGACTGTCCCACATTATAAAGTTGAGAGAAAAATGTCCATAAAATTAGGGCAATAGCAACCCACATACACATGAGTACAATACAACCACAAGGATCCAAAAGATAGGTAAACATGCTGTACAAAAGCCGCAGATGTAGCTTGTCTGCAAACTAAAAGTGAAAGGAAAGAGAAAGAGAACAAAGAGATGTTGATCAACAAGTACAGGTTATAGAAGCAAAGTTTAGCGCATTAAATATAAAGACTACTTATGGGGGTACGCTCACCGCATATGTACACCGATTGACCTCCTCAACGAATGTCTCTCAGGGGGCACTAGTCTGCCGGATTCCAAGAGCCGCACGTTGGGCGCCAGATGCCGGGCTCCGCCGGCGGGGGCAGGTAGTGCCGAGGGAAGGACCAGGCCCGCTGGTTCCTCCCGAGGGGCTGAGGAGGAGATGAGCGTCCGACGACTCAGACCTCTCCTGGCCACCGGAGAAAAACCACACTGAGTCGGGAGTCTTGTCGAAGCAGGAACTCGATTTATTGCTATGAACAGTTGCCTATATAATGTTGGGGGTGAAGGCGGGGATTGTAGGATGGTGGGGAAAGGTAAGGGCCAATAGTAAACTGTGACTATTGAAATGATAATTCTAACTCCCATGTGGAGGTAGCAGGTAAGAAGCCATTAGGCGTCTTGCTGAGTCACGTCTGGCCAGAGGCAGATCACCAAACTTTAGCTAGGCTCAGGAAGTTCCACTAGGCCTCACACCTGGGCCTTTAGAGGCCAGCACTTGACAGCACAGACTTTGGTTGGGTTCTGACTCAGCGTGACCAAGGTGTCCAGGTGAATCTTGGGCAGTGATTAGTCATGAGATCCAAGTGTTCCCTCACACTCATTCCTACATATAAGGAAGTTCCAACTGTGGGCCTAAAGTGCTTCCCTGCAATGTCTGGTGACCCAGGTTCAATTCCCCAGTATCTGCATGAAGCCAGAGGAACAAAAATGGCACATGCAGGTGGAGTTCATGTGCAGTGACAAAGAAGGCCTGGCTTGTGTTCTCTCTCTCACTCCCTCTCTCGCCCTCATCCCACATAAATAATAAATAATAAATAATAAAAGTACCTTAAGTATAAGGAAGGTTTCTAAATTTGTCCTCTAAAATTAGAGCAGGTCACTAGGTTTATAAACAATTCATCAGGTTATGTATGTGTACACGTATATTTCTGTGTATATGTATTATGTGACCTACATAACACACCTAGATCAAATTCCTACTGCTCTATCACTATTCTTGCTCTCACAGCACTTGTGTATCCTACAGCTGGTTTTAATGGGAGATGATTCTTAGATCCCTGAGTCCAAATCCCACTGGCTGGCTCAACTCCAAGACTGTGTACTGTCTTTAATGTGAGTGCAAATTACTTACAGCTCTGGAAGGCCATCACAGGCAAATAAAATCATGGTTGACTGCTTATTATTTTGGCAGGAAAAATATTTGATGTATTTGGAGGAAGACACTTTGGGTAGAATAGCATTTTATTTAACAATTCATTAAAGCCATCTCAAAATAAAAGTGTTAATTCATTTACTTTCCCATCTATTGAAAAGGCTAAAGAAACACTTAACTTCATCCATATTAAGATGCACAGTCAAAGATAATCATAATATATGCAAATCAGGTTATGAGGGATATTAACTAAATACACTGCTTGAGAAAGATAATTGTTCAGATTCATGATTTAAACCAAGAATTGGAGGAACATTTGAAGGGAGGGTTGTAATTAATATTTTATTATCCAATTTACTTGTGCTATATGTATAATTAGAAATAAATCATAAAAGGGTTAAGCTGATATTAAGTATCTAATTTATAGACTTGTACATTTTTAGTTTCTGACATTTTGCTGATTAAAATGCATACTCTTTAGTATTCCATATGAACAAATACTTCAACTCTAATTTTTTGTTCCAAAGTGCATTAACAATCCTTTTACATATTATTTAATGATATGAAAGGTATTTTAAGTGAAATAACACTTATAGGGCATGAGATTAAACTTCCCTCTCTAAAATCATTTGCACACAATCTACATTTAGATTTAATAGTTTCCTTGGATCTCTACCAATATTTGGACTACACATAGCACACTTTGATTTGTATGAATTGAAACACATACTTTAGATTTTTGTGACATTCCTAAATGCAGGACAAATACCTAAAGAGCACAAAAATGATTTTAAAAAGTTACAGGAAAGCATATGTTAAAAGTTTGAATTGCCTTGAAAAATGAGATCCTCAGGGCTGGGTTAGAAAACTAGATGAACCACACGTGAAAAGTGGAGTTTCTTTTGTTATCTCATTTTGAACACTGACTTATCAAGAGGATATTTTAAACACACACACACACACACACACACACACACACACACACACACACACACAATCTCATAATGGTTTCAGTAAGTTTAGGATTTTGTCTTGTCCTACATTCATAGTTATATGGGGCTAAATGAAGACCATAGGCCACAAGCTGGACACAAATGCGCGACATACAAGATGCAGGTTTCTGTTCATCAGTGTTAGTTCAGACCAGTCATCTGCTGCTTAAAATAACCAGAAAAGTCTAGTTATTGACAATGAAGGTTTGTGAATAAGATGAAGGGAAAATGACTTATAACCAAAGAGGAATTTTATAAATATGAAGGCAGTTATGCTTCCTTGTTTCAGTGAATTATTAAATAAGTTAGAATTCACATTTTCAATGATATTCAGAGTTGACCTGATCTTAGAATACAGTGTCTGGATGTATTAAGTGGTTACAGAATCCCAGAGATGCAAACTATGAAAGACATTCCTATGTTTCCAGGGTCCCCAGGCTCACATGCCTTTATGCCAGAGAGTGGCCCTTTTATATCCTTGAAATTTTCTTCTACCTATCCTGTCCTACTGTTCCTTAAGGCCACACATTCCACGTGTCAGTGCTATAGGCTAGCGGAAACCTCCAGAGCCAGTGTGAACATGGAAAAACTGTGTTACTTACCCATGAAGACACAGGGCAAATGCGCAGCTATGCTGGGCAACACTGCTTACTGTAGTGAATGCACTAACTGAAAAGAGTTTTAGAAAAACCTGCTGAAGCTGCAATTAAAAATGCCTCAAAAGGGTTCAGACAATCCAATACAAATGACATTTTCCTTAGAATTTTCCTATTGTGTATAATTTCTTTTGTAGAAAACATCTGTTTGCTTTTAGAATTAGAAGTCAGAGAGTAACTGTGCACAGAGGTTCAGGGTGGTGGTCCCATACACACATGAGCACTAGCCCTTCTCCAGCTGCTGGGAACCTGAGCACTATACCCCTGCTTCAAACCTCATTTAAGCTGCTGGCTACATGCCAAATGTCTGGGTAACAGTGCTGCACAGTAATGGACATAGAGAGAGAGGCAAGTTGGGAGGAGAATAGAAAGAAAAACTCAATGGGAATAATTATGGAAAATAAAATACAATCACATTAAGCACTGGCGAAGGTAGAGTTAAAATGAAGGAAAAGATGAGCAAAAGCACTGGTGCACCTCAGACCCTGCAGCATCTCAGGGAGCCCAAGTAGAAGTTTCTGTGGGAGTCAGGAGCATGGGAAGGTCCTATGGGGACTCGAAGCCAGGTAGACCCAGGGCCCATAGATAAGAGAATGAGTTCTACACTGCTTAGGGTCAAACAACCAAACCCTGGATTAGACTGTGAGAGTAGAGACAAAGTGAGGTAAGTCCCTGGAATGCAGTTCTCTGAGGGTACATATACTCAGGGTGATGCAAGGGTCTTTGGTGCCTTTCTCCTTCCAACCACATGACTGTAGTGTGCAAGTCTACCATGTTCTCAGACTCAAAAAAAGAGAATGAATAAACTGACTCACATGTCTAACTCCCCACAAAGGAAGCTTCTAGAAGGGGATGAAGATATAATAGCTGTTCCAAGAACCCAGGTGCAGGCTTGGCACATGGTGGGCACACCCCAGAAATGTGTTAACTGAGAAAATACATGCATGAAAGGAATCATAATTGCTGTTCATCCCACCATCAGTGTTTGCAATGCTATGCACTTCTACAAAGGCGTTGGCAGAGCCTGAACATGAAAACCCCTCCAGGTACTCACATCTGTGGCCTTGGGCAAAAGTGTTGTGGAGCTAGAAAAATTTGTTAAAGAATGACAAGCTCTTCTTTGAGATGTGCGGCAAGTGCATTTCTGAGGGTGTCTTACAATTAGGGTAGGATATTTCCAGCTATTCCCTGTGTCCTGCTAACAAGAATATGGTCCAGACAAAACCAACAAAATGCAGCTAAAGAACTGCATATCTTCTGAGGTCAACTTTGCACTTGGACTATGGAAAATAAGCCTGAATCAGAGCTTTCTTTTTCCCCTGATGGAGTCTTTAAAGTGTTGTTATTGCAATTAAGCCCACACATTTAATAACCAAATAAAATAATCACAAGCAAAGTAAGCCTGGCATGGTAGCACATACTTGTTCCTCCAGAGATCATGGGTTGAGCCAAGAGAACACCAGTTAGAGGTCAGTTGCCTTCATTGTGAGTTTGAAGTCAGCCTGGGCTACCTAACTAGATACTATCTCAAAAATAAAATAAAGTGGGGGTGGAGAGATGGTTTAGTGGTTAAGATGTTTGCCTGCTAAGCTAAAGGACCTCAGTTAGATTCTTCAGGACCCACGTAAGCCAGATGCACTAGGGGACACATGCATCTGGAGTGCATTTGCAGTGGCTGGAGGCACTAGCATGCTCATTTTCTCTCTCCCTTTCTCTGTCTCTATCTCTCTATGTCAAATAAATAAATAAACATAAACTTTAAAAAGTAAAGTAAAAATATAATAAAACAAATTCAATAGGAAAATAGATACTTTCTGGAATTGGGGTAAAATAAAATTCCCCAAGCACAAACAAAAGCCATTAGCTGAATGATACAAAACACAGTTTGTCAGCTTACAAATCAGTAGCCTTCCTATATGCTAACAACAAACACACAGAAGATGAAGTCAGAGAATCACTCCCATTCACAATTACATCAAAGAAAACAAAGTACCTTGGAATAAACCTAACCAAGGAAATGAAGTATCTCTACAATGAAAACTATAAAACACTCAAGTGAGAAATTGCAGAAGACACTAGGAAGTGGAAAAACATCCCTTGTTCCTGGATTGTAAGAATCAATATTGTGGAAATGGCAATCTTACCAAAAGCAATCTACACATTTAATGCAATCCCCACCAAATTTCCAATGGCATTCTTCACGGAAATAGAAAAAACAATCCAAAAATTCATTTGGAATCACAAAAAACCTCGAATATCTAAAATAATACTGAGCAACAAAAATAAGGCTGGTGATATCACTATACCTGATTTGAACCTATACTACTGAGCCACAGTAGCAAAAACAGCATAGTACTGGCACAAAAGCAGACATGGAGATCAATGGAACAGAATAGAGGACTTAGATGTAAGTCTAGGTAGCTATAGCCACCTGATATTTGAAAAAAATGCCAAAAATACTCGTTGGAGAAAAGACAGCCTCTTCAGCAAATGGTGTTGGGAAAACTGGATATGTATCTGTAGAAGGATGAAAATAGATTCTTCTCTCTCTCCATGCACAAGAATTAAGTCCAGATGGATTAAAGACCTTAACATCAGACTGGAAACTGAAACTGCTAGAGGAAAAAGTAGGGGAAACCCTTCAACATATTGGTCTTGGCAAACACTTTCTGAATATAACCCCAATTGCTCAGGCAATAAAACCACAGATTAAGCACTGAGACCTCATGAAATTACAAAGATTTTGCACTACAAGGGACACTGTGAATAAAGCAAAGAGGCAACCTACAGAATGGGAAAAAATCTTTGCCAGCTACATATCTGATAGACGATTAATATCTAGGATATACAAAGAACTCAAAAAGTTAAATAATAAGAAATCAAACAAGCCAATTAAAAAGTGGGCTTTGGAGCTAAGTAGAGAGTTCTCAAAAGAAGACATACAGATGGCATATAAGCATCTAAAAAATGTTCTACATCCCTAGTCATCAGGGAAATGCCAATTAAAACTACATTGAGAGTCCATCTCACTCCTGTCAGATTGGATACCACCATGAAAACAAATGATCATAAATGCTGGCAGGGATGTGGAAAAAGAGGAACCCTTCTACAATGTTGGCGAGAATGCAATCTGGTCCAGCCATTGTGGAAATCAGTGTGGAGGTTCCTAAAACACCTAAAGATTGATACCCAGCTATAGCACTCCTAGGCATGTGTCCTAAGGACTCATCTCATTTCCTTAGAAATATGTGCTCAGCCATATTTATTGCTGCTCAATTCATAATAGCTGGTAAATGGAACCAGCCTAGATGTCCCTCAACTGATGAGTGGATAATGAAGATCTGGCACATTTATACAATGGAGTTCTACTCAGCAGTACAGAAAAATGAAGTTATGAAATTTGCAGGAAAATGGAAAGATCTGGAAAGGATTATACTAAGTGAGGTAACCCAGGCCCAGAAAGCAAAGCACTGCATATTCTCTCTCATATGTGGATCCTAGCTACAGATGATTGGGCTTCTGTGTGACAAGGAAGAAATTCTGTAGCAGAGGCCAGTAAGCTAAAAAAGAGATACAAAGGGAAGAGAAAGGAAGGGAGGAGGGTACTTTATAGGTTGGTATTGTATACATGTAAGTAGAAGAACAGATTAATGGGGGTGAAAAGGCCCAAAGTGAGGTCAGGGAAGGAGATTGAGTAAAGGAAAGGTGGAGGGAGGGCTAACCAAAATCTAGGAGGATATAAATAACTCATATGGAATCCTCCAGTTTTGGACAATGGAACACTCAGGAGCTGTAGATCCTTGCTAGAAAATTTTCAGTCCAGGGATTTGATATCTTCCAGCGAGTTGTTGGCCAGGGAGGACCCTGATGCCCCCAAAACATTATAGATCATTGCCAAGGCCCTTGCTTTCCCACCAGGGATAGATGGTAAGACCCTAGTGCCAAAGACTCCACATACTTGGGCTGTAAGGCCACTGAGAAATCCTGCTGGAACTGAGCTGATAACCTCCTCCATGTAGACCCACTTACAGAAAGCTGGAACAAGCCATTCTACATGCAGTTCAATGGGAGAAAGAGATACCACCAGTGAAGATACTCAACAGTGGACCCTGCAAGCCTTATAATTGGCCAGCCAGGCCAAATGAGCCAACGGGTGCAATAGTGGCACATCTATCATGGTGGAAACCAACTGCCCTGCAATTGGACTGGAGGCTCTCTTCATGGGAGGGAATACATTCCTAATACTGAAAACTTAAAACAAGGGTAGTCATGAGCCCTAGGGGTGTAACATCTGCTGATGTCTTGATAAATGTATATACTATGCTTATCAAACTGCCCAGTAAGCACTTCTCTTAATATTCATACCCTTGTATTAATGCTACTCTCACTTTGGGTAGAGAATCTTCTCTTTTCAGATGGCAGTGACCTTGGGACAACTCAGAAGGTATCGTGGTGCTGGAAAGAACTGACTAGAGTACCGAATAACATCTCGACCACACCTTCCAAGGCTCAGGGTCTAATGCAGAAGAGGTGGTGGAAAGAATGTAAGAGCCAAAGGAAGGGTAGGACTCCTTACAAAGTACTCCCTCGAGACATAAAATGGCCTAGATATCCATGACCTCATAGTGCTTAACACTACCTACACAAACCATCATAAGAGGAGGAAACGATGATGACATCAAAATAAAAGAGAGAGTGATTGAGATGGGGAGCAGATATAATGGAGAATGGAATTTCAAAGGGGAAAATGGGAGGAGGGTGGGTATTACCATGGGATATTTTCTATAATCATGGAAAATGTTAATAAAAATTGAGAAAAAAAGAAACAAAACACAGTTTGGCAGCTTACAAATTATATATATGGATATATGTAATAGAATGATAGATCTTCATATCTCTATACTGATCAATTTAATTATAGCAATGAATGTTACCAATATAAGAAAAGCCATTTTAAAAGCCTCATATCTAACATCATATTTAATCAGGAGAACTGAGTTGTTGCTCAACAAAACACATAACATTTTCATACATGTATATCTTTGTATCTTACTCATAGCCCCCCAAATTATCCTTTCAAATTCCATCCTCCTCTGCTTAAAGAACTGCTTCTGCCTGTATGTCATAGACATATAGATGTCTACATACAAATGTCTGTATGTTCATGTCTCATTCTATATATTAGTTTAAGGAGCATTGGTGCTAATTCTTCATGAGAGGTCTGTAAACTCTAGATCACACAATGGCATAACACCTGTACCTTTCTGACTGTAGCTTTTTTTTCCCTAACATGACAATCCCACATCTGTTCATTTTCTCAAAATGACACAATTGCATTATTTATGGCTGTTATAGCCACTATTGTGTGTGTGTGTGTGTGTGTGTGTGTGTGTGTGTGTTGTGTAAAGTACATATACCAATTTCTCCATCCATTATCTGTTGATGGACATCTAAGTTGATGTGAAGTAGTTGGCTGATTTTAGTTCCTTTGAGTATATACAAGGAGTGGGAAAGCCAAACATGTGGTAGTTCTATGTCCTATTTTTACATGTTTGAAGAGCCTCTTGCTCTGCATCAGGACAGTGGGAAAGGCACCCCAAGGACAAGACTGTGCCCATCAATGGCTTCAACTTATGGAAATAAAAATTAATTTAAAAAGATTGTCTAAACTAAAATTGCCACTGAAGTGGCTCTCTGTTCCTAGAAAGTAATGCCCATGGTAGTGTTTCCTTTGTGTCAGCATAGAGGCTATACCACCATGGTCCAAGGGCAGCAGACTTCATCCCAAGCTGACAGCATTGCTGGAAGCATTGTCCTCAAAGTACTGACTTTGCAAGCATGAAAGATGCACATATGAGAGGGGTCATGCATGCTTTCATCACAGTTACAAGGACTGCTGAAGACAGGAAATGTTTGAGGTCAGTGTCCCTGCAGAGGAGCCATAGAACGCCATTGCATGAGGCTGTAAAGGTGAAGCCTGAGTTGCAGTAGAGACACCAGCATGTTGGAGATTGCAGAACCTTTGAGGAAAAGCTGGGTGCATGGAGTACAGCCTGCAGGCAGCACAAATAGAGGATGGGGCTACCAAAGCCCCTTTAAGCCCACACAATTTCACTGTAAGCCCCAGATGCCAGACACAGAGCCACAAATAGTGAGAATAAGCATATGTTTCTTATGCATGGATTTGAACTTTAATACTGTAATCTACAAAGTTTCTGCTTGAAGAACATGTAATTGACTTACAAATATCTCATAATATTTTAAGTAAGTTTGTTTTAAGTAAGTATTGCACTGGACCCCATTCATAGCTCTCCAGGAACACATGATGGTGTGTAGGCCATAGGCTAGATACCCCTACTTTGATGATTAAGGGACTTGTCATCACATCTTCTTGAATCCTGATAGAAATGTGTGTCTTCTTACTTTTCATTACAGTTGATCTTGTTAGAGACTCATTGACATTATTTTTATAAAGAATCAACTTTAAGTTTTGTTATTTTTCTCTATTGATTTTTCTGTATTGAGTTTCTGCTCTAAGTTTTATTACTTCTTTTTTGGCTCACTTTGATTTGCATTTGTTCCTTTGTAATTTCCTAACAGAAGTTTAAAAATATTTTATTTTTATTTATTTGACAGAGAAAGAGGGAGAAAGAGAGAAAGATAGAAAGAGAGAGAGAGAGAGAAAATGTGAGTACCAGGGCCTCCAGCCACTGCAGACAAACTCCAGATGTGTGCGTTCCCTTGTGCATCTGGCTAACATGGGTCCTGGGGAATAGAACCAGGGTCCTTTGGCTATGCAGGCAAACACCTTAACTGCTAAGCCATCCCTCCAGCACCCAACAGAAGTTTAAAGCACTGACTTTTGTGTTAACATAAATGCTTTTAATTCTGTAATTTACTTCTAAATACCATTTAAAAATATATTTATTTATGTATTTGCAAGCAGAGACAGAGGGAGAAATAGAAAGAAGAGAGACAGACAGAGAGAAAGTGTGCATGCTAGGACCTCTAGCCACTGCAAACAAACTCTAGAAGCATGTGCCACATTGTACATGTGGCTTACATGGGTACTGGGGAATCAAACCTTGGTCCCTAGGATTTTCAGGCAAGCTCTTTAACCTCTAAGCCATCCTTCTAGCCCCTAAACACCATTTTTACTGCAATAAATAGATTTTGGAGATGTGCATTAATTATATTAAATTCAATCAGTTTGTATTAATTCAATTAAAATATTTTGAAATTTTTTCAGGACTTTTGTCTAGTTGGTTTTTAGAAGTCAGTGTCTTGTTTGAGCTCCAAGCATTTCGGAGCTATTCCATGTATGTTGCTGATACTTGTTCCTTGCTTGAATCCACTGTGGCCTAAGGCAGACCTTCTGTGTCTTCACTCCCTCACATCAACTGTGATGTATAAGAGGCCCCAGAATGCAATTTATCATGACCACTTCTGCCTTGTGTTGAGAAATGTCCTATGAAGACTAAGATCTCATCCAGGGATGTTATGTTATTATTGTTGCTTTTCTTTTCAGTAAAATTGCAAGTAATACCTTTTCCTCGGGTAATAGATATAGTAATTACTACAGAAATATGTTATTCAGATTTGTTTCTTAAACTTTCATTTTGTGACATTTATGGTTTATCATTAATACAGGACAAAGAGGAAAAACACCTGATAATACTAAGGAACGCTATTTGATGTTGTCTCTACCATCTTAGGAATGAAGGCGTTATTATCACTGCCACAGACAACATCACCTGTGTGAGGTTTCATGACCTGGGATATTCTTTCTGACTTTAAATAAAGAACAAGAATTTTTACAAGTTTCTTGACTAAAGAGCATATTCTCGAGGTGGAATTTACCTTCTACACATCAGTGATCTCTCTGGAAAATCTGGGTCTGGCCTGTTTTCATCTTCCTACACTAGCTTCTAGCCACAGGAGGGCCACCCACTTTCCACTGTTGTGTTGATGCTGAAGAGAATTGGGAAGGAAAGGAGAAAGAAAAATAGCAATACCCTATATTGAGCACATAAGTATGTCACATTGTTAGGTCAAATATATTCAAGAGGTGAAAATTCTGATAATGCTTTATGATGACAACACTTTATCCCCACTGAAAACAGAGCTCCAACAACAGGGTCAGGAGCAAGTATTTTGCCTTAAGCAGCTTCCTTTCTTCTTATTCATTAGACACAAGATTGTTGACTCTGATGAAATGCTGAAAATGAATGAATAAATATTGTTTAGAGAAAAATGTGTCACAGTGCCAAGATAGTGCTCATGGAACTTAAAGGAAGTGACGTGCTCTTAGGGAAATCTAGAGCTGCTTTAATTGTGTATTCTGACATGGTCAAAAATAATTTATTGTTGAAATGTATAAAAATGTAAATGTGTCATGGTGTTGGGTTACCACCATTGGGGCTATAAAATTGAAACAAAAAGGAGATTAAATTCAACTTTATCAATCCAGATATTGAGAGTGATGGTAGAATGGGTCAGTGGACAAATCACTTTCTGCACATGTATGAGAACTGGAGGTTATATCCCAAGGATCCACATAAATGCTGGGTAGGCATGGCCACTCACCTTTAATCCTAGTATTCAGGAGGTGGAAAAAGAGGATACCCAGGACAAGCTGTCTAGCTAAACTACATCATTAACAAGTCCTGGGTTCAAGTGAGAGGTCCTTCCCCAGTAAATAATGTGGAGGACGATGTATGTGAACACATGTACATGCACACCTAAATACATGTATATGTGTACCCACACACATGTGAATACATATACACACACACAAAAAAATTATATTGAGAAAGCATTCATTGTACACAAATGGCTGTAAATTCAGGGCCAGATGTGAATCTTCCATGTTTCAGACACTTCTTCATCCCAACATTTCTGCATTTATTTCTTAGAGTGATATTGGCTGTTATTAGGACACCACAGAGAAAATATACAAAATCTTTCAGGAGCACAAACAACTTTCATTTTTTTAAACATTTTTGTTCATATTTATTTATTTATTTATTTATTTATTTTTTGTTTTTTTTTTTGAGGTAGGGTCTCACTCTGGCCCAGGCTGACCTGGAATTCACTATGGAGTCTCAGGGTGGCCTTGAACTCACAGCGATCCTCCTACCTCTGCCTCCCGAGTGCTGGGATTAAAGGCGTGTGCCACCACGCCCGGCTTTTTTTTTTTTTTTTTTTTTTGAGAGGGACAGACAGAGAGAGAAAGAAGCAGATATAGAGGAGAGAGAGAGAGAGAGAGAGAGAGAATGGGCATGCCAGGGCCTCCAACTACTGCAAATGAACTCCAGATGCATGTGCCCCCTTGTGCATCTGGCTAACATGGGTCCTGGGGAATCGAGCCTCGGACCAGTGACCTTAGGCTTCACAGGAAAGCGCTTAACCACTAAGCTATCTCTACAGCCCAACTTTCATTATTTTAATATTCTGTCCATTAATATGCCAGTTTTAATTTCTAAAGAAAATACCGAAAATCAGAACACAATGTTACCAATAATAGCTGTATTCTAGATGTTTCTCTCTTTTTTTTTATTTTGAAAGATAAAGAGGGAGGGAAGAAAGGAAAGAGAGAGAGAGAGAGGGAGGGAGGGAGAGAATGAGTGCGCCAGGACCTGAAGCCACTGTGAATGAACTCCAGACTTGTGTGCCCCCTTGTGGGAACTTGCATCACTGCATGAGACCTGGAGATTTGAACATGAGTCTTTGCAGGTAAGCGCCTTAACAGCTAAGCCATCTCTCCAGCCTGTATCTTCTTCTTTAAACAAGTCAATATTTTGTTTCTACTACACCTTGAAGATTTTAATTAAAATACATTGCTAGTCTTGAACTCAGACCCCTTCTGATGTAATATAAATCCAGAGTAAAATAAATTGAATTCATTTTCCTACAATTCATTGCTCAATGAAGAGAAGGTTTTTGTGAAAAGAAAATTACAATGCTAAAGGTCACACTTAAAAAAGAAGTGTGACAAGAAGATGATAGAAATTAAATGGAACAAAATGTACTGTAAATATTGCACACTAATATCGTGATGTCATAGCATTTACAATATCACTCATAAAACTGTTTCATAAAAAGCCTTTAATAGTTTAAAAGTGACTTAAGGATTTGGGAAAAATGAAAGGAATATACAATAGTAGAGGATATTACCTTTGAATTTTATACCAGGGTTGGCATCATGCATGTGCCTAGTGTCTCCACTCATCCTGGATTCTCCAAGTCATCCAAGTGCATGATGTTTAGTGTTCTGGGGCCTGGGGCAGTAGGATCCCCCAGGGACATGTAAGACTTGTCTCTCATACCAGTATCATTTTCTGCAATAAAGACACAGAAGCATGTGCTGAGGATCTCACCAAACCATAGCAGGCAGAGAGATGATGGAAAGACCAAGGCTTCAGGTCTCACAGAGGACCCCATTGCCTCTCCTGGGCTCTTCCATCAGTTGAGGATGAAAGGGGAAGATTTCTCACTGTGGAAGGATCCTCACTTTTTTTCCTTTTTGGAAAGGACTGCTTTGGAGACACATTTTTGTGAAATAAAATGATGCTTTAGTGAACCAGAGACCCAATGCCTCCCCTTCCTTCTGCACAGGCCATGCATGGGACCAGCAAGGAAGTCATACTCTGGTTGGCAGATGTCCTGGAGAAGAGATGAGTGTTTCCAACTCATTTTTCCTGGGTTGTCACAGAGACCTGCATAAGTCCAGGGTGGACAGAAACCAGAGGTCACTTGAATCCAGTAACAAAAGGATCAGGGTAGATTCCCACTCACACACCAGCTTTAGTGTGAGACTTACCTTGACACTAGATTCAAGACTTATATCCACTTAAAGAGCAACTGTCTTAATTTCCTTAGGTCCTGTACTCTCATTCATTGATTGGGAGCACATTTAAATATGGAAATTAAGTAAAATGCATAGTAAATACTTAGTCAATGGAAATTAGTACAAGAGTTGTTATTCAGGAGCAATTGCATATGAAGTCAACCATATCTAACTAGAGGCTATTACACATAGACTTCTGCTGTGTATACTTCCCACCATACTGCCACTGCACAACTTCCACCTGCACTTGCTCTAATGGAAATCTAGCAAGGATGATGGACTGTCTTCAGTCAATACCTGGCAGTAAACCTTGATGGTACCTTCAGGGGAGTTGTCAATTTTAAGATTAGAACTTGCAGTATACACACTTACTTTCACCTAACAAACACTTAAGAGGATCTTCCGTGAATCAGAAATGATTTCATTTTTCCCCTTCTGAGGGAAAGATTAAAGGTTTGTTCATAGGGATGTCTGCTAGTGAACAAACAGCATGGCTTGTTTCTGCCTCTGAAGACCTCAGATGCAATTGCAAAAAAGAACAAAGGATTTCTATGAGCACCACCTTTTCACCATGCTCTGTGCTGCATGTATTTATTAATGCCACCTGACGCAGGAAGGACCCCATGAATCATTTCTCAACAGAGACATGGAAATGTAATATTGAAAAGTTTGCTTTCCTGTATGTCTTTGATGGCTACATCAGCATTCCATATCTTCTAATGGACTGGTCTGCTTGTTAATTTCCATCCTGCAAACCCCACAGCTGTCAAGGAGGCAGAATTTATGATTTTTGTGTTGATTTAATTTATCATGTGGAAATGAATGTATAATCTGCAAAATACTAGAGTTTCCACATTGCAAAACATATTTTTACATTTACCTACTCATATGTTTTTGCTCCAACTTATTAAATATTTTCCAAAGCAGAAATAGATTGAAGATTGGAATTTCACAAATTTATCCATGTGACACCAAACACTACCTCATTTAATTTAAAACTAACTACTATCTAAGCTAAAGCCCATATCTTTTATGAAACCTGAAGGAAACGTTAAAGAATTACAGACTGCTGTTGATGCCCTGTGAGTCAGCTCTGCATGTGGGGGACACTGAAGAACCAGAGACATTCCCAAGATCTGCAGCTCTGACATAATTGAAGGGCAGAGGCACAATGACATTTTTAGTTACATGAGAAATGAAATGTATGAGAAGATAATGATCAAATCCCAGATGGAAACAGACATCTGACCCACAATCTGGAACAACTGGCCCAAGACACCACCAACACAGTGAACAAAGTGAGCAGACTAGGATTGCAATGTCCTCCTGTTGGAGTGTGCCTTTAATCAATATAAAGTGACCTTCCTTATCTTTCCTAACTAATGTTGGATGGAAGTCACCTTGTCAGATATTAGGATAGCAACCCCTGCTTGTTTTCTAGGCCCATTTGCTTGAAACACCTTAGTTCTAATAGCATTTGTTTGATGAATTTGGGAGCCCCCATGTTAGGTGCATATATGTTTAGTATTCTAATGTCCTCCTGTTGGAGTGTGCCTTTAATCAATGTAAAGTGACCTTCCTTATCTTTCTTAACTAATGTTGGAATGAAGTCTCCTTTGTCAGATATTAGGATAGCAACTCCTGCTTGTTTTCTAGGCCAATTTGTTTGAAACACCGTTTTCCAACCTTTCACCCTAAGGTACTGTCCATCCTTTGTAGAAAGGTGGGTTTCTTGGAGACAACAAACTGAAAGAGCCTGCTTTTTAACCCAGTCTGCAAACCTATGTCTTTTGGTTGGGGCATTGAGGCCATTGATATTAAGAGATATTATACAAAGGTGTCTATCTATTTTTGCCATTTTTTGTAGTCCTTCCAGTTTTGCCTTTGCAATGTGTTAACTAGTGTTAACTGTGTTAACTAGTATTTGAGTATTGTTTGTTTTTTCCAGGTTCCTTATATGTGTGCTTTTTCTTTCTCTTCGGCATGGAGGATTCTTTCAAGTATTTTCTGTAGGGCTGGTTTTGTCTTCAAACATTCCTTTAGCCTGGTTTGTCATGGAATGTTCTTATTTCTCCGTCTATTTGAATGGATAGCTTTGCAGGATAAAGTAACCTTGGTTGACAGTTGTTTTCTTTCAGAACTTGGAATACATCATTCCCAGCCCTTCTGGCTTTTGAAGTTTGTGTTGAGTAATCTTCTGTGATCCTGATGTTCCTGCCTTTGTACATAACTTGATTTGTCTCTCTAACTGCTTTCAATATATTTTCTTTGGTTTGTATGTGTGGTAGTTTAATTATAATATGGTGAGAAGTTCTTTCCAGGTTTTGTCTGGTTGTTGTTCTAAAGGATTCCTGTATCTGCATTGGCACCTCTTTCTCACTTTGGGGGAAGTTTTCTTCTTTGATTTTTGTTGAAAATGCCTACTATGCCTTTGGAGTGAAATTCTTCTCCTTCTAATATATGCTGAATTCTTATGTTTGATGGTCTTTTCATAGTGTCGTAAATATCTTGAAATTCCCATTCATACTTTCCTATTAGTTTGACTTTCTCTTTGTTGGACTGTATTACGTCTGCCACCTGGTCTTCTAGTTTAGATATTCTGTCCTCTCTTTGATCTATTCTACTGGTGAGATTTTCTACAGTATTTTATTTCATTAACTGTGTTCTTCATTGCTAGTAATTCTAACTGGTTTTCTGTTATTATTTCTATTTCTTTATATGTCTTGTATTAATACATGTGTCTTCTTTGATTCCTTTGATTTCCTCTTTGACTTATTTGAGCATATTTATAATCATTCTTTTGAAATCTTTCTCAGGCATTTCCTCTAACTCATTCTCACTGGAGGTCATTTCTGATGCATTAATACTTTTTGGTGAATTTATATTGCCTTAATTTTTGTGTTTCTTGAGTTATAACGTATGTATTTTTGCATCTTGGATTAACTTAACACTTGGGTTTTCTAGTTAGCTGAAGTATTATTAGGTGTATCCATCAATCTGATGTTATATATCTTCAGGGTAGGAACTTAAGGTGCTAGCTGTGCCTCTCAAGACTCTCAGAGTACCTACAAAAGTGACCCTAGGTGTTGGGTCTGCCTGCTATGAGAGTATTCAAGTAGGATGAGTGGAACAAAATATAGGCAGATTCTAAAATTTAACTAAACAATGTACACGTTCAATGAAAAACAGTACAAAGTATTTATGCAAGCATAGTTATTATGACAACCAGATCCTCTAATAAAATCACTGTCCCTTAGGGGGTGTGTTGCCCAACACCCTTAATCCTGTCAATAAGGAGGTTAAGATTTCGGGTCTGTTGGGGTTCCAAATCAGCTGTGACCAAGTGAGCTGCTTCCCTAATGTACAACAGAAGAGGAAATAAGGCCACTATAAATCAAGAAGCAACAAATAACAAGCCCAAAATATAGTTTATTTAAGCATGGCAAATCTGACCATGCATCAGATTTAACATATAATATAGCCTGATATGGAAGGTGCAATTAGCACTTCCAGTTCAGTCCTATATACCAGGCTTACTTGGTGGGTACTCACCTGGTGTAATCCCAGTTACCTTTTGGGATGATTTTGGTCTCAGTTATGCTGTGCTCCTGCTTGGATCTCTCTTTGGTGCACTATGGCTTCAAGTAGGCTGGCTGGGTCCTTGGATTGCTGCTCTGGTCACCAGTGCTGGGTGCTGTGATCTCCCTTCCCCTGGTCCCTGGTGCTTGCATTGGCGGTGGGGGAGGGGAAGCTGTGGATGGTGACTCTAGTTCTCCCGCTGGTCCACATTATCCTCTACCTTGTGATCTGCTCCTCCCTTGTTCACTGCAGTTCTCCACATTTCTTGAGTTTGCGAAGAGCTCTTGTGTGAGTGGAACATCCCCTCTTCTGGCTTTTCCTGTGGCTCAAGCCAAGCCTTGCAGCTATGGCCCCACGGACCTTGTGCCACCGCTGCTGGAACCACTTCTGCCTGCCTATGTGGGCTCTAGATGCTCTGGATTTCTACTACTTCTCTGCTGCCCTTGGTAATTTCTAATACACCTCACTTTTTAGTAGAAGAGTATATTTTGCTGTTTTTTTTTTCTCCCCTATGCTGTTTTGGCATGGTTCCTACTCTGCCATCTTAACCAGAAGTCCTCCAAAGTGAGCAGCCTAGGAGGTCAGCCTCTGCTCTTGGAAAGTCAGACAATTGTCTTCAGAAAACTCAAGATGTCAGACAATAACAAATGAAACAACTGGTCATAAATGGCCATGACTTCACAAATAATTGAAAGTCCCCTTAATTTTGTGCAATTAAGACAAATGAGAGAGCCAGAGTTATGTCTCCCACCAATCCATAAAATGCCTTGGTCTAGCGAGTCCACCTGCACCCTCCCATCAGGCCCTGGTACAGCTACCCCTGTATCCCACCAGGAAGCTTTCTTTCTCCTCTGTCTCCCATTGACTCCTAGCTGAACACAGTGTTGAATGCTTTAGCTGTTGAAACAGAGAATCTATAGCTTTTGCTCTTCTCATTTGGTTGTCCATTAATTTCTTGATTATTCATCCCCTTTCTCTTCCCACATGCATTAAGATTGTGAGATTTGCCATTCAGTGTTTTTGAGGAGGCACTGAAGGCTTCAACACAGATTATTAGCATTTCATTCAGCTACTTTGGATAGATGTTATGAAGTCTTACAGGTGGTCTTAGCTGAATACATCTAATAAGCCAAACAATAAGAATGAACAGAGTTGCTACCATGTCTGTGCCATCTGTGTGAAGAAGTAGTGTATAGAGAATGGATGATAAAGGGATGAACTTAAAATCTTCTCAAAATGCAATACTGTTCAACGAGGGGCCCACTGACAAATGTAACACCATTAACACAGAGGGCTAGATACTTCAGTTCTAAGAATAGTTATAATAAGGTTCTTTTATCCACAGTAGAGATACAGGGGAATCACAGATGTGGGTATCTGTGGTAGGAAGTTGGTGATCTGCTGAGTGATGCTCTCGTTTAGAGAATAGGGACCTGATCAATATTGAATACAAAAACCTTTAGCTCTTAATCTATTAATATTAAATATTTGGGGCTGGAGAGATGGTTTAATTGTTAAGGTGCTTGCCTGTGAAGCCAAAGGAACCATGTTTTCCTCTTCAGGTCCCAAGCAAGCCAGATGCATAAGGTGATGCAATCACACAAAGTCACATATGCACATAACCTGGTGCACATATCTGGAGTTTGATTGCAGTGGCTAAGTTCCTGTTATGGCAATTCTCTCTCTCCCTCTCTCTCCCCGATAAAAAATATATATTTCCAGGACATGATTTTTGTAGGTATTACTTAAGCTGAATATCTTATGATGCCACTTGACTACAACTTTTAGGCTGAGATAATCAAATATCCCAACCTTATAGGCTGACTATCAATGGAATGTTTGAAAAGGGAGGTATAAATTAGGCCTGAATGTTAGTAGAATTCAAATCGTGAGGCTCCCTGGGACCAGTCTGACCAACTCTCTAGTAAGAACGTGGGATCAGTGGTAACTCATGGCCAATATCACATTGGTGGCAACCTCCTCACTCACTCAGCCAGCTCAGTGACACACAAGACCACAATCAGAAACTTATATTCTCTTATTTGGTTTTCCTGAAGACAAGACCTTGCTGAGAAGTAGCTGCCAGAGACCATATGTAGATGGCATTGCCATGTGAGGTTGAAGGAAGAGGGGAATATTGAAGGAAGTTTGCCTGCTTTGCATGCGATCAGACCAGTTAAGAGGAGGGCAGTGAGCTGAATTCCAGTTTGGAAAAATTGTCATTTGAAGTTCAAATCTCTGGATGTCCACTGTGTAATTCCATCGAGAAAAGTGAGGAAAAGTGTGGCATTTGGGGGGGGGGGGAGACATTATATCTCAAAAGTCAGAGCATTGGGCTGGAGAAATGGTTCAGTACAAGAGCACTTGCTGGATAAGCATGGGGATTCGAGCTCTATCTCCAGCAAGTGTGTGGCCATTCATATCTATAATACTAGCACTGAGGGAGCAGAGACAGAAAGTTCACTGAGCTAATTGAATAGCCAGCCAGTGTAGCCTAAGATGATGAGTTCTAAGTTCAACCAGAGACCATGTCTCAACGAGTAAGCTAGATGAGCAATAAAGGAAGACCTTCCTATGTCCTCTAATTGCCTCTGTGCACATAGGGTGCACTTATCTACACACACACATAGGCACTACAACAATGTAAATTTCAGAATATCTTTAAAAAGTAAAATTTTGTCATGTATGCACTACATAAATCTGGTGTTTTATTTCCAATAAGAGTTCCTAAAGCAGCAGAAGAAGCTAGCAGAGGAAATCTCCAATACTGCATGCATCCAAGTTAACAAGAGCACATGAGCACTGGTTCATTAGGTGTGACAAGAACAGCATGGGCATTTGGATGTTGACAGTACCAACAGAATGTGAATTACCTGCGGAGTCTATTTTGCAACATTCCTATAACCTTAAAACTATTACAAAATTAACTATTGATAAAAATTAGGCCTCCTTAGAAATGAAGTGACTGATGGTGCCTAAATTTAAATATCTTTTCCAGTAGGATTATTCAAGTAAAAAGTGTTCAATATTAATATTGTAGCAAATATATAAAATTCTAATCTAAATCTTTGAGCTGGGAAATACAAGTAAAGCTCTTCATACAAACATCTAGCTCACAATGACCACCAACATCAGTGTTTAAGTTCCTAAAATCAATCAGTTACTCCCACAGTAAGAACCTAAGCTCATTATTTTATAGCTTTTCTGGGTAAGAGTCTCACTAGTTACCCCCAGGCTGGCCATGAATTTATGATTCTCTTCCCTCAGCTTCTTGAATGCTAGAGTTGTAGGAGTGTACCACCAAGCCTGGTTTCCCAAACCATTTCTTTAATATTTCTGAAGGTTTATGACTAACAAGAAGGCAAAAACTCAAAGAAATTGGGCTGGAAAGATGGCTTAGTGGTGAAGCGCTTGCCTGTGAAGCCTAAGGACCCTGGTTCGAGGCTCGATTCCCCAGGATCCATGTTAGCCAGATGCACGATGGGGTGCATGCATCTGGAGTTCGTTTGCAGTGGCTGGAGGCCCTGGTGCACCCATTCTCTCTCTCTTCCTCTTTCTCTCTCTGTCGCTCTCAAATAAATAAACAAAAAATTAAAAAAATGTCACTAATATATACAAAATATTATGATCTTGGTAGACTTAAATTTTTTATTTTATTTTATTTTTTATTTATTTTCAAATGGAAAGAGATAGACATAGACAGACAGAGAAAGAGAGAAAGAGAAAGAGAGAGAGTGAGAGAGAGAGAAAGAGAGCAAGCAAGAGAGCACACCAGGTCCTCCAGCTGTGGTAAATGAATTGAAGTCCAGATGCATGTGCCACTCTGCACATCTGGCTTTTATGTAGGTATTGGGGAATCAAACCTAGGTCATTAGCATTTGTAGGCAAACACTTTAACCACCAATCTCTCCATCCCATTGGTCAGACATTTTAATGATAAGATTTCACTTATGAATTTTTATTTTCTTTCTCAATAGTGTGGGAGCTTAAGTGTTTAGTCACTATACTCCATAAGCTATTGTAACCAAAGGCTGTAGATGTTTAATAAATTACCATTAACAACACTCACCCTTGGTGATGATAAAGCAACAGATTGGACATCACACTGCACTCACGAGCATGTGGGTTTGAATGGTGAGCTATCAGCCATTATGGAAGCCCAACTGAGAACACATAAAGCCAAATAAAATACATGAACACATATTTATAAGCAATCATATACTCTCCAATTTTCCTCTTTCATTAGAATCCCATCACAGTCATCGTTTGATACAAATCAAACAGGAGAATATTGAAAAGATGCTTTATTTTCATATCATCAAGTATGTATGAAACAGCATATAGGAAACAGTGGATTTTTCCAAAGCTTACTGTATTTTATGACTAACACTAGTCATATATATTGAAACTATAAAAGATATGTATACATATACAGCCATAACCACAATCAAAAGGAGCAATCCATGCATCTACCCACAAAAGTCCTCAAACCCTTTGTATTTCTTTCCTTCTTTCACCAACCCAATCCATGGACAAACTGTCTATTTTCTGAATTTTGTAGAATTTTCTAGGTAAGAATGTGGAAGTTACTATGCACACACATATACACATATCAGAGACTATAGTTATCTCATTCCATCTATCATATTCATTCAGGATTTTGTATCAATACAACATGAAGTGATATTCCTTTTAACTGTATGTGTTCCTCCAAATATATCTTAGTGTGAATATACCACAGTTCAATGGCTGAATCCATGTGTTAAACAGACACTTTGAGAAGCTTATCTCCTCATGCCATCAACATGGGCTACAGATGAGGATATCACTGCAAACAGAAATTTTACAATGAATAGGCTGGACACTACCTCATCCATTTGGTCAAAGTTCATATCAATAACAATAATTTCTGTTGAGTACCAGCTAAGATATGATGTGGTAAAATGGCACCATGTTTTGTCTTAGTCTTAGTCTAATCAAATGTAAAAGCATGAGACAATCCCCAGTGGGAGGGAATCCTACAATATGCTCACTGTTGAGGTCATCATAAGTAAGGAAAGACTGAGGAAGTATAAAGGTTGATTGGAGTGGAAGTAGAACCAGCTACTAAATACAGCATGTTATTATTGATGGTGACTTGGGATGGAGAAAAGGATATTAGTTCAAGTGTGAGAAATTTATATAACCCAGTACCTAATGAGCAAATAATCCAATTTTGAAATGGGAAGGAGCACATGAAAAGAAACCTTAAATAATGCCATGCAAATGGACAAGTGCTATAGGAAAGAATACTCAATATCATTAGTGGGCATGGAAATGCAAATCAAAACCAAAGTGAGATATCACCTCCCTGCTGTTAGAATGGCTATTATCAAAAAGATAAAAGTTAATGAGAAGGGAGTGGAGTAAATTCTTCCAGACTATAGGGCAGAATCCAAACTGACACTGACATTATGTGAAACTATACAGGCTCCTCAAACATTAAAAATAGGACTACCAGCATCAAGCAATCACATGCTTAGATACATATCTAAAGAAAATTAAATCAGTACTTTGAATACATGCTTACATCTCCATGTTACTAGCAGTGCTATTGACAATAGCTAAGACATAAGAGCAAATGAATTAGTCATTTAAACATGAAAAGAAATTATATGTCCTAGAATATTATTCATCCTCTAAAATGAAAGGAACCTATAATTTGATGAGACATGAGGATATTGTTATGTGAAATAAACCAGATTCTGAAAGGCAAATACTGCATTTTTTTCATGTTGAAATTTAAATAGGTGAGCTCATAAAAATTGTTGGGCTGTTTGTTTTTAGGGTTTCAGGGCAGGGGAGAATGGGAAGATGTTAATCAAGATGTTAATGTTAATAAAAGGTGCAAAGTTTCAGTTTTAAAAGGCAATATGGGGAAATCTAATGTGCAACAATGAACCTACTGAGAGGAAAGGTACGCTGAGTAGCTGTGTATCTTAACGGTCCTGCTAATAAAATATTGCACATTTACAAAAATTATATGTATGCTTTATTGGAAAATTAATCAATTGCTTTTGCATTAAAACTTTGAATATATCTGAAATATGTATCCAGTGACAGAATCTTTAGAATAGCTTGTCATTTCCCTCATCAGAATTCACTTGAAATTCCATGTATACTTTTGACTTAGATGGATTATTGTAAAATACCTATTTAAATTTATAGTTTGGAAACAATATGAATACATATGTTTATGAGATCCTGTTTATTTTATAAATAGAATACATTCATATATTCTTAGTATCTAGGTGATTTAGTCCCTCTGTTTCTCTTCTTAAAGATACAATTCTATACCAGGTACCTCTGTGCTCCTTGGTTAGAATGCACATATGCAACCTAAAGCACAAGTGTACAGCACAGTGTAACATCTTTGTCAGTTGCATGGGGTGGAAGATCTGGTGCTCCTGGGCTTTGCTGCTTAAGTTACTGGAGTATTCCCCACATTCTACTTTCACTGTTAGTGTCAGCATTCTAGACACAGGAAGTCCCTCCAGGAGGGGTGTCATAAAATGACAAAAATGCAAAGTAAAGATACAAACAGGCATAATTGAGTGATACGTGCCATCTTAACTAATAGAATACGTCACTTGTTACCACAGGGACTTTGTGCGTATACAGCTTGTCCTGAGGAATATCATACTTCAAGAAATATTTATTCATTGAAGTTTCAGAGTATCACATCAAGTTTCAAGATATTGCTTTAGATGTGGGGGAGAGTTGGTAGTCACAAAGAATAATTTAAAATAACAAATACATTGATGTGAATAAACCTTCTTCCTCACAAACACAATATGTCTTTCCAGTTATGCAAATCTTCTATGGGGCTATCAAAGGGGATTTTCATTTCTGTTACAGCATAATTTACTTTCACCTTTCCTAAGGAGCAGTCTGAGATTACTCCTAGCTGTATTCAATGAATAGTGGTGTATTGAAAATATTTTAAATAAATATTTGACATGATTTCCAATTATTCCTATCATAATTGTAAGGAGTGGTACTAATAAGGTGACATCAATCATGATCTTGAACCTCTATCATCAGCTAATGATATTTCAGAAAGATGATATGGATTTACTCTCCAATTGGCAGCATTATATACATATATACAACATATATATATATAGATAGATAGATAGATAGATAGATATATATATCCCATATAATATATAACGGTATTTTAACAAAATCTTACTATTATTAGATTTATTTTGAGCAAAGAATTCAAGGAGCGAGAGAGAGTGAGGACAAGTACAGATGTTTAGGCAAAGACACTCTCCTCCAATAACAGAATGCATAAAATGTAACCATATATTTTAACCTGCACAATGTATACAGAAACATATGCTTACACACACACGCACATACACACACACGCACACACACACACGTTTGTGTACTCATGTTTTTTGGTTGCTAATCTTTAAGGGAGTTGGAATGAGTGGTATTTGATATGCAAAATTTACCACAATTAATAGAGTTAATTTGTACAGTGAACAGTTAATTGCTCTGCTCTTCAAACTCTCCCTTATCCATTTCCTTGATCTCACTGAAGACAAAAAAATGTTACATCAAAACAGAGGAAGGGAGGCTGGAGGAATGTCTTAGCAGTTAAGGCATTTGTCTGCAAAGCTAAAGGACCCAGGGCCGAGTCCCCAGGACCCACATTAGCCAGATACACAAGGGAGTCCATGCATCTGGAGTTTGTTTGCAGTGGCTGGAGGCCCTGGTGCACCCATTCTCAATCTCTCTCTCCCTGTTTCTCTATCAAAGAATGAAAGAAATAAAATAAAAATATTTTTTAAAACAGAGGAAGGACTACTTGGAAAGAAGAGGGAAAGTGGAATAGGGATGGGTAGGGGACAAAGGAGATAAATAGGGGGAAATATAATAAAATTATAGTAGATTCATGTATTAAAATCTTCCTGGCTGGAGAGATGGCTTAGCAGGTAATATGCTTCCCTGAAAAGCCAAATAACCATGGTCCAGTTTCCCCAGGAATCCATGTACATCAGATGCACAAGGTGGCACATAAATCTGGATTTCGTTTTCAGTGGGTAGAGACCCTGGTGTGCCAATATTCTCTCTTTGTCTCTCTCTATCCCTCTTCTCCTTCTCATAAATAAGTAAATAAATAAATAAATAAATAAATAAATAAATAAATAAAATTTTAATGTCTCGAGCAAAAAATTAAGTTAGCCTCTCTGTCTCTGGATATCTGGTTTGGTAGGAGTTGATTGTTCTCTGTGTCTATATCCTTCAGCCTTGTGCTGGTACCAGGTTCACCACGAAAAGAGCACTCTTGCTTGTTTCCTCACTTATCCTTAGTTTTAGCTGGGGCTCTTTTGAGGTATGATGGGGTGGTTCTCTCCTTAGGATTGCTGTCTATCTGTAAAGAGTAGCACATTCTCCAACAGAGAGTAAAGGTAGCACCAGATAAATGGGATAACCATTTTTTTTTTAGAGAGAATTTAATATGTGTATGCCCTCTTGTAGCCCTCGATTGGTGGGAACTTGATAATGGAGAGTGGGCTCATTTTTGGATATGATTCTGACTTGATTCCAAGCTCCAGCTATGGGTTCCGTTCCACTGAGCAGACTTAAAATGAACCCAACATGGCTAAGGGAAATTTGCAGAAGAGGGGGCAGAAAGAATGTCAGAGCCATACGTTGGGTCATGATACACTGAGACATTGCTTCCTATCTATAACTGATGGTTAACCCCACAATGCATGACCCATATTCTCAAACTAGGAGGATCCTTATGGAGGGAGAAAGACAGAGAGGAGGCTAACAATGGACCAACTTGACTATATTCAATAAGCACAAAACTAATACAATCAAGTATGCCTTCATTAAAAAAAAAAACAAGTAAAAAAATATTGGGGTTTTGATGGAGACTTTTGAATAGAATGGCATCTCTAAGACATGGAGCAAAGCCTGTATCTTGGCTCTCCTGTGTACATGCTTGATCACCTTTTTTATGTGATGGGGGAATCTCACCATCTGCTGATGATGTTCTTCGGAATTTTAAGGATTGATCACCACTAGTTTTTCTTTGATTTTTTTGTAACATTTTAAAAAAGTCAACCCACTATCTGTCATCAGCACGGACCATGAGAGAGACCTGGTTGGAATCTTGAGGAAAGCCAGTCCCCACACAATTAGCCCATCTAGTGCTGGAAGGCACTACATGAGCTACCTGTCCAAGCATCTCAATGTCTGTCCAAGCAACTCAATGTCTGACTCAGAAGCAAACAACTTGACATGATGCTCACACAAGTGCAGTAGTGGCACACAGCCATGGTGGATAACCAACTGCTCTTGGATTGGCTAAAAGATCCACTCAGTGGAAAGGAAACCATATCTGGAACTGGGAAACAAGTCAGAATCAGATGCAGATAATGATTCTGCTTGGCATTGTCAAGCTCCCACTAACCGTACACTGTAAGAAGGTCTACAACCTTTAAATTCTCTAGAAATTAATAATGGGTATCCCACTTAACCAGTGCTAGCTTCGTTCTCCACTGGAGGATTTGCTTCTCTTTTTCAGATGTGAGCTAGACCTGAGTTGATAAACAACCCAGTGGATTCCTCCCTGGCCCCATCTGAACCCACAGAGAATTTGGGAAATGAGGAAGAGTGCTGCTTTCTTAGTGAATCTGATATCAGCACAAGGGTGATGGAAATAGAAATTGAGGACACTCAACACCTACCAAACCGGAGTTCCAGAGGCTCTTAAATGCTCATCACAGAAGTAGACTTAAAATGCTCCCAGCATGGCTCAGGGAACTTTGTGGAATAGGGGCAGAAAGTTTGTTAGAGCCACAAGTTGGGACATTTTGCACAGAAACATTGCCTCTCCCTCACTCCAACATATGACATACAATCCCCATGGGTTTGACCTGTATCTCCAATGAGGAAGGCTTATTCAGAAAAGGGGCACTGAGGATGGAAAGGATGGTACGAACATGTGTTGTTTACATACTAAATATGGCCATATCTAATAAATATTTTTACATGCAAAAAATGATAAGCTTCTTGGAACTAATACTAAAAAAAAATAAAAAAATTCACCCCCAAATAAACTGTGAGCTGAAAGAAAACAGGCATTAGATGTTCTTTTTTATATCTGTTCTGAGAATAACGCCAATGCCAAGGGTGGATTATGATGTCATAAATTCAGATCTCTGATGATGATTTGAAGTTTAGTTCAGAACCATGTTCTCTCTTGTGCACATAATTTCCCCCTGTCTTTTTCATGTGTATCTCTGTGCATGATGTGTGTATGTGTTTGTGTGCATGTTATTGTGCATTCATGTGGCCCTGTGAGCCACAGCACACATGTGGAGATCTGAGGACAACTTCAGGTGTCAGATCTCACCTTCCACCTTATTTGAGGCTGCGTCTCTCAGTCACCACCACATTCTCCAGGTTGGATGGGCAAGTTTTTAGGTAACTTTCCTGTCTCTGCCATCTTTCACCAAAAGCAATATGGGATTACATATTTTATGCTGCACATCTGGATTTTATGTGGTTTCTGAATATCTCAACTAGGATGCACTTGTGTGGCAAGTCCTTCATTGCCTGAGCCATCTCTCCAGCCCTTTCCTGACTTTTGGTGGCTAAAAACATTCTAATTCTTTGTTAACTGTCTTGCTATCTATATGTTTTGAATCAAATTATAACACATGCCCACCATGGAAACCTCGTCCATGGCATTTCTGGTAGCATTTGTGTAATTTTTTAGTTTTGCTGTGGAGAAGAATCCAGACATTAATTAGCACTTCAGAATCTGGCACAGAGGCCCAATGAAAGCATAGAATGAATTGAGCATAAGCTTGGGAGGAGAGCTTGGTGTCAACTAGACCATCTCCTCTCAGGCAATGGTGTGCAGTGATCCATTTGTTTAATACAGCCTCACTAAACAGGCCATTGTAGAGTAATCATTACATCTACTTCATGAGCCAATGAGCTCCTTTATCTACTCTACATTCTTATTACCTTTTAGATGAAATTTTATAATGAGTGTAGTTAAGAGTTGGTCAGGAGAAAGAAAACCAGTCTAGTCCAGCAAATTACAACATTTATTATAGGCTGGGATCATTTGATTTTTTTAAAAGCCCTGAATATTATGTTTCCATAGAAACTTACAGTAGCTTTAAAGCATAGGAAATGTTGAGATTCAACATGTACAGTTCAACTCCTATAAATCGAGGAATTGCATTCCCTGGTCTTCTGCCTGTTCAAATGCCAAGGCTCAAATGGAGCTCTCCATCAAGCAAAGTCTTCTGTGATCCCGACCCATCTCTCTTTCACCTGGCTAGGAAGCATTGCCCAGACAAAAGCTGATCATTCCTGTTTGGCATTAGGCATCACCTGGGAGTTGTATAAAATGCAGCTTCTAAGTCCAAATTCTGAGGAGCTTGCCACAGTTCAGCACATCCAATGAGCTTCCAGGAGATGTTGGAATAATGGTCCAGGAAGCACATTTTTTAAGAGGCCAGAATTTGGGCTTATTTATTGTCTTCATGACCTTTTTCAGACCTCACGTTTTTGAATGGATTTGCATTTGTATAAAGTGGAGACAGATTCAAGGAGCCATCCATTTATCTAATTATTATTGTGTGAATGTCTTGGTTTCTTCTTACAGTCCTCCTAATGAGATCCTGTCAGTCTGTCAATCTAACTCATGAGGCAGCTTTCTTGTCTGATATTCCAATGTCACCTACCACTTGAGTTTAGGAAATGTCACCGGGGTAATCATGATGACTATTGTACTACTACCTTGGAGTTTCCTTAACAGTATACATGTAGGGATGACTTGTGAAGGACAGACATTTATCTCTCATTGGTCTAGTATCTAGGAAGTCCAAGATTAAGGCTGTAAGAGATGTGGACTATAGTGAAAGTTCTTCCTCATGGATAGCTATTTTTCTCTTTAGTCTCACATGGCAGAAGCATGAGGCTCATGCTGTCTGGAGATTTCATGTAAAGACTAAGAGTCTCTTCATGATGACATCAACCCCAAGTCTGAAATCATGCACTGGAACTCCACACATACATTTGGAGAGACACAAATGTCCAGCCTATAGAATCTGGTAAAAATTTCAGCCCACAAACTCACATAATGAGAGCTATATCTTTATTTTCTAACTTATCCAAGTGTGGTGTCTGATCTTCTAATGAGCTAAGTTTTCTGGAAGAAAAAGTACTTCTTCCTCTTTAGGATATGACCTCTACACTGGAGCTTGTTCCACAGCTGAGGATTTACTCTAACAAAGGTGGGCAGGGGACCACCAGATCAACAATCCACACAATAACTTTCCAGAGCTGTGGGATCTCTGGGTTGGTTTCGAATGGAACTACACCACTAAATATGCCCATGTTCTGACTGACTCATTCATTGCTTCCAATAGTCATTGCCTGCCAAGGATGCTACCATCTTTTCACACACATCTCAGAGGATGTGCCCAAGTTCTCTCCTTGGAGAGTCCACACCTGATTCAGAGGTGAGGACACAGAGTGGCTCTTCATATGAAAGTTTTCATAATTTTCAACTCCCTTGAACAGTTCTGGGAATCAGTTCCAACAGCCTCTTCAAATATCAAGAATGCAGGTTTTCCTTCTTTGTTATTGTTTTCTAATCTGATAACTACAAAATGATGTGAAAATGCACAAGTTTAGTTTACTTTTTATCAGTCCCTTAAATTGTTTCCTTGGAGGATTTTACATTAATATACTATTATAGACTATTATATTATATTAATATACTATTATGATTGCTATGCTGAAGTCCTCACCACCAGTACCTCAGAATCTTGTTTTATTTTTATATGAAGTTGATGCACAGGTAAATAAGTTAAAAGCATGCCATTAGGGTGGGTCTTCACCTGTTATGACTAGAGGAGACACTTGTATATGGAGAAGTGTGGAGGGAAAGTCTCATGGACACCCAGGGAGAAGGTGGCCTTTTGCAAGTATGAGGAGGCCCAGTACTATCAGCACCTTGACACTAGACTTCCAACCTCCGAAATCACGAGACTGCAATGGTGTTTGTTTAAGCTACCGACATTGGGTACTTATTACGACAGTCCTGGAAAACTTAACACAGAGATACTGGTAGTTTTTCCATTTTTGTTTTGTCCTGTTCCATTTGAAAAGTTATCATGTACATTGTGGATATTGTCGTCTACTATTTCACATTCTATCACTGGAAAGATTTAAGAATTTGAAAAATGGGACTGAAGAGATGGCTTAGTGGTTAAGGCACTTGTGTGAAAAGCCAAAGGACTAAGGTTAGATCCCTCACAACCCACATAAACCAGATGCAGAAGGTGGTGCATGCATCTGGAGTTTGTTGGCAGCATCCAGAGGCCCTGTCAATCCCATTATTTCTGTCTCTCAAATAAATAAATAAAAATAAAATATTAAAAATAATTTTAAAATTGACACATGATTCCACTGTCCTTGTCCTTCATTTTCAGAGCTGAACTCTTTCTAGGCCATCATTTGAAACACCACAGGTCTATCCTAAGATCCTTGAGTTGTTGGGTGGTTTTTGGAGTTAACTCTTTTGGGCTGTATGTACCTCTCATTCCACCCCTGTCCTACCTTCTACTTTCTAGTTTCCTCCTCTCTGTTCTTCCATAGCCCCTCACCAGATCCCATTTGTTCCTTACCTGACTCATCCTATACTCTGCTCACTCACCACCCCTCTCCCTCCTCCCTGGCCTGCTCTTTCCCTCCTGGGGGGTGCTGCTGCACATGATGCTGCTCTTCCACAGGAATAGATTAGGAGTCTGACCTGTGTTGACCATTTCTCCTGTACTTCCTGAATTATGACATACCCAAGGCTCTACCTGTGGGTCAAGGCACACTCAACTGTATTTTCTTCTGCTCACATGCCCCTTGGCCCTGGAAGAAAGGGAAACTCCTCAAATCTCTGACATTAGGCTCTGCTCACCTTTCCAGAATCAGCTGCACAGTCACAGTCCATCTCGTCTTCCAGAAGTAGTTGTTGCACCAGTTGAATTCTATAGAAAAGGACTTTGGTATCCCCAGTAACAAAAATGTTTCATGCAGGGATTGATGTTATGATTCTAGGTCAGGACCTAGGCCACTAGAGATAATGGTTGTCCAGCCCCTTCAGGCATCATATCCACTTATCACTACCCTTGGCACCAATGTGACACCTTTGTCTTGGTCCCTAGCAAAATGTGTTGCTATGATGCTTCTTAATTAAACCTTCCCTCATACATTTGGACATACCTCTCCAAAACAATTTTCAAGCAATTAGAAATTGTTTTCTCCTGTCATCTTCATGGATGTATCTATAAGAGTTGATTTTCTTTTTCAAATGGAGAGAATTACAGTTGCTATTTTCTTTATCATGTGCTATCAATGTGTGCCTTCCCATCTGGTCAAGAGTAAGAAGCAGATGACAAGAACCTGATGACTGACATGGAGCTTCAAGATCACCATTGAAAGGTCTGATGGTGTTCCTACCAAAATCTCCTGTGTCCTTGGGTTTTTCCTGGGAGGAGAAAGAGACACATCCTCCTTTTTGTGACAGGGAGTTGGGAGGCAGTGTAGAATTTTTGAACAGAGAAGGCCATTATCAAACAGAAGTTGAATAGGGGACTCCCCAGTTGCAGTGTGTATGATAGGCTGCAGAAAAGGGGTTCATGATATAGCGATTCAGGAGACTATAACCACAGAGCAGAGCAGGGGTAGCTAGGTGGCTCATCTGGGATTTGGTAGGCTCACTGCAGCCTCAGTGTCAGTACTGAGGTGACCATGTTATGAGGACTAGCCAGCTCACTGACAGCCAGAGAAATCACTCATCTATACACTGAAATTCACTCAGCAGACACGTTAGCAGGTGATCATGGCAGCATTCCTAATGCCTAAAGGCTACAGTCACCAATCCAGACAGATGCCATGCACCCATGTCCATCGACAGAAGCTGTGGAGGTTCCTTATCCAAGTGGCAGTTGATGTCTCAGTGTTCATTCCTTCTTGGCATTGCTAGTGAATCCTGTTGCTTCCTCAAGGCCTCACTTCTCATGGTCAGTGTAAAACATGCAGTAATATGCCTGTTCCTAGTCTCCCATACTCAATTTTTGGAGATAATGACATGGCCAGAGAATGACTGAGGTTAGCAAGTCTCACTTTTATTGTCATATCTGCATAGTAGCTCGTGTGTGTATGTGTGTGTGTGTGTGTATGTTTGTATGTATGTATATGTGTGTATGTATATGTGTATTCATGTATGTATGTATGTATGTTTGTATGTATGTATATGTGTAGTCATGTATGTTTGTGTATGTATGTATGTATGTATGTATATATGTATTTGCTATAGAATTTAGCCTAGAACAAAATCACAGCATTATCATACCAGGTTGGATGAAAACACAATCTTCTTGTGCTTTAGAATGCAGTCATTGGGAGTCATTAGCATGCCTAAAGATTGTACGTGAAGGACCTCATCACATTGAGTGTTTGAAGACATTTGTTTGCCAGAAGCTAAATATCATTCTAGGGGAAAACATGTTGTTTTGATTTTTAATCTATGCCCTCTTGTTTACTTTTGAAAGGAAGAAGATAACCAGTATGTCATTTCAGGTGTATGAGCCAAGAGAACTATAAGAGGCTTCCCTTGAAATGAAAGTTGAGGTTTAGTTACCATGGAGGTTGACCACCTCTCACCTGGATATTTTTGTGAATAGCTTTGACTGTTGTACTATTGGTAGATAGCACATAAATCATATAGTTAGACATTTCTAGCCAAAGTTCCTATGGAAATAAAACATTTCAATGGCTGGGTCCCACCCAAGATTTCCAGTTACTTTTCTATGATCTAGCTGGATTATCAGAATGCTAAAGAGTTCATCTAGAATTATTCATCCCTTATTTCTTATCAGGTAGTTGTTATAAAGGTTTTGTTTCATAATAATAGACATTTCTAGGGCCACAGAGATGGCTTAGCAGTTAAGGCACTTGCTTGAGAAGCCCAAGTACCAATGTTTGACTCTCCAGATCCCACATAAGCCAGATGCACAAAGGTGAGGGAAGCACAGGGTTGCACATGCCCACTAGGTAGTAAAAGCATGTGAAGTTCGATTACAGTGGCTCAGGCTCTGGTGCACCAATTCTTTATCTCTCCTCTCTCTCATTCTCATTCTCTCTAAATAATAAAAAATAGACAATTATATTCATGCATATTGTCCAAATTTCAAATTATCTTTGGATGAATTGAGTTTGTGGGTTAGGTGACACTTCTGTGAACCAGCATCTTCCCTAGTCTCAAGGTTCACCTTGCCTTAGTCAAGAGACAGAACTACTGTGGAAGTGGAACAGCCCAGAGAAATCATCCAAGGCTGATCCACACTGGTGAGTTTCTGACTTATCTAGTGGAGGGATGACACTGGGCTCCTATAAAGGTCTCTGGGTCTATATTCTCTATCACCAGGTTATCTGCAGGGGTTTACAAACATGTGTCCTGTCCTTCCCAGAACATGGCAGGGCTGAGTGCCTTTCATCCTTTAAAAGTAGGCTGGCAAGTGACTTGATTTGGTTATTGAAATAGGAATGGAGGTGAGATGTGCAACTTCAGTTAGAAGCTTTGATAGATGGTGGCACATCACCATTTTCCTCTAGCCACTGTGATGGTGCTAAAATGAAGCTTTTGTTAGTGAGCACATTGGATGTTCACTACAGCAAAAGTATCCTTGCCAAGACATGTGGCATAAACAAATCTTAACTATTCCAAATACTGAGATTTTGGGATTATTAGCACAGTACTCATACACTATCACTGTATCAGAATCTAAACTCTGTGGATTTTGAAAATATTTATTGCTCTACTGACAGAAACTCATTGACTAGGACAGAAGCGCATTGAAATATGTGGTGGTAGTGGTGGTGATTCAAATACAGTTTCATACACCTAAAAGAGATCTTTGTTCATTTGTGACTCTCACCAAAGTGATACGTTTTTGTGGAAAGCTCTGGAAAGAGAGATATGGAGCTATAAATGTGTTCCAAAATCTTCTGATTTTGAGGCCAAGAATTATCCATTGTGTTCTAGGGTTGTTTTGTATAAGATTTGGGTTCTAAGAGAAAACAACCATAGAAGCCAATGGACCTGTTTTTGCATTAGTGTTCAGGGTTTGGACATCAATGATGTGGAATCAATGTCTGTAAAATAAGTAAGAGAATTTTCATGAGGAGCTAATTCCCCCTTTGTGATTTTGTTTCATCAGATATAACATTTATGCCAGAGACGGATTATAAATTTATGTATCTGATAGGCAGCAAGTATGTGGCATTCATCTGAAATCCCAGGAACAAAACTGCATGACACATTCAAATGGTAAGGTTCACTTACCAGACCTGCTGCCTAATGAAGACACATTGCATTATCCAAATTAAATATTAATCAGGCATTTGCTGGACCTCAGACATTGTCTTGAAATTGTTTCATTGTTTAATGAGGGACTATGTTCTTAGTTTCTGTAAAATACCATCTTAAATGAATAATTGGCATGACTTGACTAGAATTCTGGTCATTTCAAAATGCAATGTTTTTTTTTTTTTATGTTTGGTTCATCCGCTCCAAAATAGAGAAATTGTTATGGTTTGAATGGAAAACATCCATGTACTGGAGCCTTAATCCCCTGTGCACAGAGCTGAATGATGGGACCTTCAAGAGGAGTTTGGATCATGAGAGCTCTGTCTTTATAAATGAGTTAGTATTGTTTTGAAGAAATGGGTCAAATAAACTAGGAAGAAGGCTCCTAATGAAAAGATAAATTCAACTGTACCCTTATATTTCCATCTATCTCTCACCATATAAATGCTCTCCACTATGCTATATCACAGCAAGAAGGTCCTCAGGAAATATGGGCTCTCAATCTTGCACTATTTAAAAGAAACAAATCTATATTCTTTTTGAAACTTCAGGCATTGTGTCATAGCAGAAGAAAAGATCAAGACAGCAAAAAATCAGTGCTGAAAACATTATTATTGTTTTTTGTGTGTGTGTGTTTCTGAAAGGTGTTTATTCCATGTAAGGTTCAAAATAGTCACTCAAATGTAAGATATTTTAATCAATTAATTGAAATTGAATTCGATATTCATATCTTGTTAAACTCAGATTGAACACCACACACACACACACACACACACACACACACACACACACACACACACATCCCTGAAGGTTAATGCATTCATGAGTGCAGTTACAGCTGTAGAATTTAAGTTCTCACTTAATTAAATGACACAAAGACTAATTCAATGTATACATAACAATGGATCTCTCAGTAGTTTGTTATCATTCTTTTCGTTCTTCATTATTAAAAAAAATCACCCAGTTTTTTCTGGGTATATTACATGGTGAATATATAAGGCAATGACAAACATTGAAACAAATCACAAAATGATAATTTGATCAAGAATAAACATAAAAAGGAGACATGAAAAAATTTAACCCTGGTAATTGAAGAAAAGGAAATTTTTCTCAAATCATTTAATTCTCACTTCACTATTCCAAGTCAAAATAAGAAAAAAATTTACTAAGAAAATTTTTTTTCTCATTATATCATTTTATTTTTCCCACTTTCATCTTCAATTCCACTGTTTATCAAACATTTACAAGAAAAAGACATTTCTTTCCTTCACCTATTAACAGCCAAATACCTTGTTATGTAGGATGCATTACTTGTGTTACCCAAATAAATGCTCACAGGAACCCCAACAGAAAATCAATCTAACCCTTCCAGCTGGGCAAATTGAGGCACAAGATGATGAAAGACACTTGTCCAAAGCACTAACACATTGATGATTTGGGAATAACAATCAGTTCTCCATGACTCCAGCAATAGTGATAGTATCTTTCCTACTGATATAACCTTAATTTTTAAACAATCTTCTTTTCAAACCATCTAGCTAAACTTTATTTCCTTGATTGAAATATATATTCAAAACTTCACATTTATAGTTTCCTTCTTAAAAATTATTTATTTGAGAGGGGGAGTAAGGGAGGGGAGGGAAGAGAGAGAGAGAGAGAGAGAGCGCACCAGGGCTTCTTGTTCCAAATGAATTTCAGATGCATATGCCACTTTGTGCATCTGGCTTTTATGTGGGCACTGGTGAATCAAACTCAGGGCAAAAGGCTTTGCAAGCAAGTGCCTCTGACTGCTGAACTATCTCCCCAGCTCATAATAAAGTTCCTTAGCATGATAGTCAATGGCTTCTTTTTTATTTTTAATCTATAATTTTTTATTGACAACTTCTATACTTACATACAATAAACCATGATAATTCCCTCCCCTCTCACACTTTCCCCTTCACAACTCCCCTCTCCATCATATTCTCTCCCTCTCTCTCTGTTAGCCTCTCTTTTAGTTTGATGTCATCCTCTTTTCCTCCTCTTATGAGGGTCTTGTGAGGGTATTCCTAGGCACTGTGACGTCATGGATACCGAGGCCAATTTTTGGCTGGACATTTGCATTGTAAGGAGTCATACCCTTCCTTTGGCTCTTACATTCTTTCCACCACCTCTTCCACAATGGAACCTGAGCCTTGGAGGGTGTCATAGAGATGTTTCAGTGCTGAGCACTCCTCTGTCACGTCTTCTCAGCACTATGGTGCCTTTTGGGTCATCCCAGTGGTCATCACCATCTGAAAAGAGAAGCTGCTCTAATAAAGAGTGAGAGTAGCATTAATATATGAATATGAACATTAAGTGAAGTGCTTACAGGGCAGTTTGGTGACCATAATATATGCATTTAGCCAGACAAGAGCAGGCTTTACAACACTAAGGCTCATGACCTCCATGACATAGGCTTTTGATTAGGTTTTCAGTACCAGGCATGTATTTCCTCCCATAGAGAAGGCCTCCAGTCCAATTAGAGAGCAGTTGGTCTCCCCTAGAACAAACATGACACTATTACACCCATTCTGTCATTTGGCCTGTCTGGACAAACTTGAGGCTTCTAGTGTCCACTGTTTTCACCATAGATGACTTCTGTCTCCCATAGCAGACATGCAGTGTAGCTTTTTACAGCTTTTGGTCAGCTGGTCTACAGGGAGAAGCTTTTTAGCTCAGCCCCAGCTTAATTTTTCAGTGACCTTGCCACCCAGGCATGTGGAGTCTTCAGAAATAGGGACTTACTGTCTATTTCTGGTGGGATACCAAGAGTCTTGTAAATATCCTGTAATGTTTTGGAGGAAATAGGGACCTCCCTGGCCAACAACTCACTGGAAACTCCCATTCCTAGCACTGAAAATTTTCTAGTAACAATCTATGACTTCTCAATGTGCTATTATCCAAAAAAAGTAGGCTTTCATATGTCTTTTTCAGAATATCTTGATTTTTTTTTTTTTATTCTTCGAGGTAGAGTCTCACTCTAGACCAGGCTGATCTGCAAGTCTCAGGTAGCCTTGAACTCACTACAATCCTCCTACCTCTGCCTCCCAAGTGCTGGGATTTAAGGCGTGTGTCATGATACCCAGCTTATCTTGAATTTTTTTTCATTTTTTCTTTATTAGTTAGTTTTGTATTCAGCAAATACAGTCAGTTCGGTACCATTATTAGGCTCATCCGTGACCTAACCCCTCCCTTGGCCCCTCGTTGTTGAGGTATATGGGTCATGCATTCTGGAGTTAGCCCACAGTTATGGGTAAGATAAATGTCTCTGCATATCATGACCCAACATGTGGCTCTGACATTCTTCTGCCCCCTCTTCTGCAAACTTTCCCTGAGCCATGTTGGGTTCATTTTTGATCTGCTTCACTGATGAGGTGTTGGGGGCCTCTGAGGTTCTGGCTGTCTGATTTGGTAGGAGTTGATTTTTCTCTGTGTTGATCACCTTTCCCCGTCTGCTGGTATCCGGTTCATCAGGAAAACAGCACACTTGCTTCTTTCACCAATTTTTCTTAGTTTCAGCCAGGGCCCTTTTGAGGTATGATGGGATGGCTCTCTCCTTAGGATCTACATCTATCTGAAAAAGAGAAGAAGATTCTCCAAAGGAGAGTAAGTTAGCACCAGGAAAAATGAGATAATCCTTATTTTTTATACAAAATTTAATAGGTGTAGGCCCACTTGTAGCCCATGATTGGCAGTAGCTTGATAGTGGAGACCGGGCTCATGTTTGGATATGGTTCTGACTTGTTTCCCAGCTCCAGCTATGGGTCCCGTAACATTGAGGGGATCAGTTAGCCAAATCAAGAGCAGTTGGTTTCCCACCATGGCTGTGTGCCACTATTGCACATGTGTGAGCATGACGACAGGTTATTTGCTGCTAAGTAGGTTAGACGATGAGTTTCTTGGACCGATATTGGTCATTTTACCCCAGTCGCTCATGTAGCACCTTCTGGCAATAGATGTGCTGACTGTCTGGGGACTGACTCTCTTCCAGATTCCAGCCATGCCATTCCATTTTACATGTCAAACACATAAGGTGTCTTCAGCAGTAGGGTCTTACCACTAATCTTTGGTGGGTCATCAAGTACTCTGACAGAAATCTGTCTTTCTTTTGGGAAACCTTGTAGGACTCTCTGATCAAAAACTCATTGTGGATGATAGCCCCATGCTGGTACTGGAAGTCACATGTCAGTGCCCACTAAGAAAAGGAAGAAAAAGATAACTAATATAAAGGAGATAGAGAGAAGAGAAATGGAGAGAGAGAGAGGCTGTAGAAGATTAAGGTCAGTCTTCATCATACCCTCTCCAGTGTCTTGTGGTTCAGGTGTTCCCTCTAAGGGCCTGGTGAAGGTTCAGCCATTTGGTCTGCCTCTTAGCATGTAGAATTTTATGGTACCATTGCCATTTGGGTCTAGATTTGTGTTACCCACCCTCTCCCTTGCCCTCCCCTCCCTCCCCACCCATCCTATCGTTTAGTCCACGAGAAATTAGCTGGGTATGTAAGGCATCTTGGGTAGACTCAAGTTAGGTGCTGTAGATGAGTGAGAGTATATGGCGATTTTTTTTTTTTCTGTGATTGGGTAAATTCACTGAGAATGATCTGTTCCAGGTTCAACCATTTTTCCTCAATTTTCATTGTGTCATTTTTTTCTTACTGTTGTATAGAATTCCATTGTGTAGATATACCACATCTTAGTTATGCACTTGTTCTAGTGATGGACATCTGGGTTGATTCCAGCTCTTAGCTATTAAAATTGAGCCACTACAAACATGGTTAAGCAAATCTCTCTGTCCTGTGGTTTGAAGGTTTTAGGGTAGAAGCCCATTAAGGGAAGAGCTGGGTCTGTTGGTATCTCTATAAGTCAGCTTTTTCAGAAGTCCCCATATTGCTTTCCAAAGTGGTTGTACCATCTAACATTGCCACCAACAGTGGATGAGTGTTCCTACTTCTCCACATCCTTGCCAGCATTTATTTTCATTTGATTTTTTGATGTTTGCTATCCTTACTGGGGTAGGTGGAATCTCATCATTGTTTAAATTGCATTTCCCTGTTGATTAGGGATTATGAGCATTTTCTTAAGTGTGTGTTTGCCATTTGTATTTCTTCCTCTGTGAACTGCCTGTTCAGCTCTTTGCCCAGTTTTGTGAGTGGGGTGTTTGACTTCTTACTGTTGAGATTTTTAAGTTCTTTGTAGATTCTAGAGATTAGGCCTCTGTCAGTTGGATAACAAGCAAATATTTGTTCCCATTCTGTGGGTAACCTATTGTCATTCTTCCTTAGAGCTGTGTAGAATTCCATTGTGTAGATATACCACATTTTGATTATTCATTCTTCTAGTGATGGACATCTGGGTTGATTCCAGCATGCTTGGGAAAGTGGGTATAACTGGAAGTCATTATACAACAGAAATAAACCACTCTTAGAAAGACACAAGCTACATGTTTTCTCTGATATGTAGAACCTAGATTTCAATGTGTGTGTGTTTGTGCGCGCAGTGCGCGCGCACATGTGTGTGTGCATGATGGAACTGGAAAGGGAATTGTGAGAAGAAAGGGTCATCTTATAAGAGGAGGGAAATGAGACAAAAATGGAGTACATGTACTATATTGAAGAGCAGAGGTGAGAGTGGACAACCCTGTCTTGTTCCTGATATCAATGGGAATTCCTCCAGTCCCTCTCCATTAAGTATTATTTGGGCCTTACGAGCTTTGTATATTGCCTTTATAATGTTATGAACCAGCCATGCTAATTTTCTCCAATATTTTGGTTATGAAGTGATGTTGTATCTTGCAAAGTCCTTTTCTGCAGCTATCAAAATGATCATTTGTTTTTTGTGTTTAACCTTGTTTATGTGGTGTATTACATTGACAGATTTCCATATGTTGAACCACCCCTGTGTTCCTGGGATGAATCCCACTTGATCAAGGTGGATAATGCTTTTGATGTGTGGTTGGATTCAGTTTGTGAGGATTTTGTTCAGGATCTTTGCATCTAAGTTCATCAGGGAAATAGGTTGGTAGTTTTCTTTTCTTGTGCCATCTCTGCCTGGTTTTGGAATTAGGGTGATACTAGCTTCATGAAAGGAGTTGGGTACCTTTCCCTGTTCTCCAATTGTGTGGCACAGTTTGAGGAAGATTAGTTTGAGTTCTTCCATGAAGGTTTAATAGAATTCTGCTGAGAAGCCATGTGGTCCTGGACTCTTCTTTATGGAGAGGATTTTATTACTTTTTCAATCTCAATGAGTGTGTAGGCTGGTTTAGGAGATTAATCTGCTCTGAGTTTAACTTTGGTAGATGGTATGCATTGAGGAATTTATCCATCTCCTCCACATTATCCAGTTTTGTGGAGTAGAGGTTTTTGAAATAAGTTCTGATGATTCTCCCAATTTCACTTAGGTCTGTTGTGTTCTCTCCTTTTTCACTTTGAATTTTGTTAGTTTCAAACACCTCTTTTTTTTTTTTTCTTGATTACATTGGCCAGGGACTTGTCAATCTTGTTTATTTTTTCCAAGAACCAGCTCTTTGCTATGTCAATTGTCTTAATTGTTTTCTTAGTTTCCAATTCATTAATTCTGCTCTGATATTCATTATTTCTTTCCTTCTGGAGCTTTTTGGGTTGGATTTTTCTTGCTTTTCCAGTGCTTTTAGGTGGAGGGTTAGGTTACTGATTTGGGATCTCTCTGTCTTTTTTTATGAAGGCATTGAGTGCTATGAATTTTCCCCTGAGGACCGCCTTTACTGTGTCCCATAAGTTTTGGTATGATGTGTTCTCATCGTCATTCAATTCTAGAAATTTTGAAATTTCCTTTTTTATTTCATCCACTATCCATTTATTGCTTAAAAGTGTGCTGTTCAGTTTCCAGGTGCCATTGGGATTCTTGGTGGGTCTTTTGTTGTTGATTTCTAGCAATATAGCATTCTGATCTGATATCATGCAGGGAATTATGTCAATCTTCCTAAATATGTGGAGGCAGTCTTTGTGAGCCAGTATATGATCTATTTTAGAGAATGTTCCATGGGCTGCTGAGAAGAATATGTAGTCTGTGGATTTGGGATGGAAAGTTCTGTAGACATCCATTAGGTCTAAGTGATCTATGGTTTTGTTGAGCTCTCTTACTTCCCTGTTGAGTTTCCAGTTTGGATGACCTGTCTATTACTGATAATGGTATATTGAAGTCCCCAGCTATCATGGTGTTGGTAGTTATTTCTGTTTTATTGTCAAGTAGCTTTTGTTTTATGAACTGTGGTGCCCCTATGTTTGGTGCATACAGACTTATGATTGTAATATCCTCTTGATAGATCGTTCCCTTGATAAGTAGGAAGTGGCCTTCTTTGTCTTTTTTGATTATTTTTGGTTTGAAGTCTATTTTATCTGAAAATAATATCGCTACGCCTTGTTGTTTCTTATTGCCATTTGCTTAGAATATTGTTTGCCACCCTTTCACACTGAGGAGGTGTCTTTCTTTAGTGGTGAGGTGGGTTTCTTGAAGGCAACAGATTGAGGGATCTTATTTTTTGATACATCTTGTTAGCTTGTGTCTCTTCATGGGCGAATTGAAGCCATTAATATCTAGGGTAATGACTGTGAGATTTGATTTGATCGCTGCCATATTGTGACGGTATATGTGGGATGGTGTTTTCATGGACTTTGAAGCTTTATGTGCCTACTCTGAGTTTGGTTATTGTGATCTGCTTCTTGTAGGAATTTGAGGTTGATTATTTGTTTCTTCTCTGTGGAGAATTTCACGAAATACTCTTTGTAGGTTTGTTTTTGTTTTCATATAATTGTAAAGCTGAGTTTTGTCATGGAAAGTTTTCCTTTCACCATCTATTATGAGGGATATTTTTGCTGGGTAGAGTAGTTTGGGTTGGAAGCTATAGGTTCTTAGGCTTTGCAGTGTTTCATTCCAGGCCCTTCTAGCTTTCAAGGTTTCCATTGAGAAGCCTGGAGTAATTCTGATGGGGTTACCTTTGAAAGTGGTGTGCTGTTTTTCCCCAGCTGCTTTTAGGATTTTCTCTTTGGTGTCAATGTTTAGAGTCTTAATGATAATATGTCTTGGAGAGTTTCTCCTTTGGTCCAGTCTGTTTCGAGTTCTGCTGGCTTCTTGTATCTTGATGGGCCTTTCTTTAAGAGACTGGGGAAGTTTTCTTCAATTATTTTGTTAAATAAGTTCTCCATGCCTTTGGTCTGAATTTCTTCTCCTTCTGGTATTCCAATGATCCTGATATTAGGACATTTAAGTGTATCCCACAATTCCCTCATGTTCTGTTCACAGGAACTTTTCATCTTACTGAAATTTTTGAACTCTCTAACTGTTTCTTCCATCTTGCCTTCCAGATCAGAGTGTCTATCCTCCACTTGGCTGACTCTATTCTTGAGAGCTTCTAGAGAGTTTTGGACTTGTTCAATTAAGTTTGCATTTTCTACTACTTTTCTATGTATAATTTCCATCCCTCTGTCAAGCTCCCTTTTCACATCATTTTCTGATTTTCTTGATGATTCTTGGAATTCATCCTTGCATTTCTTTACGTCTTGATTTAGCATGGCCAGTTGATTTTTAAGGTCTTCTTTTTTTTTCATTCTCCCTCAAATCTCTTAACTCTCTTTGAACTCCTTCCAATTTCTTATCTATTAGTTCTAGTTTAGTGATGGCAGCATCCACACGATTATCGGTCCTTTGTTGCTTTCCTGCAAGTTCTACTAGTAGCTTGGTCAGGATTGCATTGCTCATAGCTTCAATTTGGTGTTCTGATCCTAATGGTTCTTCTGTGTTTTTGTTAGATGTATTCATTGTAGGACTGGGTGATCTAACTGGATTTTCTTGCATTTGATTTTTCATGTTATTTCTTTTGCACTGTGGTCTGCCCATGACAGTGTATGGACACATAGGTGGGCAGTATCATCATGGGCTCAAGCACAATGGGAATCTGTGGCAGCCTGGGGCAGTTGCCAAGCAGCCTGGGCTTTGGCTCTCACTTGCCAAAGCTGCCTATCTACTGCCGGCAGGGGTGCCAAATATGCCTGAATTCTCAAGTGGTTATGTGCCAAAGCTGCCTGCGTTTGAGCTAGGAGTGACACTGAGGTACCAAGCACTGATGCAGCCCGAACTCTGGCTCGGAACCCTGGGACCTGGAAGCAGTCTGCGCTCCCCCACCACAGGACAATGGCAGATGGCCGGCATGGCAGACAGGTAGGGGATGGCACCTGAGCTGGCGCAAGCGAGAGACACAGTCTGAACTTGTGTGGCAGTTGCTGTGGGACTGGGCTCACTCAGTAAGTGGGCGAGTGGACAAGTGTGCAGAACAGTCTAAGCTTCTGCATGCAGGGATCGATCGGCACATGGCAGCAGCAGTGGCAGCGCTGGTGGCAGCCACGGCACTGTGGACATGGTGGTTATTTAGGGGGAGGGGTGGGCTACCCGCCCGTGAGGGGATCCGCGATTCCCTGTTTCCCCCGACTCTGTGCCCTCCCACTGACAATCTATCAGAGATTTCTCTCCCCTTAAGTCCCCAATGAACCCTAAATATCTTGCCTTTCTTTCCCCAGGATTTGCAGTGCAGCTAGACAGTCGCCATCTTGGTCGGAAGTCACCAGTTGCTCTTTTGCCCCTTATTTCAGTTCACAATGTCTTCAAAGAAGTTACAAGTCCATAATACAGTCAACTACTGCCCGTGTCCCTGGGTAGGAGGACTTCTAATATGACAGACACGTGGAAGCAGTAAGAAGGAGACTGTCATTGTATCTGGCAATGTTTTCCTGCCTCAGTGGGCAGAGCTAGCAGAATGTGTCATGAACAGCCCTAGCAATAGGATTGACTTAATCTTGAACTTTACCTCTCATTGATAAATGAAGTAGCTTTTTAAAGTATTCATTGGCACGTGTTTACCCATTTGTGTTTGTTAGTGGAAGTTTTGAGAAAATAAATATGCCTTGAATCTCGTATCCCAAGTGTAAAGTTCAAACCCAAGTGGTTACTATAAGAGATAAAAGTATATTAAATATATTGAAAATACACCATAATTGTATTAAAATAATATTGTGCCCTGATTTCAGTTATTTCATATTTTGTAAAATAATGGTGTTTTTCAGGCTTACCTTTATTGAGAAACTCAATTTTACATGCAGCTTTTTTTACTTGCTTTTATGGTAGAGGGAGTCTATATACTTGGGTGGATGCATAAATTGTATTGTCTGTCTGCCATCGCACATACATTATGAAATGACAAGTAAATTATTTCTGGATGTATAAATGGTACGGGCCTATACATTTATTGCAATGAATTGGGACTGTACAGGCATATAAGCATAGTAAAGTCATATCAGGAAAACCAGATCCAAGAGCCTATTGGACAAAAGTCCAAGTGAAGTGTACAATTCCCCCACCTAGACCCCATAAAAATGGTTACCTAACACTGTGATGACACAGTATTCTGGTCCCATTTCCTTAGTATCCCAACCCCAGTTATGGTGATTACCTCAACTCCTCCAGAATGCTAAAAAGAATCTATTTTCAAGAGAAGTAGCCAATTCTTTTATGATGAAAACCAGGGATCACTTATGAGATGGTCTAGTTCATTCATTATTAAGTACCTTGTGAGGAATTAAGGACAATTATGGCAGAAAAAGGTTTGTGTCTGAGAATAAAGGATTTAGATGGTCTGTTTCATGGACCTAAGAGTTTACTTAACATGAGGCAAGAGAATGGTGGTGATGGGAGTGAGGCAGGAAGATTCATATCCCTAGTAAGGGAATGAAGGTGGAAGTGCTTTTATATATTAAGGCTTTTCAAACAGACCCAGGGAGGGTATCTATCACTAGGGTGAGGTCACATTTCTCCTTCCAGCCCTGGTGCAATAGGGCTGTGCCTACTAGTCAATTTTGAAAACTGCAAGTAGTTTATTCCAATAGCTTGAGCCTTCTCTGTACACAGCTGTTATGAGAGGGAGAAGGGCAAATCTTAAAATCTAATACATTCACTGTGTGACATCTGATGCATAACACAGATAGTTCAAGTGATTACTTTTCTTTTCCCATAGCAAAGAAAACCTCTACCTCACCTGGCCTTTCTTACCAGTCAACAGCAACATTGTCTGCTGACCCACCCTATCTCTTGCAATATTCACTGCTTCCCTTTGTCCAGGTCAGTATAAATGCCACCTGTTGACAGTGTCAGACCCTGAACAGCTAAGAACAGGAGCCTCATGAACACTCACCCACATCCCTCTGTTTGCATCTATCACACTAACTGGCTTTCACTTTATGAGTGGTGAATTTTACTTGCTGATTAGCTTGTTGCTTGCCTGTCACCTTAGAATATGTTCTCCAGGAAATCAGGACAGTACCATTTTGTTCACCTTATAACCTCAGTGTTTCACAGACCATGAAAATGGAACAAATATTAGCAACTTCATAAATAAAATGAACTGATCAAACTATAATTACAAAATGATCATTTTAAATGAAACTATAAACAATCTGAGCTAGTTTGAATGCATGCCCCACATAGACTGAGGTGTTTTATCAAATCTTGCAATGTGGATATTTAGTCCCCTGGCTGGAGAAGGTGTCACTGGGAGCAGATCCGGGGGCCCAGCCCAAAGGTTTGTTTGGGGTCCCTCCCAAAAGTACACAGAGAGCAGTGTGAGCTCTGGGGTCCTGCTTGTTGCTGGTTTGTGCTGGCTGCTTTTGGTGTTTGCTGGCAGGTGATGGTTCCTTTCTGCTTGGATTTATGAATGAGAGCCAGCTTCTTCCACCATTGACAGAACTTCTCTTTGCATCTGTATGCTTGAAATGAATCCCTTTTGCCCATGAACTGTGCCTGGTTTGGAAGTTCATCCCAGCAACATGGATTTGTCAACAACTCTCCTTATTGTAAAATAGTGGATTCTGTTTTGTTCTCTCTTCAGAGTGTCATTATACTGAAACTGAAGTGTGACTAGGGTGATTGCTGAATACAATATTTGTATAGTTAGGAGCAAGTACCATCTCAAGCCAAAAAAAATTCCACTTATGCAGAAGACAGCAGAATTCTAGACAAAAGTGGGAACTAAACGAGGTCTCTAATGCTGGCCCTCACTACCCTCAACAGTAGCATGAAGTGAAATACACATTCCTTTTTCTATTATATATATAGATATTTGACAACTTCTATACTTACAGACAACAAACCATGGTATTTCTTTCCCCTCCCTTACTCTCTCCCACTTTCTCCTTTATAACTCTGCTCTCTGTCATATCCCTTCCTTCTCTCCATTAGTCTCTCTTTTAATTTGATGTCATCATCTTTTTCTCCTATTATGAAGGTGTTGTGTGGGTAATGCTAGGCACTATGAGGAAGGTTGATTGTCCTTCTGTGCCTTGACAAGGTTGGCCAGCCCCTTCCACTTGTCCATCACAAGAGGCAATTGCTGATCTTCTGGGACTGGATGCTGAAGATTGACAGTGCCCTTGGAACTCAGGACCCAGCAACACTTTCCATATCACAACGGAGGAGACCTGGGTCACAGTCCAGCTGGCAGGAAGGCCTCTCTCGTTTGTCATCCATACAGGGTACAGTTGGTCAGTCCTGCCATCTTACTCTGGTAAGACGTTTTCCTCCCAGATCTTTGTGTTGGGTATTGACTGTCTATCCCACTCCCCACGCATCACTCTCCCCTTACCCTGTGTAAACTGGGACACACCCTTTTCTATTCATTTCTTTTATTTTCTTTAAAATTAAAAAAAAATAATTGACAACTTCTGTACTTACAGACAACAAACCATGGTATTTCACTCCCCTCCACTGCTTTTCCCTTCATAACTCCGCTGTCCATCAGATCTCCTCCCACACTCCATTAGTCTCCTACATACAGTCATCAGCTTCCTTTGGAGTTGTCGGCTGGGCAGTTTTGTGATCTTGTAATGTGGCCCACTGTCTACTTAAAAAACCCTGGAGTTTTTGTCTCCTATGAACCTGTAGGATTAAAGCAGTACTCATCATTTTCTATCTTTTTCTTTATATACATAGACAACTTCTATACTTACAGACAACAACTCATGGTATTTCCCTCCCCTCCCCCACTTTCCCATTCCTAACTGTGCTCTCCATCATATCCACTCCCTCTCTCCATTAGTCTCTCTTTTGATTTGATGTCATCATCTTTTTCTCCTATTATGAGGATCTTGTGTGGGTATTGCTAGGCACTGCAAGGCCTTGGGTATGGAGGCAAAATTCTGTCTGGACAGTTGTACTTAAGGAGTGGTACCATTCATTTGGCTCTTACATCCTTTCCACCACCTCTTCTGCAATGGACCCTGAGCCTTGGAGGGTGTGAGATGTTTCAGTGCTGGACACTCCTCCATCTCTTCTTCTCAGCACTATGTTGCCTTTTGGGTCATCCCAGTGGTCATTTCCATCTGAAAAGAGAAGCTTCTCTAACCAGAAGTGAAAGTAGCACTAATATATGAGTATGAACATTAAGTATAGTGTTTTCAGGGCAATTTGGTCAAAGTAATATATGCATTTGTCCAGACAAGAGCAAGCTTTATACCCCCAAGGCTCATGAACTCCTCTGCTACAGGCTTTTGATTAGGTTTTTGGTACCATGAACATATTCCCTCCCATAGAGTTGGCATGCAGTCCAATTAGAGAGCTGTTGGTTTCCTCCAGAGCAGACATGCCACTATTGCACTCATTCAGTCATTTGGCCTGTCTGGACAAATTTGAAGTTTCTGGTGTCCACTGTTTTCACTGGCGATGACTTCTGCCTCCCATAAGACTGCATACAGTACAGCTTTTTCCAGCGTTCAGGTGGCTGGGCTACATGGAGAAGGTTATCTGCTCAGTCACAACTTGATTGCTCAGTGACTTTCCTGATCAGGCATGTGAAGTCTTCAGCAATAGGGTCTTACCATCTCTTTCTCATGGGGAACCAAGGGCCTTGGCAGTAGCCTGTAATGTTTTGGAGGCAATAGGGACCTCCCTGGCCAACAACTCACTGGGAAGTATCCCATGCTAGGCACTGAAAATTTTCTAGAAACAATCTATGGCTTCTGGATGTGCCATTATTTAACAAACTAGATTTTCATATGTCTTATTCAGAATGTCTTGAATTTTGATTGACCCCCACACACACATTTCTTTTATACAATCTCTTCCCCTGACTTCACTTAGGCCTTTCCCTTGCCTGTAATCTGTTCTTCTACTCACATATATACAATACCATCTCTTAAGACCTTCCCTCTCCTCCCTCCTTTATAGCCTTTTTCTGTCTTATGGGTCTCTGCTACTGATTATTGGTTCCAGATCACACACAAGTATATATACTTGTAGCTAGGATCCACATATAAGACAGAACATGTGGTGTTTTGCTTTCCAGGCCTGAGTTATCTCACTTAGTAAAATCCTTTCCCAGATCCATCCATTTGCCTGCAAATTTCATTTCATTTTTCTTTACCGCTGAATAGAACTCCACTGGGTAAATGTGCCACATCTTTATTATCCATTAATCTGTCGATGGGCATCTAAGCTGGTTCCATTTCCTACCTATTGTGAATAGAGTAGCAGTAAACATGGTTGTGCAAGTATCTCTAAGGTAGTGAAAAGAGTCATTAGGATATATGCCTAGGAGTGCTAAAGCGGGATCACATGGCAAATCTATTTTTAGCTGTCTCAAGATGCTCCACACTGATTTCCACAATGGCTGTACCAGATTGCATTCCCACCAAGAGTGCAGAAGGGTTCCTCTTTTACCACACCCTTGCCAACATTTGTTGTTATTTGTTTTCTTGATGGTAGCCATTCTGACGGGACAGAGATGGAATCTCAAGGTAGTTTTAATTTGCATTTCCCTGATGGCTAAGGATGTAAAACACTTTTTAGATGTTTATATGTCATCTGTATTTCTTCTGATGAGAACTCTGTATTTAGTTCAATAACCCATTTTTTTATTGGGTTGTTCTATTTCTTATTGTTCTGGTTTTTGAGTTCTTTGTATATTCTGGATATTAATCCTCTGTCAGATCTGTAACTGGCAAATATTTTTTCCCATTCTGTAGGTTATCTCTTTGTTCTATTCACAGGGTCCTTTGCTGGACAAAAGCTTTGTAATTTCATGACATCCCAGTAGTTGATTAGTAGTTTCATTTTATGAGCAATTGAGGTTATATTCAGAAAGTCATGACCTATGCCAATGTGGTGAAGGGTTTCCCCACCTTTTCCTCTAGGAAGTTCAGAATTTCAGGTCTGATATTAAGGTCCCTGATCCACTTGGATTTGAGTCTTGTCCATGAAAAAAGACCAGGATCTATTTTCATCTTTCTACATTTAGATATCCAGCTTTCCCAGCATCACTTGTTGAAGAAGCTGTCTTTTCTCCAATGAATATTTTTGGCATGTTGGTCAAAAATCAGATAGCTGTATCTTCCAGGATTAACATCTGGGTCCTCTGTTCTGTTCCATTGATCTACATGTCTGTCTTTGTGCCAATACAATGCTGTTTTTGTTACTATGGCTTTGTAATATAGCTTAAAATCAGGTATGGTGATACTACCAGCCTTATTTTTGTTGCTCAAAATTGTTTTGTATATTTGAGGTTTTTTGTGCTTCCAAAGGATATTTAGGATTTTTTTTCTATTCCTGTGAAGAATGCCATTTGAATTTTAATGAGCATTGCATTAAACATGTACATTGCTTTTGGTAAGATTACATTTTCACAATATTTATTCTTCCAATCCAAGAACATGGGATATCTTTCCATTTCCTCCTGTCTTCTATAATTTCTCGCTTGACTGTTTTAAAGTTCTCATTGTAGAGCTCCTTCACTTCCTTAGTTCAGTTTATTCCAGAGGTACTTTATTTTGTTTAAGGCAATTATGAATGGGAGAAATTCCCTGGTTTCAATCTCTGTATGTTTGTTGTTTGTATATAGGAAAGCTACTGATTTCTGTGTATTTATTTTGTATCCTGCTACATTGCTGAAAGTGTTTATCAGCTCTAACAGTTTGCTGATAGAGTTTTTAGGGTCTTTTATGTATAAAATCATATCATATGCAAATAGTGATAATTTGATGTCTTTCTTTCCAACTTGTATCCCTTTATGAGTGTCTCTTGCCTTATTGCTATAGCCAAGACTTCTAGTACTATATTAAATAAAAGTGGGGACAGTGGACACCCTTGTTTTGTTCCTGCATTTAGTGGAAAAGCTTGGAGTTTTTCACCATTTATTCTTATGTTGGCTGTGGGTTTGTCATAAATAGCTTTTATTATGTTGAGGTATGTTCCTTCTATTCCCAGTTTCTGTAGTACTTTTATTATGAAAGGATGTTGGATTTTGTTGAATGCCTTTTCTGCATCTATGGAGATGATCATGTGGTTCTTGTCCTTCAGACCATTTATATGGTATTACATTTATTAATTTTTATATGTTGAACCATCCCTGCATCCCTGGGATAAAGCCAACTTAGTTGGGGTAAATAATCTTTTAGATATATTCTTGTATTCTGTTTGCCAATATTTTGTTCAGAATTTTTGCATCTATGTTCATGAGGGAGATTGGTCTGTAATTTTCTTTCTTTGTTCTGTCTTTGCCTGGTTTTGGTATGTGGGTGATACTGGCTTCATAGAAGGAGTTTGGTAGAATTCCTTCCTTTTGTATTTTTTGGAAAAGTTTGAGAAGCATTGGTGTTAATTCTTCCATGAAGGTCTAGTAAAATTCGCCAGTGAATCCATCTGGGCCTGTGCTCTTTTTAGTTGGGAGACTTTTTATAACTGCTTGGATCTCTGTACTCATTATAGGTCTATTTAAATGGTTTATCTTATCTTGGTTTAATTTTGGTAGGTTATATGAATCAAGGAAATCATCCATTTTTTTTCAGATTTTCAACCTTAGAGGCATATATATTCTTAAAGTATGTCCTTATAATTGTCTGAATTTTTTTGGTATCTGTTGTAATGGTGACTTTTTCATCTCTAATTTTATTAGATTTTGTCTCTTCTCTTTTTCTTCTGGTCAAATATGCTAAGGGATTATCAATCTGGTTATCCTCTTAAAGAACTAACTCTTTGTTTTGTTGATTATTTGTATTGTTTTTTGTTTCTATTTCATTAATTTCTGCCCTAATCTTTATGATTTCTTCTCATGTACTGTATTTTGGTTGGCTTGGTTCTTCTTTTTGCAAAGCCTTAAGGTGGAGCATTCAATTATTTATTTGTGAACTCTCTAATTTCTTAATATAGGCACTTTGGGCTATACATTTCCCTCTTATGACTGCCTTCATTGTGTTCTAAAGGGTTTGGTATGTTTTGTTATCATCATCATTTGATTCTATGAATTTATTGATTCCCTTTTTGATTTCTTCAATGACCCACTGATCATTCAATAGTGTACTGTTTAGTCTCCATAAATTTTTTGTATGCTCTGTAGCTTTTCTTGTTGCTGATTTGCAGCTTAATCCCATTGTGGTCAGATAGAGTACAAGGGATTATTTCAATTTTCCTATAATTGCAGAGATTGGCTTTGTGTCCTAATATATGGTTTATTTTAGAGAATGCTCCATGTGCTGCTGAGAAAAATATATATTCTTCAGCATTTGGATAGAATATTCTGTGGATATCTGTTAGGTCTATTTGTTCCATGACATCATTTAATTCAGATATCTCTGTTTATTTTTTGCCTGGATGACCTGTCAATTGATGAGAGTGGGGTATTGAAGTCTCCCACAACAATTGCATTTGGTATTATCTGTGACCCTAAGTCTAATAGTGTTTATTTGATGAAACTGGGAGCACCCATATTAGGTGCATATATGTTTAGGATTGTAATGTCCCCCTGCTGGAGTGTTCCTTTAATTAGTATAAAATGGCATTCGTTATCTTTTCCTCACTAAAGTTGGTTTGAAATCTATCCTGTCAGATATTGGGATAGCAACCCCTGCTTGTTTGCTAGGCCCATTTGCTTGAAATACCGTTTTCTGTCCTTTCTCCCTAAGGCAGTGTCTTATCTTTATTGAGAGATGAGTTTCTTGGAGGCAACAAATGGCAGGATCTCCTGCCTTTTAATCCAGTCTGCAAGCCTATGTCTTTTGGATGGTACATTGAGGCCATTGATATTAAGAGTTATTATTTAAGTGTATGCATTTATTCTCACCATTCTTCTTATTTTGTACTGTTTTCTGTTTTCCCTTTACTCTTTTGTTTTAACTGTTGGGTGTGTTGAGTGTGGTTTATTTTTTTCTCCTGTGTTTGTTTTGCTTTCTCTTCAGTTTTAAGAATTCCTTCAAGTATTTTCTGTAGCTGGTTTAGTTGTCATAAATTCCTTTAGCTTGTTTTTGTTCTGGAATGTCCTTATTTCTCCATCAATTTGGGTAGGTAGCTTTGCAGGATAAAGTGATCTTGGTTGACAGTTGTTATCTTTCAGAACTTGGAATACATCATTCCAAATGCTTCTGGCTTTTAAAGTTTGTGTTGAGTAATGTGCAGTTATTCTGATGGGCTTGCCTTTGTAGGTAACTTGCTTCTTCTCTCTAACTGCTTTCAATATATTTTCTTCAGTTTGTGTGTTTAGTAGTGTAATTGTAACATGGCGAGGTGGGGTTCTTTCCATATTTTGTATGTGTGGTGTTCTAAAAGCTTCTTGTATCTGCATTGCCATTTCTTTCCCAATTTGGGGAAATTTTTCTTCGATGATTTTGTTGAAAATACCTACTAAGCCTGTGGATTGAAATTCTTCTCTTTCTGTTATACCCTGAATTCTTATGTTTGATCTTTTCATAGTGTCCCAGATATCTTGAAATTCCCATTCATACCTTGCTATTTGCTTGTCTTTCTCTTTGTTGTACTGTATTAGATTTGCAACCTGGTCTTCTAGTTTAGATATTCTGTTCTCTCCTTCATCCAGTATACTGGGGAGTCTTTCCACAGTTTTTTATTTCATTGACTGTATTCATCAGAGCCAGGATTTCAGCCTGGTTTTCCTTCAGTATTTCTATTTCCTAACTGATGTCTTGTAATGACCTCTTTATTTCATTAAGCTTGTTTCCTGTATTCTCTTTCATAAATTGTTTTCTTCTTTAATACCTTTGTTTGCTTCTTTGATTCCCTTCATTTCTTCTCTTATTTCTTTGAGCATAGATACCATCATTTTCTTGAAAACTTTGGCAGGCATTTCAACTAAAACAGTCTCATTGGTGATCATTTTTGATGGATTTGTAGTTTTTGGTGGGACTGTATTGTCTTGATTCTTTGAGTTTCTTGTATTATATTGTAGAGACTTTTGCACCCTGAATTGATTTGATGCTTGGGTTTTCTACTTATTTGCAGTGTTCTCAGATGTGGCAACCCACCCTTATATACCCTCAGGATATGAGTTAAAGTTGCCAGGTGTAGCTCTTGTCCCCCAATCAAGCCACAGACGTAATCATAGCTGCTGAGTTTGCTTGCTAAACAAATATTTTAATGGACTGGGTGGAATAATTTACTGGCAAATTCTAAAGTTCAACCAAGTAACATACACAATCAATAAAAACCAGCACAAAGTGTGCAATTGTGGGGATTAAAACAAATAAACAGTCATATAAAGCCAAAATCCCTAAGGGTGTGTGTTTTTCTACACCCTTAATCTTGTCAGCTGGGAGGTAGAGAAGCTGGGAGAACAGAAGTTCTGAATTGGGTCCCAGGTCAACCTGGATCTGGATCAGACCCTGCCCCCAACAATGACAGAAACAAAAACAAAGGCTGTATATAAATATACCAAAGTCAACAATATTCAACCCCCAAATGCAGGTTATTTGAAAATGGTAAAGCCAACCAAGAATATATACCCCACAACTTGTCCTGACAAGGAAAGAGAGATTAGCTCTTGCAGAACTGTGTACCTGTTTTTGTTGTTTTTGTTGTTGTTGTTGTTTTGTCAGGCAGCCTTGTTACCTTTTGGGGTGGCTTCCAATCTCACCAGTACTGAGTATCCGCCTCAATCCCTCTGTGTTGTGCTGTGCAGCTGTACCTCTGATATGCTCTGCTGGCTGTGCTGCCACCGGGGGCTGAATGCTGGAGGTTCGTGCTTCTGATGGTGGGGGATGGGAGAGTTCAGACTTCTGGAGTTGCACTTTCAGTGGCTCTTTAGTTCATCTAAGCTGTCTTTCCTTCAGGTTTCTTAACATTGCAAGAAGGCTGATGGACTTGAAAAATCTGTTGCTTGGTGTCTGCTGATGCTGCCACCTTGCATTCCTGGTGGGACTGTGCTGGATGGGCGCACGGATCACCAGCCATAATCGCCTCATTGGGACTCTGCCAGTTTTCCTTCTTTCTGGTGTATATTGGTTTCTCAGTCTTCTCCACTGTGTCTAAGAATAACCTATACTCATTTACTTTTCAGAAGAAGAGTTATTTTGCTGAGGTTTTGCTTAAATCCCTCCCTAGGCTGGTTTGGCATGGCTCCTAAGCCACCATCTTACCCAGAAGTCGCTTTTCTTATTCTTTTGAAATGGGGGGGGGGGAGAGAATGGGCATGCCTGGGCCTTCAGCCACTAACTACAAACAAATTCCAAACACATGTAACACCCTCTGTATCTGGCTTACATGGGTCCTGGGGAATTAAACTTGGGTCTTTTGGATTTGCAGGCAAGCACCTTAACTGCTAACCCATCACTCCAGTGCAAACCATTCTTGAAACAAACTAAGTTACAGAGGAAATCAAACAGGTCTGAATTTCATGTGATGGGTATTTGTTCCTACACTGCATTAAAAGTTCTATTTGTGCATATGATTCTAGGAATGCTTTCATGCACTATCCTAGAAAAGATAAATTTTGCAATATTGTCTTTGAACAATCAGAAATTACCAGTATAATGAAGGAATATACTTCATTTGACTATATCCCATAACAAAATGTTGTTAAGTTTTAATTTACCCAAACTGAAAGCTGATTTATATTATGAAAAATTAGGAAGCAATAGTAGTGATACTAAGTAATATCTTTCTGAATAAAGGTATGAACAAAGTATTTTTTAAAAAGACCAGACTGAAATTAAGAATCTAAAGAAGATGCCCACAATTGACAAGAATTAATGGGCATTGAAAGTTTGGCTGGTCTCCAGGAAAGCAGATGCACCCAAAGATGGAGATTGAAAATGGATATTTTGAACTTAAGTTATTGATGCTGCAGGTTGAGCTTCAGAGCATCCTGCTGATTACTGCCCATCAAGATCATGCACAGGGCTTGTCCCTGGTGCTGTACTGCCATGGAAAAGAGGGAGTATTCCCCCATTCAGCCACCTGGACATACAAGGCTGTGTGGTTGTCACAGCTGTAGAGTGACTTGTAAATTGAATAGCCCAAAATGCATGACTAAAGATGCAGATAGGTTTAATTTTACATATATTCTGATGTTCCCATCTCTGACGGTTAGATCCCAAATCACCTAGGAGACAAACTTCTGGTCATGTGAAAGAATTTTGAACCTGGGTAAATAGAGATGAGGCCCATCCTGAATGTGGGCCATACTTTCCATGGGCAAGCCACTGAACTCAGTAAGTGTAGAACTCAGTAAGTAAAGGAATTGAATATCAGCATTCATTGCTCTGTGTCCTGACTGCATGCCCCAGCCAGTGGGGAGTTAAACCGGGACCCGAGGGGGAAATAACCTGGATGAGAGACAAGAGACACAAAGAAGGAGACCAAGTCTAGAGTCTGATCAAGGTCTCAAATTTATTCAGGCAAGCACAAGCTTATATACAGAAAATAAAACTTTCCAGACAGTGCCTACATGCCTAAAATCTGCTCCACAAATGCCTCTGTGTCTGAAGACTATTTGCCAAGGCCATATGATAAGGTCTCTGTGCCCAGTGATCCCAAAACAGCTGCAGTTCTCATGGTCAAAGAGCAGCCACACTCCCAACATCTCCTCCCTTCTTTTATATGAAAGAGGGGGAGACCCGCTGTTCAGCGGTGGGCTTTAACCAACTGGGGGAGTTTTGACCTGACTCCTCCCGTGGGCTGCCATTTTTCGTCCCACAATCTTGGCCCTTGGTACCTTTTGGGGAGGGGAGGCAGGGCCTATATGATCATAATAAGTGTGGTACCAACCTCCATGCAAGTCAGGTTTTTCTCTCAGGGAATTCAGAAACGGTCAGAAAGGGACCTTCCCTTGCGGTGCTTTGCCTCGCACCCATGTTGGTGCCCATATCATACTCACTTTATTGTGAGCTGATATGCATAGGTCTGAATCCTATGCAGCTCCTAAAGGAGGGGAGTCAAGGACGTATTCTGTAGTGCATAGCTTGGACCTCTGTGCAAACATTCACAATAGACTTAATTAGACACTTCAAGAAAATAGGCAATAGGCATAAGAGAAGCAGAAGGCAAACTCCCACAGTTGCAAAGCTGCCTATCCAGGAACTCAGAGAGTCCCAACCAGGCAACACAGACTTAACTGCAGCAAGTAAATCATTAGCAGCCTTAGTGGCGTCAAAATCAAGATGACTGTTTTGCATCCAAATAGAAATTCTGCTTGTTTGAACCTGCTTTATCTTTTTTGTACCTTGTACATGCTCTTGCACATGCTTTGCAGTAATGTTTCTTTCCTTTATTTCAAAACATCCCACTATGCTAATCTTAGAAAAGCATAGTGAAATGCCTACACCTCGCCCTGAATATGAACTCATAATTATTTGATGTAACTCTATATTTTTACTAGATGGCATACTTAGCAACCGAGTGTTATTGACTAGAACTATGATTTCTTTTTTTCTCCCAAGTCACTGGATATAATATAGGAGGAGCAGGAACATAGGTCCAGTAAAGTTCACTGTAAGCAAGATGTAGATGACTCCATATTATCAGGATCAGCAGTGTCCTCTTGTTTGATCTCATGGCCTGCATGCCGAACCAAACATTCTGGCAACCATCTGGCTCCATTTTCTTTCTGTGAAAAAATACAAACAGATCCTCATCCCCATATTAATACAGGGTTGGGTCCATTCCATTTGTTAGTCATGGCTTTGGCAAAGGTATTTTTTGTATTTGTGTGTCGAAAGTGATCAGCAGCTGAATTTCCTTGATTATCAAGGGTTAAAAAGTTTAGAACAAACAAGGCATGATGAAGGATATTTCTTGGAGAGCCTTTTATGGGGCCTTTCCCCGCTTGCATCATGGCCACAGAGAGGATGGGAGCAGCGGCTCAGCCTTAGGGGTCATGCAATCTCTGGAAAAATGACCTGGTTGTTTGCAATTAAAACAAGCTTTGAGCTTGTCCCCCCGGGTAAAATCTTTAAGGGCTATGGCTAATCCAATGCTGTGGGACGCAGGGTCTACATCAGCACAGAGTTTGATAAAGTCAGAAATATTTTTTGCCACGGCTATGGGGGCATATAGCCGCTTGGCAGGCTGAGTTAGCATTCTCAAAGGCAAGATGTCTAACAAATTCATTATCTGTTTCCTCCTTTCCCATGAGGCATTCAGCGGCCTCTGTATGGCGGCTGATAAAATCACTATAAGGCTCTTGTGGACCCTGTTTGAGTTTAGCAAGAGAGGTGACAGCTGACCCTTTAGAGGCAAGGCTCTTCCAGGCTTTGAGAGCTGCATGTTGAATTTGTGTAAGTAATCCTGGAGGAAATTTGGTTTGTTTTTCATTCATATCATAGGGACAGTTGCCCAAAATTTATCTAGAGTCCAGGATTTGGAGGAACCACCAGCGGCCAAATTGCGGTGGGCAGCATCCTGGCACCTCTCAGTGTAATCAGCTTTCCATAGAAGAAAGTCACCCCTAGTTAAAGTAGCTTTAGTTAACATAACCCAGTCATTAAAGATTCTAACAGTGAGATAGTGAAAGGAGCAATAGGACCATACGAAGTAAGTGCATTTTTAACTCTTTTATATGTTTAAATTTAAGGCAGCGATATCACTGGGCTTTAGTAAGTAAAGTGTCATCCCTTTCTTCATTCTCAGTGCTTTCTGACCCAGCAGGTTCCTTTGTTTCAGATTCTCCCTCCCCCTCTTCTGGGCTATCTGGATCCTGCGGCTCAGCCTCATTAGATTTTCCTTCAATAGGTTTAATTTGGGAGTGAGTTACAGGAAAGGCATGCAGAGTTTTACTTCTCTGAACAGGGCGAGTGGAGGGGGAGCGTATTTCTAAATCAAGGTCGCGTAACTGCTTGAGCAGGTGTGACTTCTCCTTTTTGGCTTGGAGGAGTGTCTTTAGAGATTGTGCCTCCCGGGAAAGTTTAGTAATTGCATGTCTAGTTTTTTCTTCTAGATCAGAGGGAGCGTCAAGCACTGGGGCAGAAGAAGGGGGTGCTATGTTACAGGGTAGTGACCGTGTACCCAATAGTGTCTGGGGGGCCAATCAGAGTTATGATATTTAATAGCTTCATTCTGCAATTTAGCCTTTTCCTCAGGGGAAAATGAGTCATCATCAGGATTGGTGGTTTTTAAGTCAGACAGAACTGGATAGGTAGATTGTGGGAGAGGATTACTAGGCGGGGGATCATTAGCATTTTCTGGCATAGGAATGATAATAGAGGGACAATTAGAGCCAGGGGAGAAGGAGCGGGTTGTTGGCCCACCCGCAACTCTGGGAGAGCCGGGGCAGGCGGGGTAGGGATTCTCTGGGACTTCATTCTTATGGATGGAGGTCTGACTACTGGTGAATTTATTTTTAAGGAAATTCTCACTATCTGTAACTACTTTTGAAACATCAGGGTGATAGTGGCAGATCTGTAATACATCATTTATGAGATTCCAATAAGAAAATGCCTGCACTGGAAACTTTTCAGGACCAAAAGAGCGGTAGTAGTCATTTAGACAGTCACCAACACGGCGCCACCGCTTCTCATCCATAGTTCCTTCCTGGGGGAACCAGGGACAGACATCTTCTAAAAAGACAAAGAATTTCACTAAATATTTTTTCTTAAGCCATGTTCCTCATGTCTTGAGAGAAGTTTTAAGCCCTTCAAGAAACAATTCATGCTTACTTAATGCTTGTCCCATAATTGCGTCGCTTTTCTTACTGCTCCAGATCTGTATCACAGGCGGGCTGCCTGTGGTGATCACTATGCAGATCTTCACTCACCGGTGAGGTGGCGATCCAATGGGGGGGGACGGCCATCCACTCGAGCGACATCCAGGTTCACTTCGTACCTCAAGCCCCACGTTTGGGCGCCACTTGCCCTGGCCAGCAGGGAGTTGAACAAGGACCCAGGGGAAAATAACCTAGATGAGAGACAAGAGACACAAAGAAGGAGACCAAGTGTAGAGTCTGATCAAGGTCTCAAATTTATTCAGGCAAGCACAAGCTTATATACAGAAAATAAAACTTTCCAGACAGTGCCTACATGCCTAAAGTCTGCTCCACAAATGCCTCTGTGTCTGAAGACTGTTTTCCAAGGCCATACGACAAGGTCTCTGTGCTCGGAGATCCCAAAACAGCTGCAGTTCTCATGGTCAAAGAGCAGCTACAGCTCCCAACAACTGCAGATGCAATAAGACAAACTTCCTCAAAAATTTGATTCCTTCCTTCCATATCATGATGTAATATATGCTCAGACTCTGAACCAAAAAAAATATTCATTAAATATATTTTGTCTGGTAGTTTATCAGAGAAGTAAGGAATGTAACCAATATAGCACATTGATGTGAAGAAGTTAAGGCAGTGCTTTAAAAAGATATTTTTTAGGCTTTTGCATCTGGTTTCCAAGAGAAATGTAGAAGAATTTGAAATATTGAGCTAGACAGTACCCAGGATTAGGCTGGGCATGTATCTCAGTTGCTAAAGAGCTCTCCTAGCATATACAGATCCCTGGATTAGATCCTCTGAACCATGCAAACCAGGAACAGAGGTGCATGCCTGTTAAGACCAACATTTGGGAGGCAGAGGCAGGAGGTTCAGTAGACCAAGATCATCATCCTCTGATACAAAACTTTGCTAGGAATACAAAGCAAGACCCTGTTTAAAGTGTTAAAAAACAAGAACAAAAAAAATACCAAGATTTCTGCAAGCTAAGATTAATGAGCAATTATTGTGGGAATATGGAAGGCCAGAATACTAACATAACCAAAGACATCAGACACTCAGCTCATAAGAATTCAGAGTGAAACAAGGGCTCTATATAGACCAAAACTGTCATTTCTGTTATATTCTGGTGAGGAGTCTAACTTCATTCTGCTCCTGTACTGAGAACTTGAATAAGGCCAAATTCAAAAATAATGGTACTTACTTTGAAGAGAAAATTTCAAGAGGTAATAGCATTCAAGTTGTGGTATGGTTGCTACTACTGAATTCATGATAGAGAAAGAGAAAACAAAAGTGGAACAGGAAAATATACAATTGGGCAAATTTAATGCTAAAGACAAAAAATTTTGAAAGGAGATGTAATTATTACGGAGATGAGTGTTATTAATGGGAAACTTGGGGGTTCAGTTTATAAAGTGCTTGCTGTACAATTCATATCCTCAGACTCAGTGGAAATGCTGTAAGCTTTCCCCCACTTTTGTGATCTCATTGTGCCCAAGGTGTGCAAAGAGAGATAGGGGAATTATGCTCTTGTCATATTGCTGCCTTCATGTTTACCAGAAACATTGTTTTATTATTTCTGTGTTCATTATAATATAAATACTAGTATTCATGTCACTGAATAGTTACTCAAAACTATACTGCAGAATATAAACAAAACCTAGAAGGAAGTAAGTTGATTATAGTGACAAAAAAATAATTGAATATGCTCCTCTCATTGCCTAAAAAAAAAAAAAAAAAAAATCCTTATGAAGACATGTTCTCCCTGCATACTCTAGGCTACCTTCCAACCCACAGCAAGTTCCCTGCTTCAGCTTCCTGAATACTGGGATTATAGGATAGGTATGTGCCAATATGGCCAACATTTTCTCAGGAGATTACAAGGTACCAACAAATATGCGAGAAGTGCTGCACTTCAACCTGTCTTGTATTATGCCATTAAAGGAAGGCAAGCCACTTCTAGACTGTGATAAGCACAATGAAAATATTTCCAGTGTGATCTACCTGGTTATTTTACTTTTTATTCTTTTTTGTGAAGCAATTTTGTATTTTATTTTTTAATTTATTATTATTATTTTACTAATTAGTTTTGTACTCGGTGAATACAGTCAAGTTGGTACCATTGTTAGGCTCACCCATGTACTACCCACTCCCCCTGGCCCCTTCTCGTTGAGGTATATGGGTCATGCATTGTGGAGTTAGCTGAGAGTTATGGGTAGGAGAAATGTCTCTTTCTGCCCGTTCTTCCACAAAATTTCCCTTAGCCATGTTGGGTTCAATTTTGGTCTGCTTCAGCGATGAGGTGATGGGGTCTTCTGGGTCTCTGGATATCTGATATGGTAGGAGTTGATTGTTCTCTGTCTCAAACTCCTTCACCCTTGTGCTGGTACCTGTTTCACCAAGAGAACAGCACCCTTGCTTTTTTCACCCATTGTTCTCAGTTTCAGCTGGGGTCCTTTTGAGGTATGATGGGCTGGTTCTCTCCTAAGGATCTGCATTCTATCTGAAAAAGAGAAGCAGATTTTCTAAGGGAGAGTAAAGTTAGCACCAAACAAATGGGATAATCCTTATTTTTTTTTTATAGAGAATTTAATAGGTGTAGGCATGTTTGTAGCCCACGATTGTTGAAAGCTTGATAATGGAGAGTGGGCTCATGTTTGGATATGCTTCTGACTTGTTTCCCAGCTCCAGTTATGGGTCCCATACCACTGAGGGGATCAGTTAGCCAAATCAAGAGCAGTTGGTTTCCCACCATGGCTGTGCACCACTATTGCACTATAGTGCTATGAATTTTCCCCTGAGGATCACCTTCATTGTCTCCCATGAGTTTTGGTATGATGTGTTCTCATTGTCATTCATTTCTAAAAATTTTGCAATTTCATTTTTTATTTCGTCCACTATCCATTTATTGTTTAAAAGTGTGCTGTTTAGTTTCCAGGAGTCGATGGGATTCTTGTTGGGTCTTTTGTTGTTAATTTCTAGCAATATAGCATTGTGATCTGATATCATGCAGGGAATTATGTCAGTCTTCCTAAATCTATGGAGACAGGCTTTGTGACCCAGTATATGATCTATTTTAGAGAATGTTCCATGAGCTGCTGAGAAGAATATGTAGTCTGTGGATTTGGGATGGAATGTTCTGTAGATGTCCATTAGGTCTAAGTGATCTATCATTTTGTTGAGCTCTCTTCCCTGTTGAGTTTCTGTTTGGATGATCTGTCTATTACTGATAATGGTGTATTGAAGTCCCCAGATATGATGGTGTTGGTGGTTATTTCTGTTTTATTTTCAAGTAGGTTTTGCTTTATGAACTGTATTGCGCCTGTGTTTGGTGCATACAGATTTCTGATTGTAATATCCTCTTGGTGGATTGTTCCCTTGATAAGTAGGAAGTGGCCTTCTTTGTCTTTTTTGATTATTTTTGGTTTGAAGTCTATTTTATCTGCTATTAATATAGCCACGCCTGCTTGTTTCTTTTTCCCATTTGCTTGGAATATTGTTTTCCACCCTTTCACCGAGAGGAGGTGTCTGTCTTTAGTGGTGAGGTGGGTTCCTTGAAGACAACAGATTGAGGAGTCTAATTTTCTGATCCATCCTTTTAGCTTATGTCTATTGATGGGTGAATTAAGGTCATTTGTATGTAGGGTAATGACTGTGAAGTTTGATTTGATCCCTGTCATATTATGTTGGTATGTGTGGTTTGGTGTTTTCATGGACTTTGAAGTTTTTTGTGACTTCTCTGAGTTTGGTTATTGTGATCTGTTTCTTGTAGGCATTTCAGTTTGATTATTTGTTTCTTCTCTGTGGAGAATTTTGTGAAATACTCTCTGTAGGTTTAGTTTTGTGTTCATGTAATTGTAAAGCTGAGTTTTGTCATGGAAAGTTTTTCTTTCACCATCTATTATGAGGGATACTTTTGTTTGGTAGAGTAGTTTGGGTTGGAAGCCATAGGTTCTTAGACTTTGTAGTGTGTCATTCCAGGCCCTTCTGGCTTTCACTGTTTCCATTGAGAAGTCTGAAGTGATTTTGATGGGTTACCTTCAAAAGTGATGTGCTGTTTTTCCCTAGCTGCTTTTAGGATTTTCTCTTTGGTGTCAATGTTTAGAGTCTTGATGACAATATGTCTTAGAGAGTTTCTCCTTTGGTCCAGTCTGTTTCGAGTTCTGTTAGTTTCTTGTATCTTGATGGGCCTTTCTTTTGAGAGATTGGGGAAGTTTTCTTCAATAATTTTGTTAAATAAGTCCTCCGTGTCTTTGGCCTGAATTTCTTCTCTTTCTGGTATCCCAATGATACTGATATTAGGACAATTAAGGGCATTCTACAATTTCCTCATTTTCTGTTCACAGAAACTCTTGAACTTATTGAAACTTTTGAACCCTCGAATTGTTTCTTCCATCTTGTCTTACAGATCAGAGTTTCTATCATACACATGGCTAAGTCTATTCTTGAGAGCTTCTAGAGAGTTTTGGACTTGTTCAATTAGGTTAGCATTTGTACTACTTTTCTATGTGTAGTTTCCATCCCTATGTCAAGCTCCCTTGTCACATCATTTTCTGATTTTCTTGATGCTTCTTGGAATTCATCCTTGCATTTCTTTATGTCTTCATTTGGCATCACCAGATGATTTTTGAGGTCCTCTATTTTTCACTCTCCTTCATATCTCTTATCTGTCTTTGATTTCCTTCCATTTTCCTATCAATTATGACTAGTCTAGTGAATGCAGCATCCACATGATTATTGGTCCTTTATTGCTTTTCTGCAGGTTCTACTGTAGCTTGATCAGGGTTTCATTGCTCATACCTTTATTTTGGTGCTCTGATCCTAATGACTCTTCTATGTTTTGATTAGATATGTTCATTGTAGGAATGGGTGATCTAACTGGATTTTCTTGCATTTGATTTTTCATGTTATTTCTTTTGCACTGTGATGGGCCGTTCACAGTGTATGGGCAGGGAGAGTAGGACTGTGGTCTGGATGTGCACGGGCAGTGGTGCCTCATGGGAGAGCTGGCCTGGGCTAGCTAGCAGGCAAGCAGAAGGGCTGTGTGGTCTTGAGCTACCATGTAGGTTGGTGGAACAGCCTGAGCTTAAGCACAGTGGGAAGCTAAAGCCACCTTAGGCAGATGCCAAGCCCTCTGAGCTCTCACTTAGCAGAATACCAGAGCATCCTGAGCTCTCACGCAGTGATGCACCAAAGCTGCCTGCACTGGTGGTTGGAGGGTCACTGGAACACCAAGCACAGCAGCAGCCTAAACTCATGCATGGTGGAACACTGGGACCAAGAAGCAGTTTGAGCTCACCTGCAACAGGACAATGGTGGTCAGCCAGTGCAGCAGATGGGGAGGGGCTTTTACCTGAGCTCAGGTAGGCTAGATGGGTGGAATGGGCCTGGGCCGATTCCATGTGTGAATGGGCAGTGGCCGGAGCGATAAGTGAAGCAAATGGGCAGAGGGAGCAGGCTAAGCTTGCACAAGTGGGTATCAGTGGCGCCTGTTTTGGGAAAAGAGCTTGAGCTCCAGCAGCCCAGTGGGCAAGCATGCCCAAGATCACGCATGGGTGGGAGGGAGCAGGGTAATCGCTACTGTGCAGTGAGACAAGTGGAACTATGCTGGCCAGGGTCCCTTTCCTACAGTAAGTGTAGGGATATCCTTAAGTTGGGAGTTTGGGTATAGCAGCTTCTTGGGGGGTAGCAGGACTTGGGCTACCAGTGAGCAAGGGAATCAGTGATTTCCTGTTTTTTCCCCTCTGTGCCCTTCCACTGGCAATCTATTAGAGATTTCTCTCCACTAAAAGACCCAGTGAACCCTTAATGCCTTGCCTCTCTTTCCTGGAGCTTTGCAGTGCAGTTAGGTGGTCGCCATCTTTGCAGGAAGTCTGCAATTTTGTCTACCTTTTTATTCTTAACAGTCGTTTTTGACAAGTTAATATATGTATAAAATATATTGTGAACCTATTTCCCTCCCTCATTACTGTGATGTCCCTCCCACAGAACTTCTTTGTAACTGGCTGTTTCTCTCTTTCCTAGACTTTTAGACTCTTAAATAATTGAAGAAAGGCCTACACAAGTAGTTAAGGAGGAAGAAACTTTGTAATGATCAAAGAGATAGTAAAGGTTTCAATATATTGTCAAATAGGCAGCAGGGTACTTTGAGTTGATTACTTAAGGGCACTAGGAAGTAGTCTTAGACTTCGTAGGGGTTTTGAGGGATATGGACTGGTTACTATGGCTGTAATTTAAGTGGTCCTATGGTTCAATTGGCAGGTTTGGGTTACATACAATATTCTATATTGAGCATGTCCCTTCCTATGATACATCTAATTTTCATGATAGATATGCCCAGTTATATATAGAAATAAGATGGTTCATAGAAGATCCTCCCTTAAAATGCACTTAGAGGGCACAGTCTGCCTTACTATGCATGTATACCAAAAAACAGTACAGGCTGCATAGCCTCCTGCTGGTCAGATCCTGGATCATCTAAGAACTTGTTTGAATAGGTACTGATAATGAACAATGGTCACTAAGGAAAGGACAAAAGTAGTACTGTTTAGAGTGGAAAACATGTACATACGGGGGGGGGGGGGAGGGATGTCCATATTGCCAAAAGGTTGCCAGGTGCATTATGTATGAGAAGGATGCATTTACTGCTGAAGCCCATGTAGTGTCCTAACTGGCTAAATCATTCCCTATGCTTGCCTGCCACATTTCCTTCCCATCTATTTCTCTTCTTACCTTCATGTCCATTTTCTGTGGTGAACAATTTAATTAGTGTATGAGGGTAGCTCAGGACCTGAGCATGAACAAATTACCAGTAGCTAAAACATTTATAAAAACTTTAATATTCTCATTAAATGATTTAATTTTATAGAATGATAACTAATGAAATATAAAGTTATCCAAATAAAAATGGAACTTGGGATGGAGAAATCATTTACAGGTTAGGACACTTGCCTACCAAGCCTAAGAACCCAGGTTTGATTCACCTGTACCCAAATAAACCAGATGCACAAGGTGGCACATGCACCTGGAGTTTGTTTGCAGTGGCTACAGGCCCTGGTTTGTTCATTCTCTCTCTCTTCCTCTCTCAAATAAGTAAATAAAATATTTTAAAAATGAAACTCAGTGTAAATTGATTAATATTAACAAGTATAACAAAACAGAACACACAGCAATGTTAGTAGCATTACAAATTAGAAGGTGAAATGTATCTCAAAGTCAATTTGAATAACAATTGCTAATATGAAATAATCAAGAATTTAAAATATCTGATAAATTTTCAGCAGTTAATCTAATTAATCATGACTTTTATGGTTTTAAATACAGCATAGATATCATTTTCTGAGATTTATTTATTTATTTTCATTTCATGGTACTCTTTCTGCGTTCCTGTAAGCTACCTTCTTTTATTCTCTAGGTATATTTGGAAATCATAAGCTAATATCTATCTATGAGAGAAAGCATGGGATACTTCAGTAAATTTAGCAGTTATATTATTGTTACACACACACAATACCCATGCAGAAGCAGCTTATGGGAGTAAAGAATTCATTTCAGGTTTACAATTTTGAGAGGAGGTTTCATCATGGTGGAGAAAGAATGCAGAGCAGGTATCTGGGGCATCACATCTTCTCACAAAGCAGGAAGGAAATCATATGAGTGAGTGAGTTCTCACTACCTAATAGGGCTGGGCTAATCAACTCCATGATCCATCCCCAGAAACACATCTCCTACAGCAAGGTTTCACTTCCCAAAAGCTCCACCATCTATGGAGAAGGTTAATCACAAACCCCTGAGGCTGTGGGGACATTTTACATTCCAACCACTTCTCTCTCTCTCTCTCTCTGTCTCTCTCTCTCTCTAAGGGAGGGCCTCACTCTAGTGGAGCAGTCCTGGATCTCACTCTTTTTATTGTTTTATTTATTTGAGAGCAACAAACAGAGAGAGAAAGAGGGAGATAGAGAGAGAATAGGCGCGCCGGGGCTTCCAGCCACTGCAAACGAACTCCGGATGCATGCGCCCCCTTGTGCATCTGGCTAACATGGGTCTTGGGGAATCGAGCCTTGAACCAGGGTTCTTAGGCTTCACAGGCAAGCGGTTAACTGCTAAGCCATCTCTCCAGCCCCTGGATCTCACTCTTTAGTCCCCAGTTGGCCACACCCTCACAGTCTTTGCCTCTAGAGTGCTGGGATTAAAGGTGTATGCCACCATGTCCGGATCCACTGCTCTTAATATGTTTCTATTTCCAGTACAAGTTCCATATTCCAACTAGTTTATTGTTCATTCCCTGGAACATAATCCTGTGGATATATATTAGGAGCCAGGCAGTTCACACTGTGTGCAGTTTAGTCAGGGTCACAGACCTTGAAGAGAGATAGACATCAATCTTCCTGGACACCCAACAATAATTCAGTTCCAAAGTTCACAGGCTGAAATTCTAAGAGAAGTTATTCGTTAAAGTTGTAGCCATTAATGTCTCATTGTTGGGACAAATCACTTGACCCTAAGTAGCTTGTGTGGAAGGAAAGAATCTATGTCTTCCTTACAGTGTTGAGAGAAAATTTCATCATGAAAGGAAAATCATGATAAGGAAAAATAAAGTTGGGGGGCACATCTCCACAACAGCAAGAAGGAAGTAGTGGGGCTGGACTATGACACCACAATGCTCCCCCAGCAACACACCTCCAGCAGGGATCTACCTCCCAAAGACTATAATAGCTCGAAATTAAGTATGAGGTTTAACCACGAACACATGAGGCTATGTGGGACCTTTTACATTCAGATTACTATGAAGGTGATGGCTGCTGACATGGCCAACAGGGCCCCAGCTTAAACTAAGAATAATTTGCAAAACAAGCCAGGGTGCTGTTTTCTTGGTGAAATGGGTACCGGCAGAAGGTTGAAGGAGATCACCACAGAGAACAATCAACTCTTACCAAATCAGAGATCCAGAGACCCAGAGGCCCCCAACACCTCATCACTGAAGCAGACCAAAAATGAACCCAACATGGCTCAGGGAAATTTTGTGGAAGAGGGGGCAGAAAGACTATCAGAGCCACATGTTAGGTATGATACACAGAGACATTTCTCCTACCCATAACTGTGGACTAACTCCACAATGCATAACCCATATACCTCAACAAGGAGGGTCAGGGGGAGGGGGTAGGACATGGATGAGCCTAACAATGGTTCCGACTTGACTGTATTCATCAAGTACAAAACTAACTAATAAAATGATAATAATAATAAAAGATATAAAAATTAAAAAATCTAAAGCAGATTGGTTTAACAGAACTGATCATGGGCTGAGAGTCAGTAGCACATCCCGGTCCCACCAAGGTCACAGAAAGCACAACCAGTAGCCATGTCTGTCCACGTTAGGAGCGGAGCAGAAGTAATGTACTAACAGTATGCCATGTTTGGAATACTTGACCTGTTTTATGAAACACCAGGAATGTGAGGGTTCTTAGGTATGGCTCTCACCAAAAGTGTCATTATTAGAGTAGTGGATGAATTGAAGACAGATGGACTTTCAGAGTTTTTCTCTTGGTAAATACCAAAGAGTAGGACTTTTAAATATGTTTAATGATTCTGGAAAATCTTATGTCGCCTTGACACACTCTCTAGCCCTACTGAATTCCAATATTGTTGTAGTCAGTTTCACAATTCTGGGGTGAAAATCCAAGCCAGACACACTTTTGGAGAGAAATGGGATTTATTTCAGCTTACAGATCCGGGGGATGTTCTACAGATGGGGGAAGAATCTGGAACCCTGTCATATATCCAAGTAGAGAAAAATCCCGCAGCGCGCGTGCGCGCGCGCACACACACACACACACACACACATAAAAGTAGGAAGCAGTAGGCCTGATCCCATGCAAGGACTTGACAGAAATGTACTTCAGTGGGCAGTGATGTCACGGTAGGTCTGTGGAACATGGGCAGGCACACTCCATTGTCACTGGCTGGCCCTGGGAAGTTGGCAGCAGAGGTGGTGGTGGTCAGGAGCCAGTCCAGTCCTCCACCATGAAGGTGAGTTGGGCTGAGATGGACTCTGGGGGTAGGAGGTGTCCTGGCATGGGGTGGAGACACCCTGGTGGGAGGGACTTGAGGGGAGGCTCTGGAGTCAGCAGGGTGAGGCTCTGTAAGCCAAGGGACCTAGCTCCAATAAATAAAATAAAATAAAATGAATTTCATGGGACACAGTTCTGTGCAGGAGATGGTTGCATGAGGTGTTAATACTATTTTCTTTGGTATAAATTGTTAGAAAGTTTGGGAGACTCTGTTTGAATAGAAATCTTCAGTGTGCAACCTTCTGACCTGAGCCCTTACACTAATACTTCATATAGAATTAGAAGAATTCCAGAAAGGGAGAATTATAATTTTGCTTAGTCCAAGCAATCATTAATTTACATTCTGAGTGAAAAATGTTGCAGAGGTAAGCTTCATTTCAGTAGATGTCACACCCTGATGTTGGCAGTATTTGGCCCACTTTTCAGAAGGGAGAAATGAGTTGTTCTGAGGAAATCCATGGGCCCAGGAACTGTTACCTATTGGAGAGGGCCTGAAGGTGTGATCTTCAGGGAAGAATAACTGCCAGGCTCCACCTATTTTGCTCTCTGACCACACTGTCTTCCTCCCAAATTATTTACAGTGTTTCTGTTATTTTAAACTGAGTCTTAGTACTGAATCCAGGTATCATCATGCTGTATGAACCCATATAACATGCTCCCTCCAGACACAAAATGACCTGGATATCCATGTCCTCACAGTGCCTGACACTACCTGAATAAGACCATCATAAGAGGAGGAAAAGATCATGTCATCAAAAGTAAAAGAGAGACTGATTGAGATGGTGAGGGGATATGATGAAGAATGGAGTTTCAAAGGGGAAAGTGGGGGGAGGGAGGGTATTACCATGGGGTATTTTTTATAATCATGGAAGTTGTTAATAAAATTTTGGAAGAAAATAAACAAATAAATAAAATGCTAAAAAAAAAAGCAGTTGGGGATGCTTAGTATTGTCAGAGGATCCCCACCTTTTTGTTGTCAGTAACATGTAAGGTAACAGGGAGTTCTTCAGATAAATTTGTAAGATGCACAGACTATTAAATTTAATTTTAATGCCATTCTGCTTTACTTCTTGTTAATGGTTTCATATCCCAATGTAGTACTAGAAGGTGATTTGGCACATTCTGACTCTGAACACATAGTAGGGTTGGACTCCTCTACCCCAAGGTCTGCCCATAGCAATATACTTCTTATAGCAAGGCTCCACTTCCTAAGACTCCACTAGCTGGAAACTAAGCAGGAAGCTTAATCAAAACTACCTGAGGCTATTGAGGACATTTCCATTCAAACCACCACTGCATCCTGAGTGGCTTGGAGTAAAGTCCTGTACTAGCAGGACTGGCCACAGTTCACTTATAAATTTAGTATATTTAAAATTTAAATTATGTATCATGCAGAATATTTGTATAGGTTCTTACATGATAATATACCTAACCAAACAATCAAAAATTATTTTCTTAGTTTCCGAAATTATTCTGCTACCAGTTCTGTTGAGTTGTCTAAAAATCTGCTAAGACATAAGGTTCAGCAGCATGTGATTGAGGTATTGATTTGAATTCTCATGATTATTAACGTTGTTGAGCATCTGCCTTTTCTTCCTTTTCTTTCTTTTCGGTATTTTTTTTTTCATGATAGCACTTCATTCCACCCCAGGCTGACCTGGAACTCACTCTGTAGCCCCAACCTGCTATTGAATATAATCTACAACCTTATTCTTGCAAGGCAAACACTCCCACACAGGACTATGGCCCCAGCCCCTCTGGTCTCCCAGAAAGAAGAAATGGCAAACTACAGAATTGGAAACATATTTGAAAAAGACATTATTGACAAAACAGTAATATCTTAAAAACAAAAAAAAATACTTCTGAAAACACATTAAGAGAAAATTCAATTAGAAATTATTATTGGATTTACCAAAGAGCATATGCGAGCAGCATCCGAGCACATGAAATCATGTTGGACATCATTTGCCTTTGGCACTAGTAAATTAAAAGCTTAAGGACAAATGTTGGTAAATATATGGGAAATTGAATCACTAATTTATTGCTACTTAAATGTACCCTAGTATATCTGATAATTCAGAAAGCCTTTTGGCAGGTTTGTTAAACCTTGCCTGTCATTAGCAAACAATGACATCTGTATGGTTCCCTACAAAAATGAGGAGCTAATGTGTTTCATCATTCCTTGTTTAAGACTGTTAGGATCAAATCAAAGGGTTTCTATGGTGAGCAAAAGTTACTCAAGTGATAGAAAAGGAATCTCTCATAGTATATAGAAAAATGGGTACATATCCAAGGGTAGGAAGCATTCTCTTTTTTTCTGTTTTGACTGTTTTTAAATTTTGGATTCACACATGGCATGCACTATGTGCTGGATATTGTTATAAGCACTTCATTAATACTATTTCCTTGAGTCTTCCTAAGTAGTTGGTTGTACATTTGTATTCAGATACTTGTTGATTGTGTGTGCATAGGTGTAGAACTGGTATGTGGGCACTCAAGGTAAATAGAGTATTTTTTCTTTAAGCACTTAGTAACAGATGATATATTTATGTTCAGGGGACAGATAGCAGTTGTATGCATGTGTTCAGGAACTATGAAGCTTAGATATATGGAGATTTTATTCAGGAATGATTGGTGGTGGGGGGAAAGCTGGGCTCCATTCAAATCTGTAGAGAGAATCATTGTGTTTTTAAAATCATGCTTTGGGCCAGTAGTGTCTGTGTGCTGGCAGTATCAGCAGTGAGGGGCCTAGCATCTGCCATAACTGGAAGATGGAGACTCTCATCTTCTCATGACTTGGGTCAAGAAAGAGCACTATCTCACAGAAGACCTTGAGAAAGGCATTCCTGAATTGAGACACACACAGACATCTCAAGGGACGGAGTTATGAGGCTTTTTGTCAATGGCCTAACAAAGGAGATCTAGGTTCATCTCAGGTGTTGGCAGAAGTGAACACTGAGTCTTTTTGTGGGAAAAATATTTATTTTGGCTTACATACTTGAGGGGAAGCTCCATGACGGCAGGGGAAAACAATACTATGAGTAGAGTGTGGACATCACTTCTTGGCCAACATCAGGTGGACAACAGCAACAGGAGAATATGCCAAACACAGGTAAGAGGAAGCTAGCTATAACATCCATGAGCCCACCCCCAAACAATACACTGCCCTGAGGAGGTGTTAATTCCCAAATCACCATCAACTGGGAACCTAGCATTCAGAATACCTAAGTTTATGGGGGAAACCTGAATCAAACCATCACATTCTACCCCTTGATCCCCAAAACTGATAACCACACACATTTTAAAATGCAATGCATTCATCCAACTTTAAAAGTCTCTATAATCTATAACAATCCAATAATCTTCAAACATTCCCTTAGTCCAAGATGTTTTTAAATTTTTTTATTTATTTTTAAATATGTTTTAAATATTTATTAGATATGGACATATTTTGCACATAAACAACACATGTTGGTACCATCCTTTCCCTCCTCCCTGCCCCTTTACTGAAGGGCCTACCTCTTTGGGGATGCAAGTCACCCCCATGGGGATTGTGGGTCATGGATTATGTGGGGAAGAGGCAATGTCTGTGTGCAGAATGCCCCAACTTGTGGCTCTAACAATCTTTCTGCCCCTCTTCTGCAAATTTCCTTGGGCCATGCTGGGAGAATTTAAGTTTACTTCACTGATGGGCACTTCATTGATAGGAACCTCTGGTTCTCTGGTTTGGTAGGTGTTGAGTATCTTCAGTATCTGTCTCCACCACCCTTGTGCTGATACCAGATCCACTAAGAAAGCAGCTCTCTTGCTCGATTCGCCAATTCCTCTGTGGTTTCAGCTGGGGTCATGATGGAACACACTGGGTCGTTTTTCTCCTGAGGTCCAGCTCCCATCTGAAGTAGAGAAGCAGATTCTCCAATGGAGAATGAAGTCAACACCAGTTAAATGGAATAACCATTATTAGTTTAGAGAGAATTAAAAGGGTATAGACCCTCTTATAGTCTAAGGTTATTGGGAGCTTCACAGTGGAAAGCAGAATCATTATCTGGATATGATTCAGACTTGTTTCCCTGTTCCAGATATGGATTGCTTTCCACAGTGGAACTGTTATCCAATCCAAGAGCAGTTGGTTACCCACTATGGCCGTGTGCCACTATTGCAATTGTGTGAGTATCACATCAGGTCGTTTGCTTCTGAGTCGCTTAGACTTTGAATTGCTTGGACAGATATTGGCCACTTTCCCCAGGTAGCTCATGTAGCACCTTCCAGCTAGTGCTATTATCTGGGGACTGTCTCTCCTCCTGATTCCAACCAGGTTTCTCCCAGTAGCATTTAGGAACACCAAGTCATTTGAAAGTCTTGAGCTTTTCCAGAGAGGAACTCAAAGGTGGGACAGGTTATCTTGAGAATGAAGTCTTGGGTGATTAAAACCTTGTTCAATTTTAGTCAAATCTATTAGTGTAAGGGTTTGAATGGAATATTTGTGCTATATGTTTTCCCACTCCTCATAGGGTATAGATCTTTTAAATTTTTAAGTGTTTTTCTAGATTTTTAGGTGCCAAAATTTTGTTTTCTGGACAATGATTCTCTAATTGTTTGTTAGTTTTCTTTTGGTATCTGGTGCTGGGGAGTGAACCCATGTATGCTAAGCATATACTATAAACTATACATTTAACTCTACTGAACATGTTTTAATTTTGGTTTTCATTTTTTTACTGCCAATATATGGAAATAGGGATTTATGTATTATTTTATATTCTGAGATCTTGTTATGTGTTGATTACTAGGCAGTTTCTTAGATTTATTTGGAATTTTCTACTTGTCATCTCTAAAATAGGTCAGTTATATTACTTTTCTAATCTGAATGCCTGTCTGTATTTTTTTTTCCTATACAGTAGTGACTTGCTCTCCTACTATTAAGTTGACAATGAGACAAAAGAGACTTTCCAGCCTAGTTTTCAAAATTAGGAAAAAGCATTTATTTCAACATGATATATGGTATTTGTTGCCAGTTTATTGTAGATGTTGTTTATTAGCTCAAGATAGTACCTTTACTTCCTAGTTATTCAGAGTTTTCAAAATTTATGTATATTAAATTTTGTCTCTCATTTTATATGCATTAAGTGATGTAACCATGCACATATTCTTTTTTAGGGTCTTAGACCCTGGTGGTTTTGAACAATGAAATAGGCCTAAATTGTTCGAACAAATTCTACCCAGTCAAGTGTATTTTTACATGTGGATTTTTTTTCTGTAAGTAATCACGAATTCTTGTTGCAGGCTTGCTAAATAATGTCTGCCAACTACTGTTTCAACCTAGTCACTGTATGGCAGTGTGCATTATAGGGCAAAAGAGACTACATATGTGACAGGGTTGAAGGTCTTGAGATTGAGAGATTATTATAATTATCTGGAAAGGTTTAAATTCCTGATCCTCCTGCCTCTACCACCTCAGTGTTGGTATATTAGTATTGCAGTATCATATGCTGATCTGTCCAAAGTTTTTTTTTTTTTTTTTAACTTTTCGAGATAGGGTCTTGCTCTATCCCAGGCTGATGGAAATCACTATGTCATCTCAAGGTGGCCTTGAACTCAGGGGATCCTCCAACCTCAGCCTGCCATGTTGTGGGATTAAATGCAAGCACCACCACGCCCAGCTGTTATTTTTTAAGTCATGGTCTCACTCTAACCTCAGCTGACCCGGAACTCACTCTATGGCCCAGACCTCAACTCACAGCAATCCTCCTGTTGCAGACAGCTCCAAGTTTCTTGGAAAAACATCCAGCCAGATAGAGCTTATGGGACAATGGGGTTTATTTCAGGCTTATAAAATCCAGGGGAAACTCCATCAGTGGTGGACAATCTGTTTATATCCACAGATGGAATTAGAGAGAGCACAAACAGCTAGAGCTCCAACTTCTCTAAATACACCTAGTAGGGCTGCACTCACACCCACCCCCAAATGCACATTAGGGCTAGACTCATATCTACAACCAAGCATAGCTTAGTGCTAGACTCCGAGATCTGCTCCTGGTGTCTCACCACCTGTAGCAGGAATCTACCTGCTAGAGCGTGAAGTTGCAAGATAAATTTTAATAAAACATCTAAGTCTATGGGCCCATACATTTAAACTATCACATTTAGACTACCACAACTCCTATATCAGACTCCCTAGTGCTGGGAGTAAATTGATGAACCAGCACATCCAGCTCTATGCAATATTTAAAAATTCTTTTTATTAAAAACCAGCCAGTTACATCCTTCTTGTTGGCACTGTTTTCTCTTTATCCTTCAAATTCATGAGTTATTATGCCATCAAAAGTGTTATTCTTTTCTGGTACATTTTGCCAGTTCTTCACATGTGAAATTGTCATCCACCTTGTACCAAAGAATACGAGTTATCACATTTCACTTGAGATAGGTGCTGTTTGACACATTATTATTGCTGCACTATTCACAATAGCTAGGAAATGGAAGCAGGCTAGATGTCCTTCAACAAATGAATGGATAATAAAGATATGGTACATTTATACAATGGAGTTCTATTCAGTGGTAAAGAAAAAAATGAAATTATGAAGTTTGCAGGGAAATGGATGGATCTTGAAAGGATTATATTAAGTGAGGTAACCCAGTCCCAGAAAGCCAAATGTCATGTTTTCTCTCACATGTGGATTCTAGTTACAAATGTTCAGACTTGTATGAATTGGAGTGAAAATCTGTAGCAGAAGCCAGTAAGCTAGAAAATGGCTATAAGAGAGAGAGAGGAGGGGTGGATAGAAGGGGGTGGTACTGTATATATGTAAGTAGATGGACATATTACTGTGGGTGGAATGGTCTAAGCAAGGTCAGGGGAAGAGATTGAGTAAAAGGAATGTGGGAGAGGAGTAATCAAAGCCCAGAATATTTTGAAGAAGCCATATGATAACCTATTGTGGTGGTTTAATTCAGGTGTCCCCATAGATAGGTGTTCTGAATGCTATGTTCCCAGCTGAGGGAAATTGGGAATTAACTCATCCTGGAGGGATGTCTTGTTGAGAGGGGGCTTATCAGTGGTATAGTCAGTTTCCATTGCCAGTGTTTGGCACACTCTCTTATTGCTATGGTCCACCTTATATTGGCCATGGGGTGATATCCACCCTCTGCTCATGTGGTCATTTTTCCCCCATCATCATTGAGCTTCCCCCTCCAGCCTGTAAGCCAAAATGAGTCTCTTTTTTTCCCACAAGCTGCTCTTGGTTGGGTGACTTCTACCAGTAATGCAAACCTGACTGCAACAGTAAAATAGTACTGAGGACTGGTATTTCTGCCAGACACCTGACTCCGTGGCTTTGTGGCCTTTTGGAGCTGATTTTCAAGAAGAATGTGGAAGGATTTGAAACCTTGGCCTAAGAGATGCCTTGCAGTGCTGTAAGTACAACTTGATGGACTATTCTGGTCAGAGTTGAAAGACCTGAATGCAGTAATAACTATGGTCTGTGAGGTTTGGCTTGTGAGGGTGACAAAGATCTTTGCTTGGACTGGGCTAGCAGTTTGTGAGAAGCTCTTTCTCTCCATCTCTCTAGTAAATAAATAAATGAAAATAGATCTTTTAAAAAAAGGAAAACTAAATAATAAAGAAGGGAGGATCAAGAATATGAGACTAAAAAATGGAGGGAAAATAACTAAAAAGAAGGAAAAACTGATAAATAGCCAAAATAACCAAAAAATATACAAATAAAAAATGGCAGCAACAACAACAACAACAAAAAAAAAAAGACTGCAAGGGTAGCTTGGGGTACATAGAAATTCCCTACTTAAAAAAATGAAAAAAATAAAAATAAATAATCAGGGGTCTGGAGAGATGGTTTAGTGGCTAAGGCAGTTGCCTCCAAAGCCAAAGGACCCAGGTTCAATCCCCCAGGACCCATGTACACTAAATGATCAAGGTGGCACATGACTCTGGAGTTTGTTTAAAACACCTGAAGGCCCTGGAACACCCATTCTCTCCCTCCCCTCTCTATCTGCCTCTCTAATAACCAGGCATTTAATAATAAATAAAATTAGCATGCCTTTAATCCAAGCACTTGGGAGGCAGAGGTAGGAAGATTTCTGTGAGTTTGAGGACACCTTGGGACTACCTATTGAAATCCAGGTCAGCGTGGGCCAGAGTGTGACCCTGCCTTGAAAAACCAAAATAATTAAATTAAATTATAATTAAAAATATAAATCAGAAGCTGGGCATGGTGGCACACACTTTTAATTCCAGCACTTGAGAAGCAGAGGTCAAAGGATCACCACGAGTTTAAGGCCACCCTGAAACTGCATAATGAATTCCAGGTCATCCTGAGCCAGAGTGAGACCCACCTTGAAATTTCAAAATAATTTAATTTAATTACAAATATAAATCAGAAGCTGGGCAATGGGGGCACACACCTTTAATCCCAGAACTTGAGAAGCAAAGGTAGAAGAATCACCATGAGTTTCAGTCCACCCTCAGACTACATAGTGAATTCCAAGTCAGATTGGGCTACAGCAAGACCCTCCTTTGAAAAAACAAGCCAAAAAATGAACTAAAATAAACATAAAATAGGGATGGAGAGATGTCTTAGTAGTTGAGGCACTTGTCTGCAAAGCTAAAGAACCCAGAATCAATTCCCTAGAACCCAAGTAAGCCAAATACACACAGGGGCACATGTGTCTGGACTTTGTTTGCAGTGGCTAGATGCCCTGGCATACCCATTTCCTGCGCCTCTCTCTGCCTCTTTCCCTGTCTCAAATAAAATACATAAATAAATAAATATATTGTTAAAAATAACATAAATCTGGGTCTGGGAAGATTGTTCAATGTGTAGAAATGCTTGATACACGGGCATGAAGACATGAGTTCTATCCCAATCACCCATGTCAAAAGCAGGTCATGGGCATAATTGACTATAACACCAAAGAGGGGAAAGAAAGAGGTCAATCCATCCTGAAAAAAAAAAGGCAATCTACAGGTTCAGTGAGAAACCCTGTCTCAAGAAAACAAGACAAAAATACTGTTAGTTCACAAAAACTCACTGCCATTTTACAATGCCCTACAGTGATACCAGTGCTTCAAAGTCATATTGTGAGACCTTATTGTGTCATCCTGCCTTATATTACCAAAACAATACCCAATGTGACATCCTAATGCCCCACTGGCAAATCAAAATCTACTATGGTGACATCACAATGTACCACTATCTCATGACAATGTCCCACTGTGACATCATGATACCTTACAGAGATATCACAAAGTCCCACTGTCTCAAACCAATGCCCAACATTGACATCACAATGTCCCACTGTGACATCACAATGCACCATGCTCAAATCACAGTGACTCACAGTCACATGGCAATGCCCATGGGTGACATAATAATAATCCACTGTCACATCACAGTGCCCAATATTACATCACAATGCTCTACTGTATGATCACAATAGCCCACAATGACATCATAATCCCCTCAGCGACATTACATTGCCACACGTCCCTAAACAATTTCCCATTGTGAAATGTCAATACCACATGGTGACATCACAATGCCCCACTATCACATCACAATGCCCAGTGATGTCACATTGACACAATGTGATATCAAAGTGCCTACTGACACATAACAATGACCCAGTGTCTCATCATAATACATCACTGTGACATCACAGTGCCCCACTGTCATATGGCAGTGTCCCACTGTTGTCATTATAATAGTCAACTGTGATATCACAGTATTCAAAAGTGACATCACAATACCCCATTATAACATTATAATGCTCCATTGTCTTACAATTCCTCACTATGACATCACAAAACACCATTGTGACATCACAATGAAACTGATATCAAAAGGATGATGGTCTCATCACAATGCCCCACTTTGAAATCACAAAACCTCATTGTTTCATCACAATGCCCCACTGTGATGTTACAATACCTCATTCACACATGAAAATGCCATACAGTGACATCAACATTCAAAACTATCCAATCACAAAGCCAAACTGTTCAATCATAATGACCAAAACTGTGGCATCACAAAACCTCAGTCACAGCACAATACCCCACTGTGACATCACAATGCTTCATTGTGACATCACAATGCCCCACTATCACATCACAGCGCACAAATGTGATATCACCATACACAAATATCACATCACAATTACCCATTGGCACATCACAATGTCCCTCTGTGAATCACAATGCCCTACTGTGCTATCAGCAAGCACTACAGTCTCTTGAAAATGCCCCATGTTGATATCACAATGCTTTACTGACACATCACAATGTTCCACTGTGACATATCATGCCTAACTGTCCCATCACAACAACCCAGTGTTATAACACAATGCCCACTGTGACATCACAATATCCTAATGTGACATCACATAGCCCCATTGTGATTTCACAGGGCACCACTGTGATATCACAATGCTCCACTGTTTCATCACAAAGTCCTAGTGTGGCATCATAATTCTTCACAATGATATGACAATGCCCCACTGTGAAACTTAATGCCCCACTGTCCTACCAAAATGATGCATGTGACATCACAATACCTCACTGACACATCAGAATGTCCATCTGTGACATCACAATGACTCATTGTCTCATGACAATTTCCAGGTATTACATCACAATGCCCAACTCTCACATCAAAAAGCTCTACTGTGGCATCATAATGACCCATTGTATCATTACATACCCCAATATTAAATCACAATGTCACACTGACTCATCACAATGCCTGGCAGTGAAATACCAATGCCCAATTGTCACATGACAATGCCCACTATCTGATGAAAATGCCCATAGTGACATCAAAAATCCCCACATTTACTTCACAATGCCCCACTTTGAAATCAAAGTGCTCCACTGTGACATTACATAACCACAACGTGAAATCACAAGACCCTGTCACTTCACAATGTCCAACTGTGATATCACAATAACCTATTGTGACATCACAAAGCACAACTCTGATTTCACAAGGCCCCTACTGTGACAACACAAAGACCCATTGTGACATCACAGTGCCCCAGTGTGACATCACAATGCACCACACTGATATAAAAATACTCCGCTGTGACATCAAAATACCACACTCTTACATCACAATGCACAATTGTGGTATCACATGTGCCAGTGTGAAATCACAAAGCCCCACTGTGACAATATAGTACACAACTGTGACATCACAAGGTCCACTGTAGTTTCATAATGCTCAGCTGTGATATCACAGTGCCCCTCTGCGACACATAATACTCCACTGTCATATCACAACACTTCATTAAGACACCATAATGCCCAAGTTTGACATCATAATGCCCAACTATGACATAACAATACACCACATTGTCATCACAATACTCAACTGTAATATCTCAATACTCCACTGCCACATCACAATGCTCCACAGTGAGATCACTAAGCCCTACTGTCACATCACAATTTTCCACTATAACATTATAATTACCAGCTGTTATACCACAATTTGAAGTGATCCCAATATCACACTGTGACATCACAATGCCCATCAATCACATCACAATGTCCAACTGTGACACCACAATGCCAGGTATTTTTAAAACAATACCCCACTGTCTCATCAAAATGCCACACTTTGAAATCACAATAACCAACTGTGGTATCACAAAGCCCAGCTGGGATTTCACAAAACTCCCTTTTGACCTTAAAGTCCACTGTGACATCACAAAGCCCAACTGTATCATCATACTTCCACACTATTATGTCACAATGCCTTATTGTGACATCAGAGAGCACCAATGTGATTTCGCAATGCCCCATTGTGGTATCATAATGATCCACTGTGATATCACAATGCCCCTCTCTCACAACACAACACATCACTGTAACACTACTGTACTCTTCTGTCCTATTGCAATGGCTAACTGTGACATCACAATGCCCCATTGTCTCATCAAAATACCTGACTGTGATATTGCAATGCCCAACTATCACAATATAATGCAAGAACACAACTACCACATCAAAATTCCACACTGTCACATCACAATGACACACACTAACATCGCAATGCCCTACTGTGACATTAAAAAGTGCCACAGTCTGTTCAAAATGCTCCATGTTGATATCGCACTGACACATCACAATGTTCCACTGTGATATCATCGTGCCCAACTGTCACATTGCAATAACCCAGTGTTACAACCCAATGCCCACTGTGACATCACAATACCTTAACATGACATCACAAAGCCCCACTGTGATTTCACCATGCCACACTGTAATAACACAATGCTCAACTGTTTCATCACAAAACCCCAATGTGACATAATAGTTCCCCACTGTGTTACCATAATGGTCCACTGTGACATCACAATACACCACTACTTCATTATATTATCCAACTATGATATCTCAGAGCCCCACTGGAACATTATAATGTGCTGCTGTGACATCACAGTGCCATATTGTGACATCTTAAAGGCCCACTGTAATGTCACAATGCTCCATTGTAATGTCACAGTGCTCCACTGTGATATCACAGAGTACCACTGTGGCATCACAATGCCCCACTGTGACATCGTAATGCCCCATTGTCCTAGTACAGTGTTGCACATAACATTAAAATATGTCACCGCCACATAACAATTTTCAACTGTGATATCACTATGACCTAATGTGACATCACAATGCCTTACTCTCTCATCATAATGTCCCACTGTGACATCACAAAGCACCACTGTGATGTCATGATGCTCCACTGTGACATCACAATTACTCACTTTCCATGACAATGCTCAGCTATGACATCAAAATGTTCTGTTATGACAAAATAAAAGCAACTTGTTCATTACAATGTCCCACTGTAACATAATAATGCCCCAATGTGACATCACATTGTCCCACTGTGGTATAACAATGCTCTACTGTGACATAACAATACCTAATATTGCATGACAATTTTCAACTGTGTCATCACAAAACAAGTTTGTGACATCACAATGACCCAATTTTATAACAGTGCTTCAGTCTGACATCACAGTACCACAACATGACATCACAAAGCCCCACTGTGATTTCACAATGCCCCATTGTAATATCACAATAACTCAATGTATATGATAATGTCCAGCTATGACATCACAGTGTTCCCATATGACATAACAAAACCAACTTGTTCATCACAACTCCCCACTGTGAAAACACAATGCCACAATGTGACATCACATTGCCCCACAGTGACTTTACAAGGTTGCCCTGTGATATAAAAATTGTGCACTATGACATTCAAATGCCAAATTTTCACATCACAAGGCTCAACCTGATTGTGATATCACAAAGCCCCACTCTGATTTCGTAATGCCCATAGTGACACCAAATGCCTCATTGTGACAACACAGTGACTCACTGTGACATCACAATACCAATGTATGTAACCATGTTCAACAATGTGATATCACAAAACCCCACTGTGATTTCAGAATTCCCCAGTGTGATATAACAATGCTCCACTGTTCATCATTAAGTGCCTCTGTGACATCACAATTCCCTACTGTGCAATCATAATGATCCACTCTCTCATTTTAATGTTCTACTGTGACATCACAGAGCTGAGCTGTAATATCATAATGTCACTTTGTTTCATCACAATGCCATACTGTGACATTAAAATCCTCACTGAGATTTCACAATGCCTAATGTGATATCACAATGCACCACAGTGACATCAAAATGACTCCCTGTTTTATGATAATACCCAGCTATGACATCACAATGTTCCCATATAGCATAGTAAAAACAATTTGCTCATCCAATTGCCCCAGTGTAACAACACACTGCCCCTTGGTGTTATCACATTGGCCCACTGTGATGTCATAATGTTCCACAGTGATATATAAATGCTCAATTGTGACATCACTATACCTAATGTCACATCACAGTGCTCAGCTGTGATGTCACAATACCTTATGGTAACCTCACAAAGCCTCACTCTGATTTCACAGTACCAACCACTGACACCACAAAGACCCATTGTGACATCATAGTGCCCCTCTGTGACATTCCACTGCTCCACTTTGATATAACAATACCCCCCTGATATCACACGACTCTAACAGGACATCACAAATCCCCATTGTGATTTCACAATGCCAAACTGTGATATCACAATGCTCCACTCTTAATCACAAAGTGCCATTGTGACATCACAATTTCTCACTGTGATGTCACAGTGGTCTAGTATCACATCACAGTACCCTATTGTGACATCACAAAGCCCCTCTGTGATATCACAGTGGTGTACCGTGACATCAGAATGCCCCACTATCTCATCATAATGACCCACTGTCACATTGAAGAGCTGAACTGCAACATCATAATATCCCACTGCAATATCACAATGCCCTATTGTGATATCAAAAAGCCTCATTGAGATTTCACAATTACCCACTGTGGTATCAAATTACTCCACTGTGACATCACAATGATTCACTGTCTCTTGTTAATGTCCAGGTATGACATCATAATGCTCCCATATGGCATAATAAAACCAACTTGTTAATGACAATGCCACACTGTGACATTATGATGCCCTACAGTGACAGCACAGTTTTTTACTGTGATACAACAATTCTCCATTGTGGCATAACATTACCCAGTGTCACAACCCAGTGCTCAACTATGAAGTTACAATACCCTATTTTAACATCACTGATCCTGCAATGCCTCACTGTGACACCACAAATGACACCTATTATGACATCACATTGCCCTACTGTGATATAACAATGCTCCACTGTGATATCACAATACCCTAATATGACATAACAAAGCCTCACTGTGATTTGACAATGCCCCACTGTAATATTACAATGCTCCACTATTCTTCATAAAATCCCTCTATGACATCACAACTACCCACTGTGATGTAACAAAGGTCCACTGTGACATCACGGTGCTCCACCCTTTCATAATGTCCCACTCTGACATCACAGAGCTTAACTATAACACCATAATTTCCCACTGTGACATCACAATGCCATTTGTGACATTAAAAAGCCCCACTGTGATGTCACAATGCTCCACTGTGAGAGCACAATGGCTCACTTTCTCATGATAATGCCCACCTATGACATCAAAATGCTCTGATATTACAAAATGAAACCAACTTGTTCATCACAATGCCCCACTGTGACATAATGATGCCCAAACATAACATCACATTGCCCCACTGAGACAGTGTCACACTGTGATAAACCAATGCTCCACAATATTCAACTGTGTTGTCAAAGCATCCTATTGTGACATCACAAAGGCTCAGCCTGTTTTCACAATGCCACTTTGTGCCATGACTAAGCCCCATTGTGACATTTGGTGCCCCACTGTGACATCTCAATAGCCCACTGTGCAATAAAAATACTTAAGTGTGATATCACAGTAATCTAATGTGACATCCAAAGCACAACTGTGATTTCACAATGCCCCACTGTGATGCAATAATGCTCCACTGTGACATCCAAAACCCCAGTGTCTCATCACAATGCTCAACTGTGAATTACAGTACCTTATTTTGACATCACAAAGCCCCACTCTGATTCTACAATGCTCACTGTGACACCACCAAACACCGTTGTGACATCACCATGCCCCACTCTGATATAAAAAATATCCAACTGTCACACCACAATGCCCTAATGTGACATCACAAAGCCCCACATTTTTTTAGAATTCCCCACTGTAATGCCACAATGCACCACTGTTCATCACAAAGCACCACTGTGACATCACAACTCCCCACTTGGCATCATAATCACCCATTCTCATCATAATGTCCACTGTGACATCACAGAGCTGAACTGTAACATCATAATGTCACACTGTGATGAGACAATTCCCTATTGTTATAGCAACTGTTGCATCACAATGCTTAATGTCTGATCAAAATCCACCATAGTGACATCACAAATCCCTACTTTTACTTCCCTACATTCCATGATAAAATCATAGTGCTATACTATGAATTTTCATAACCTCACTGTGACATTACAATGCTCTGGAGTTACACCACAATATCCTGCTGTCACATTCCAATGCTCAACTGTGACAAGACAATACCCTATTGTTACATTACAAAGCTTTATTATAATTTCACAATGACCCACTGTGATAACACAAGCCCCATTGTGACATCACTGTGACAACACAATACTGCACTGTGATATAATAATGCTTCTCTGTGACGTCACAATGCCTTAATGTGGCTTCACAACGCCCCACTGTGATATCACAAAGACCATCTGTGACATCACAATTCCCCACTCTGATATCACAGTTGTTCACAGTGATATCACAAAGCTCTACTCTCTCATCATAATGTCCCACTGTGATATGACAGAGCTGAGCTGTAATATCATAATCTCCCACTGCCATGTCACAATGCCTTATTGTGATATCAAAATTCCCACTGAGATTTCACTATATTCCACTGACACCCTAATGACTCACTTCCTCAGGATAATGCCCAGATATGACATCACAATGCTCTTATATGACATAATAACACTATCTTGTTCATCACAATACAGCACTGTCACAACATCATTCTCAACATTGACATCACAATACCCTATTGTGACATCACAAAGCCCCACTCTATTTTCACATTGTACCACTGTGACATCACAAAGTCCAATTGTGACATCACAGTGCCAAACTGTGAATCACAATGACTCACTGTCTCATCACAATACTCAACAGTGAAATTCCAAAGCCCAACCATCACATCACAATGCTCACAGTCTGATCAATATGTATAGTAGTGAAATCAGAATTCCCCACTTTACTTCACAATGCTCCAAGATGAAATCACTGTTCTCCACTATGAATTTACATAACATTAGTGTGACATCACAGTGCCCACCTTTACATCACATTGCCCAACCTGATATCACTGTGTCCCACTGTAATAACAATGCTCCACTGTGACATCACATTACTCCACAGTAACAACACTATGCTCAATTGTGATCTCACTATGCCTTATGGTGACATCACAAAGCTCCACTATGATCACACAATGCCCCATTGTGACATCATCGTGCCCCAGTGTGACATCTCAATGCTTAACTGTGATATAACAATGCTCAACTCTGACAGCACAATACCTAAATGTGACATCACAAAGCCCCACTGTGATATCACAATGATCCATCTTGACATCACAATGACTTACTGTCTCATGCTAATTCCAAGCTAGGACATCACAATTCTCCCATATGTCATAATAAAACCAACTTGTTCATTAAAGTGCCCCAATGTTACATCACATATCCTGACTGTGCAATTACAGTGTCCCATTGTGATATAGCAATGCTCCTCTGTGACAACATAATACCCTATTGTGACATCATATAGCCCACTCTGATTTCACAATGACCCACAGTGATACCACAAAGCCCCATTATGACATCATTGTGCATAATTGTGGCATAACAATGCTCTTCTGTGACATCACAATACCCTAATGTGACATCACAAATCCCCACTAAGTTCACAATGTCCCATGGTGACATCAAAGTGCTCCACTATTCATTACAAAGCCCCTCTGTGACATTTCCCCACTATGATCTCACAGTGTTCTACTGTGATACCACAATGCTCCACACTCACATCATAATGTCCTACTGTGACATAACAGAGATGAACTGTAATAGCATAATTCCCACTGTGACAGCAAAATGCCCTATTGTGACATGAGAAAGCCCCACTGAGATTTCACAATGCTCTACTGTGACATTACTAGGACTCACTGTCTCATGATAATGCCCAGATATGACATCCCAATACTCCCATATGACATAATAAAACTAACTTGTTCATTAATGCCTCACTGTGACATCACAATATGGCACATTTAAATCACCATGCTCAACTGTGACATCACTATGCAATACTGTGACATCACAAAGCTCCACTCTGAGTTCACAATGCCCCACTGACAAAACACAAAGCCCTTTCATGACATCACATTGCTCCCACTGTGACATCGCAATGTCCCACTGTCATATCATAATCCCCATCTGTGAAATCACAATGACCCATTCTATCATTGCAATGCCCCTTTGTCTATCACAATACCCAACTATGAAAGCCCAATGCCCACACAGTACCCAATGTCCCATCTTAATGGTAAACTTTGATGAAACAATGCCCTATTGTGGCATCACAAAACCCCACACTGATTTCACAATGCTGCTCTGAAAAACCACAAATCTCCACTGTGATTTCACAATGAGCCACTGTGATATGCCAATGTTCCACTGTTCATCACAAAGCCCATTTGTGACATCATGATTCCCATCTTTGATGTTACAGGGATCTGTGACATCCCAATGCCCACTCTCTCATCATAATATCTCACTGTGACATCAGAGAGATGAACTGTAACTTCATAATTTCCCAGTGTGACATAACATTGCCCTATTGTGACATCAAAAAGTCCCACTGTTATTTCACAATACCCCACTCTGACATCACATTGCCCTATGGTGAGATCCCAATGACGCACTGTCTCATGATAATACCCAGCTGTGAAATAACAATGCTACCATATGACATAATAAAACAAACTTGTCCATCATACTGACCCACTGTAACCTAACAATGCCCCACAGTGACATCACATGACCCCACTGTGACATCACAATACCCAATATCTCATCACAATGCCCAGGTGTGACATTAAAATGTCATTATAACTCCACAAAGCCACACTGTATTTTCACAGTGTCTCACTGTGATACCACAAAACCCACTGTGATATCACAGTGCCCACAGTGATATAACAGTGCTTCACTGTGATATCACAAAGTCCCACTGTGTTTTCACAATGCCCCTTGTGATATCACAGTGCTCCACAACTCAGCACAAAGCCCCTGTGTGACATCACAATTCCCTAATATGATATCACAGTGATAGACTGTGACATCGCAATATTCTAGTGTGCAATCACAAAGCCCAATGTGATATAACAATGCTCCACTGTGACATCACAATACATAATATGACATCACAAGTTCCCACTGTGATTTCACGGTGCCCCACTGTGATAACACAATACTCCACTATTCCACTGTTCATCAAGAAGCCCTATTGTGTATCAGAATTCCCCATGGTAATATCAAAGAGGTCCACAGTGACATCACAATTCTCCACTCTCTCACTATAATGTTCCACTATGACATCACAGAGTTGAACTGTAATACCACAATGTCCCATTGTGACATCACAATGCCCTACTATGACATCATAAAGCCCCACTGTGATTTCACAATGCTAGACTGTGACATCATAATGACTCAAGTTCTCATAATAATGCACAGCTATGACACCATAATGCACCAATATGACATAATTAAACCAAGTTGCTCATCACAATGCCTCACTGTAATGTATCAATACCCCAATGTGATATCACACTTCCCCACTGAGTCCTCATAGTGTCCCACTGTGAAATAAAAATGCTCCAATGTGACATCACAATATTCTAATGTGACATCACAAGGCCCCACTCTAATTTCACAATGCCCCATTGAGCTATCACAATGCTCCACTGTTCATCGCAAAGTCACTCTGTAACAACACAATTCCACACTCTGATATTACACTGGTCTACTGTGATATCACAGTACCCTAATGTGACATCATAAAGCCCCACTGTGATTTCACAATGCCCTACTGTTATATCACAATTCTCCACTTTTCATCATAAAGCCCCACTGTGATATCACAATTACACACTCTGATATCACAGTGGTCTACTGTGACTTCACAATGCTCCACTCCCATCATAATGTTCCACTCTGACATCACAGAGCTGAACTTTGACATCATAAGGTCCCACTGTGATATCACAAAGCCCCAATTGTGACATCAACTATACCCACAGAGATTTCACAATGCTACACTGTGATATCACAATACTCCACTGTGACATCACTCACTCATGACATCATAATACTCCCATATGACATAAAAATACCAACTTTTTAATCGTAATGCCTCACTATGACACCACGTTGCCCTATTGAGATATCAGTGTCCCACTGTGATATAACAGTGATCCAGTGTAATATTATAACACCCCACTGTCACATAAACATGCTCAACTGTGAAGTCACAATACCCTATTGTGACATCACAAAGCCCCACTTTTATTACCCTATGTCCCAGTGTGAAACCACAAAGCCACTTTGTGACAAAATATGCCTCACTGTGACATCACAGTACCTAATATGACATAACAAAGCCCCTATGTGATTTCACAATGCCCCAATGTGGTATCACAATACTTCACTGTGAATCACAAAGCCCCTCTGTGACATCACAATTCCCCACTGTGATATCACACAGGTCCACTGTGACAACACAACACAACACCCACTCCCTCATCACAATGTCCCACTGTGACATCACTATATCCTACTATGACATTCCAAATCCCCAGGGTGATTTCAAGATGCAACATCCCATCACAATGCTCAACTGTGATTTCACAATACCCAATTGTAACAGTGCAAAGCTCCACTCTGATTTCACAATGTCCCACTGTAATATAACAATGCTTCACTGTGCCATCACAATAGCCTAATGTGACATCACAGGGCCCTAAGCTCTACTGTGATATCACAATGCTCTACTCTGAAATCACAATGACTTACTTGATAATGCCTAAAGATGACATCACAATGCTTCCATATGACATAATAAAGCCAAGTGGTTCATGAAAATTCCCCATGGTAACATCACATTGCCACACTGTAACATCACAGGTCCCACTGTGATATAACAATACTCCACTATTACATCCCAATGCCCCAAGAGTCACATCACTATGCTCACTGTCTGATCATTTTGTACCACAGTGATATCACAAATCCCCACATTTACTTCAAAATGACCAATAATATCACAGTGCTCCACTATGAATTTACATAAACTCACTGTAACATCACAATTTTCAAGTTTTACATCACATTGCCCTACATTAACATCACAGTCTCCCACTGTGATATAACAGTGTTACACCATGACATCACAATACCCCTCTATCACATCACAGTGTTCAACTGTGATAACAAAGCACCTGATTTGACATCGTAAAGTACCACACTGTGACACCACAATGCCACATTGTGCCATGACAGTGCCCCACTGTGGCATCACAATGCCTCACTTTTGTGTAAAAATATTCCACTGTAACATCAAAATACCCTAATGTGACAAAACAATACTCAACAAAGCCCAACCCTGATTTCACATTACTGCAGTGAGACAACACAAAGTCCAATTGTGACGTCTCAGCACCCCACTGTGACATCAAAACGTGCAACTGTGATATAACAAAGTTCTACTGTTATATCACAATAGCATTGTATAACATCACAAAGTCCCACTGTGATTTTACAATGCCCTGCAGTGATCAGTTCTCCATTGTTCATCAAGAAGCCCCTCTGTGATATTACAGAGGTCCACTGTGACATCACAATGACCCATTGTCTCATCATAATGCCCCAATGTTTCATCACAGAGATGAACTGTGACATCATAATGTCCTAGTGTGACATCACAATGCCCTATTTTTATAAAGCTCCACTGTGATTTCACATTGCCCCTCGGAGATATCACATTGTTATACTGTGATATAAAAATGCTTCACTGAAACATCACAGTATGCAATGTCACATCACAAGCTCAGTTATGACCTCACAACACCCTGTGGAGACAACACAAAGCCCCACCCTGATTTCACAATGCCATACTATAACATCACAATGCCACTATGATATAACTTTAGTCCAATGTGACATCACAATACCTTAATACAACAAAAAAGCCCCACTTTGCACAATGCCCTAGTATATTACTCAGATGCTCCACTCTTCATCACAAAACTGTGTGACATCACAACTCCCCACTGTGATATTACAGTGGCCTACTGTGACATCACAATACCCTATTCTCATGATAATGCCTCACTGTGACATTACAGAGCTGAACTGTAACTTCATAATGTCCCAGTGTGACATCAAAATGCCCTATCGTGGCAATAAAGAGCCCCACTGTGATTTCAAAATGTCCCACTGTGATATCACAATGACTCACTCTTTCAGGACAATGCCAAGCTATGGCATCACAATACTCCCTATGACATAATAAAACTAACTTGTTCATCAAAATACCACACTGTAACATAACAGTGCCTCCCTGTGTCTTCATTGTGCCCCATTGTGATATAACACTGCTCCACTGTGACATCACAATACCGAATGTCACATCACAATGCTCAACTGCGACATTGCAATACCCTATTTTGACATGTCAAAACCCCATTCTGATTTCACAGTTCTGCACTGTGACAGCCCAAAGCGCCATTGTGACATTACAGTGCCCCTCTGATATTACTGTGCCCCACTGTGTTATAAAAATGCTCAACTGTGACATCACAGTACTCTAATATGATATTAGAAATCCCCACTGTCGGGCGTGGTGGTGCACGCCTTTAATCCCAGCACTCGGGAGGCAGAGGTAGGAGGATCGCCGTGAGTTCGAGGCCACCCTGAGACTCCATTGTGAATTCCAGGTCAGCCTGGGCTAGAGTGAGACCCTACCTCGAAAAACCAAAAAAAAAAAAAAAAAAAAAGAAATCCCCACTGTGATTTCACACTGCCCCACTGTGATATTACTATGCTCTAACAGTCATCAAAAAGCTGCACCATGACATCACAAGTCCCCACTGTGATATCACAGTGGTCTATTGTGACATCACAATGCATACTCTCTCATCAAAATGTCCCACTGTAGCATGACAGAGCTGAACTGTAACATCATATGGTCCCACTGTGACATCACAGTGCCCAACTGTGACATCATATTGCCCAAATGTGACACCACAGAGTCCCACATTGATTTAATAATGCTCCAGTAAGAAATCACAAAACCAGTGTTACATCACATGTTCAACTGTGATGTCATTAGGCTATTTTAACCTCAACACCCCCGATTTCACAATGCCACAGTGTAACACCCAAAAGCTCCATTGTGACATCACAGTGTCCCACTGTAATAATAGTGGTCCACTGTGATATAACAATGCTCCACTGTGACATCACATTACTCTTACATGACATCACAAATCCCCATTGTGATTGCACAATTTGCCATTGTGATATCACAGTGCTCCACTGTGTATCACAAAGCTCCTCGGTGACATCAGTATTCCCCATTGTGATATCACAGTGGTCTACTGGGACATCACAGTGCCCCAATTTCTCATTATAATATCTCATTGTGACATTACAGAGCTGAACTGTAACATCATAATGTCCCACTGTGGCATCACAATTACCTATTTTGACATCACAAAGCCCCACTTTGATTTCACAATGTCTCATGGTAATATCACAATGCTCCTCTATTCATCATAAAGCCCCACTGTGACATCATAAATCTCCACTGTGATATCACAAACGTCCACTGTGACATGACAATACCCCAATCTGTCATCATAATGTCCCAGTTTAACATCACAATGCCATGTTGTGACATCAAAAAGCCCCACTGAAACTTCAAAATTCTTGTTTGTCATACCACAATGCTCTGCTGTTACATCACAATGATTCATTGTCTCATGATAACACTCAGCTCTGATGTCACAATGATCGTATATAACATAAGAAAATGAAGTTGTTCATCAAAATGCCACACTTAACATCACAATGCCCCACTGTGACATCATAGTGCCCCACTGTTACATTACAATGCCCCACTATGATGTCACAGAGGTCCACTGTGACATCACAATTCCCCAATCTCTCATCAAAATATCCAACTGTGACATCACAGACCTGAACTGTGACATGAAAATGTCCCATTGTGACATACAAATTCCCCACTGATGAACCACGTTTGACTCCCCAGGACCCATGTAAGCCAGATGCACAAGGGGGTGCACACATCTGGAGTTCATTTGCAGTGGCTGGAGGCCCTGGCATGCCCATTTTCTCTCTCTCTACCTGCTTATTTCTGTACATCTCTCTCTCTCTCAAATAAATAAATAATATTTAAAGGGGTGGAGAGATGGCTTAGTGGCTAAGCACTTGCTTATGAAGCCTAAGGACCCAGGTTCAAGGCTTGATTCCTCACTACCCATGTAAGCCAGATGCACAATGTGGTGCATACATCTGGAGTTGCAGTGGCTGGAGGCCCTGGTGTGCCCATTCTCTCTCTCTCTCTCTTTCTCTCTCTGTCCTTCCTTCCCTCTTCCTCCCTCTGTCTGTTGCTCTCAGATAAATAATTAAAAATAATATTTTTTAAAAAATGTCCCACTGAGATTTCACAATGTCCCAATGGGACATCACCATGTTCCACCGTGACATCACAATGACACACTTTCTCATGGCAATGGCCAGCTATGACATCACAATGCTCTGATATTACATTATAAAACCAACTTGTTCACCACAAAATCCCACTGTGACATCACAGAGCCCCACTGTGACATCCCTGCTGTGATATCTCTGCTGTGATATAACAATACTCTACTGTGACATCACAATGTCCTAATTTGACATCACAAAACCCCACTGTGATTTCACTATGCCCCCACTGAGAAATCACAATGTTCCTCTGTGATATCACAATTCCCTATTTTGACATCTCAAAGCCCAACTTGGATTTCAAACTGCCACACTATGACAACACAACAATTCACTGTCTCATTTCAATGCCCAGCTATGACATCACAATGCTACCAAATCACATAATAAAACCAACTTTTTCATAAAATTGCACCACTATAGCATAACAATGACCCATTGTGACATCACAATGCACCACTCACAGTGTCCCAATGATATGTAAAAATGCTCTACTGAGACATTAGAATACCCAGTGTCATATAACAATGCATAGGGTATTGTGACATCACAAAACCCCCCTCTGATTTCACAATTACACACTGAGATACCACAAAGCCACATTGTGACATTGCAATCCCCACTGTGACATTACAATGCCCCACTGTGAGATAACAATGCTTAACTATGACATAAAAATGAATAAAATCAATAAATTTATGTCATAACTGTGACATAAAAAAGTCCCTACTGATTTCACAATGCCCCACTCTGATAACAAAATGTTCCACTGTTCATCATAAAGATTCTCTGTGACATCACATTTCCACACTGTGATATCGCAGTGGTCGACCGTGACATCACAATGTTCTAATATCTCATCATAATATCCCACTATGACATCACAGATCCCCCCTGTGACTTCACACTTCCCCACTGCGATATAAAAATTCTCAACTGTGACATCAAGGTATCTTTTGTGACATAAAAAAATCCTCACTGTGATGACGCAATGTTCCACTGTTCATTACAAAGCCCCTCAGGGACATCACGATTCCCCACTGTGATATCACAGGTTCTGTACTATGAAATCAAAATACTCCAGTATATTATCATAATGTCCCAATGTGACATCACTGACCTGAACTATAATATAATATCCCAGTGTGACATCACAATGTCCTATGTTACAACACAAAGATGCACTGTGATTTCATAATGCCCCACAGTGACATGACAATGACTTAATGTCTTAGGCTAATGTCCAGATATGACATTACAATGTTCCTATATCATAATAAAACCAACTTGTCCATCACAAAGCCCTACTGTGATATGACAGTACCACACAATGACATCAAATTACCATTCTCTACAGTCAAAATGCTCAACTATGACATAAAATACCCTATTTTGACATCGCAAAGCCCCACTATGTTTTCACAGTGCCCGAATGTGACACCACATAGCCCAGTTGTGACATCACAGTGCCCCACTGTGACATCCAAGGCCCCACTGTGATATCACAATGCTTCACTGTTCATCACAAAGACCCTCTGTGACATCAAATTATTTGTTATTAATTATAGTTTACATTTTTGAGTTCTTTGTAGATTCTTGAAATTAGGCTCAGTCAGTTGTATAGCCAGCAAAAATTTTCTCCCATTTTGTGGGTAATATATTGGCTCTGCTTATTGTATGTTTGTCTGTGAAGAAACTTTTCAGCTTCTTGAGATCCAAATGGTTGAGTGATTCTTTAAGTTCCTGAGATACTGGGATTTTATTCAGGAAGTCTTTTTCCATTAGTATATCATGGAAAGTTCCTCTTACTTTTTCTTCCATTAGTATCCGAGTTTTGGTCTTATATTCAGGTCTTTGATCCATTTGTACTTGATTTTTGTGCATGGTGAGATGTATGAATCGACTTTCATTTTCCTGCATATGGTTATCCAGATTGCCCACCACCATTTGTTGAAGATGCTGCCTTTTTCCCAGCTTAAATTGTTAGGGTCTTTGTCCAACATCAAGTAGCTATAGTTACTTGACCCAAATTCTGGGTACTAGATTCTGTTTTGTGGGTCCATAATCCTGTTTTTATGCCAGTACCATGCTATTTTTATTACTATGGCAGTGTAATGTAGTTTTGGATCAGATATGGTGATACCTCCAGAGGTGTTTCTTTTGCTCAGGATATGCTTGGATATCTGAGGCCTTCTGCCATTCCATATGAATTTTGAGATCATTTTCTTTTTCTGTTTCGGTGAAGAAAAATATTGGAATTTTTATTGGTATTGCATTACATATGTATATTGCCTTTGGTAAGATGCCATTTTCACGATGTTAATTCTGCCTATCTGGGAGCATTGGAGGTCTTTCCATTTTTCAAGTCCTCCTCAATTTCTTTTTTGAGTGCTTTTATGTTTTTTTAAATTAAATTAAATTAAATTCCAAGGTTTTTTTTTGTTGTTTTGTTTTTTGTTTTTTTTGCTGTTGCTATTAAAAATGGGATAATGTCACTAATTTCTTTCTCTGTGTTTTTGTGTTTTACATAAAGAAAGGCTACTAATTTTTGTGCATTGATTTTGTATCCTGCTACTTTGGTGAAGGAGTTTATCACCTTTAAGAGTTTTGAGATGGAGGTTCTCAGGTCTCTTATGTATAGAATCATGTCATCTGTGAATAGGGCATGACTTATTCCTTTCCAATTTGTTTTCTTTTTATTTCTTTTTCCTGTCTTATTGCTTGGGCCAGGACTTCCAACACTGTGCTGAAGAACATAGGTGAGAGTGGACAGCCCTGTCTTGTTCCTGATCTCAATGGGAATTCCTTCGGTCTCTCCTTGTTAATTATTACTTGGGGTTTAGGAGCTTTATATATAGCCTTTATTATGGTGAGCTATAAACTGTCTATGCCTATTGTCTCCAGTGTTCTGGTCATGAAGAGGTGTATTTTGTCAAAGGCCTTTTCTGTATCTATTGAAATGATCATGTGATTTTTGTGTTTAAGCTAATTTGTGTGGTGTATTACACTGACAGATTTCCATATGTTGAACCAGCCCTGCGTTCCTGGGATGATGACTACTTGATCAAGGTGGATAATGCTTTTGAGGTATTGTTGGATTCGGTTTGTGAGGATTTTTTTCAGGATCTTTGCGTCTAAGTTCATCAGGGAAACAAGACTATAGTTTTCTTTTCTTATTCTTTCCCTGTTCTCCGTGTGGCACAGATTGAGAAAATTTGGTTTCAGTTCTTCCATGAAGGTCTAATAAAATTCTGCAGAGAAGCTATCTGGTCCTGGACTCTTCTTTCTGCAGAGGTTTTTGATTACCTTTTCAATCTTGATGGGTGTTACAGGTTTGTTAAGGAGATTAATCTACTCTGAATTTAGCTTTGGTAGGTGGTATGCGTCCAAGAATTCATCCATTCCTCCATATTATCCACTTTTGTGGATTAGAGGTTTTTGAAAAAAGTCCTGATGATTGCTCTAATTTCACTTATGTCTGTTGTGATCTCCCCTTTTTCATTTCTAATTTTGTTAATTTGACGCATCTCATTTTTTTTTGGCCTGGTCAAATTAGCCAGGGGTTTATCAATCCTGTTTATTTTTTCAAAGAACCAGCTCTTTGTTTCATCAATTTTCTTAATTATTTTCTTAGTTTTCAATTCATTAATTTCTGCTCTGATCTTAATTATTTCTTTCCATCTGGAGCTTTTTGGGTTGGATTCTTCTTGCTTTTCCAGTGCTTTTAGGTGGATTGTTAGGTTATTGATTTGGGATCTATCTGTCTTTGTTATGAAGGCATTTAGTGCTATGAATTTTTGCCTGATGACCACCTTCATTGCGTCCCATAAGTTTTGTTATGATGTGTTCTCATTGTCATTCATTTCTCTAGAAGTTTCACTTCATTTTTTCCTTTGATCACAACCCATTTATTGTTTAAGAGTTTTTCAGTTTTCAATTGTTTTTCACTTTTCAGGACCTGATGGGATTCCTGGCACATCTTCTGTTGTTAATTTCTGGCAATACAGCATTGTGAACTGATATTATGCAGGAAATTATGTCAATCTTCCTAAATATATGGAGGCTATAGTTATGACCCAGTATTTGATCTACTTTAGAGAAGGTTCCATGGGCTGCTGAGAAGAATGTTTAGTCTGTGGATTTGGGGTAAAATGTTCTGTACATGTACATTAGGCTTAATTGATCTATGGTTTTGTTGAACTGTCTCACTTACCTGTTAATTTTCTGTTTGGATGATCTATCTATTGCTGATGGTGCAGTATTGAAGTCCCCAACTATGATGGTGTTGGTGGTTATTTCTGTTTTGTTGTCAAGTAGGTTTTGTTTTATGAATTGTGGTGCCCTTGTATTTGGTGCATAAAGATTGATGATTTTGATATCCTCTAGTTGGACCATTGCCTTGATAAGTAGGAAGTGGCCTTTTTGTCTTTTTTGATCACTTTTGGTTTGAAGTCTATTTTATCCAATATTAGTATAGGTACCACTGCTTGTTTCTTATTTCCATTTGCTTGGAATATCATTTTCCACCCTTACAGTCTGAGGAGGTGTCTGTCTTAAGTGCTGAGGTGAGTTTCTTGAAGACAACATATTGGGGTATCTAATTTTCTGATCCACCCTGTTTGCTTATGTCTCTTGGTGGGTGAATTAAGGCCATTGGTATTTAGGGTAAGGACTGTGTGGTTTTATTTAATCCCTGCCATATCGTGTTAGTTTATGTGGTTTGGTATTTTCTTGGACTTTGTAGTTTTTGTGCCTTCTCTGAGTTTGGTTATTGTGATCTGCTTCTTGTAGGCACTTGAGGTTGATTATTTGGTTCTTCTGTGTGGAGAATTCCTTGGAGTACTTACTGCAGATTTGGCTTTGTGTTCAAATAGTTGTAAACCTGAGTTTTATCATGAAAAATTTTCTTTAACCATCTATTATGAGGGATTTTTGCTGGATAGAGAAATTTGGGTTGGAAGCCATAGGTTCTTAGACTTCACAGAGTTCCATTTCAGGCCATTCTGGCTTTCTGTGTTTCCATTGAGAAGTCTGAAGTAATTCTGATGGGGTTACCTTAATATGTAATGTGTTGTTTATCCCTAGGTGCTTTTAGGAATTTCTCTTTGGTATCAATGTTTAGAGTCTTAATGACAATATATCTAGCAGAGTTTTTCCTTTGTTCCAGTCTGTTTGGAGTTCAGTTAGTTTTTTATATCTTGATGGACCTTTTGAGAAAGTGGGAAAGTTTTCTTTGATAATTTTGTTGAATAAGTGCCCCATGCCTTTGGTCTGAATTTCTTCCCATTCTGGTATCCCCATGATATAAATGTTGGGGCGTTTAATGGTATCCCACAGGCCCCTCATGTTCTGTTCACCAAAAAAAATTAACTTATTGAAACTTTTGGCCTCCCAAACTGTTTCTTCTGTTTTGTCTTCCACTTCTGAGTTTCTGTTCTCCATATGGTTGACTCTGTTCTTCGGAGCTTCTATAGTGTTTTGGGCTTGTTCAATTTGGTTTGTATTTTCTACTACTTTTTATGTATAGTTTCCATACCTCTGTTAAGTTCAATTTTCATGTCATTTCTGGTTTTCTTTTTTTCGCACCCAGTTATTTTTTTAAAAAAAAAACTTATTAACAACTTCTATGATTATAAAAAAATCCCATGGTAATACCCTCCATCACCCCTCTTTCCCTTTGAAACTGCATTCTCCCCTTCTCAATCAGTCTCTTTTATTTTCATATCATGATCTTATCCTCTTATTATGATGGTGTCATGGATATCCAGGCCATTTTCTGTTTGACGGGTGCACGGTGTAAGGAGCCTTGCCCTTACTTTGGCTCTTACATTCTTTCTGCCACCTCTTCCGCAATAGACCCTAAGCCTTGGAAAGTGTGATAGGGATATTGCAGTACTGAGTACTCCGGTCACTTCTTTCCAGCACCATGATGCCTTCTGAGTCATCCCAAGGTCGCTGACATCTGAAAAGAGAAGATTCTCTACCAAAAGTGAGAGTAGCATTAATATAAGGGTATGAATACTAAGAGAAGTGCTTACTGGGCAGTTTGATAACCATAGTATATACATTTAGCCAGACAGCAGCAGACATTACACCCCTAGGGCTCATGACTACCCCTGTTTTAAGTTTTCAGTATTAGGAATGTATTCCCTCCCATGGAGAGAGCCTCCAGTCCAATTGCAGGGCAGTTGGTTTCCACCATGACAGATGTGCCACTATTGCACATGTTGGCTCATTTGGCTTGGCTGGCCAAATATAAGGCTTGCAGTGTCCACCTTTGAGTATCTTCAATGGTGTTCTCTATTTCTTCCATTGAACTGCATGCACAATGGCTTCTGCCAGCATTCTGTCAGCTGGTCTACATGGAGGAAGTTATCAGCTTAGTTGCAGCAGGATTTCTCAGTGGCCTTGCAGCCTAAGTATGTGCAGTATTCATTAATAGGGTCTTACCATCTATTCCTGGTGGGAAACCAAATGCCTTGGCAATGGGCTGTAATGTTTTGGGGACATCAGGGACCTCCCTGGCCAACAACTCACTGGAAGTTATCCCATCCCTGGCACTGAGAATTTTCTAGCAACAATCTACAGCTCGTGAGTGTTCCATTCTCCAAAAATGTACGCTTCCATATGACTTTTTATATCCTCTTCGATTTTGATTAGCCCTCCCTCCACCTTTCCTTTGCTCAATCTTTTCCCCTGACCTCACTTGGACCGTTTCACCCCCATTAATCTACTCTTCTACTTACATATATACAGTACCATCCTATTAAGTACCCCCATCCCTTTCTTTCTCTTCCCTTTCTATCTCTTTTCCAGCTTACTGGCCTTTGCTACAGAGTTTTATTCCTACTCACACAGAAGTCCAATCATCTGTAGCTAGGATCCACATATGAGAGAGAACATGCGACGCTTGGCTTTCTGGGCCTGGGTTACCTCACTTACTATAATCCTTTCCACATCCATCCATTTTCCTGAAAATTTCATAATTTCACTTTTTTTTTTTTTTTTTTTTACCACTGAGTGGAACTCAATTGTATAAATGTGCCATATCTTCGTTATCCACTCATCAGTTGAGGGACATCTAGACTGTTTCCATTTCCCAGATATTGTGAATTGGGCAGCAGTAAGCATGGTTGTGCAAGTATCTCTAAGGTAATGAGATGAGTCCTTAGGACATGCCTAGGAGTGCTATAGCTGGGTCACATGGTAGATAAATTTTTAGCTGTCTTAGGAATCTCCACACTGATTTCCACAATGGCTGGACCAGATTGCATTCCTACCAACAGTGTAGAAGGGTTCCTCTGTTTCCACATCTCTGCCAGCATTTATGGTCATTTGTTTTCATGATGGTAGCCAATCTGACAGGAATGAGATGGAATCTGAATGCAGTATTAATCTGTATTTCCCTGATGACTAGGGATGTAGAACATTTTTTAGATGCTTATATGCCATCCATATTTCTTCTTTTGAGAACTCTCTATTTAGTGGCATAGCTCATGTTTTAATTGGCTTGTTTGATTTATTATTATTTAACTTTTTGAGTTCTTTGTATATCCTAGATATTAATCTTCTATCAGATATATAGCTGGCAAAGATTTTTTCCAGTTCTGTAGGTTGCCTCTTCTGGACTTGCCTTTGTAGGTAACGTGATTTTTCTCTCTAACTGCTTTCAATATTTTTTCTTTGGTTTCTATATTTGGTAGTTTAAGTATAATATGGCAAGGAAAATTCTTTGCAGGTTTTGTCTGTTTGGTGTTCGAAAGCATTCCTGTATCTGTATGGGCACCTCTTTCCCAATTTGGAGGAAGTTTTCTTCTGTGATTTTGCTGAAAACGCCTACTATGCCTCTGCAGTGCAATTCTTCTCCTTATACTATACCCTGAATTCTTATGTTTGATCTTTTCATCGTGTCCCGAGTATCTTGAAATTCACATTCATACTTTTCTATTAATTTGTCTTTCTCTTTGTTGTACTGTATTAGATCTGCCACCTAGTCTTCTAGTTTAGATATTCTGTCCTTTCCTCCATCCATTTTACTGGTGAGATTTTCTAGAGTTTTTTATTTCATTAACTGTGTTCTTCATTGCTAGCAATTCTGACTGGTTTTTCTTTATTATTCCTGTTTCCTTATTTATGTCTATTACTGACTTCTTTATTTCATTAAATTGGTGTCCTGTGTCTTCTTTGATTCCTTTGATTTCCTCTTTGATTCATTTGATTTTCTCTTTGACTTCTTTTAGCATATTTATAATTATTCTTTTGAAGTCTTTCTCAGGCATTTCCTCTAACTCATTCACATTGGAGGTCATTTTGATGCATTAATACTTTTTGGTGGATGTATATTGTCTTGATTTTTGGTGTTTCTTGTGCTAGAATGTATATACCTTTGCACCTTGGATTAGTATAATGCTTGGATTTTCTAGTTAGCTGCAGTATTATTAGTTGTATCAATCAATCTGATGTTATATATCTTCAGGGTAGGAGCTTAAGGTGCTAGTGTGGCTCTCAAGACTCTCAGAGTCTCTACAATATTGACCCTAGGTGTTGGGCCTGCCTGCTATGAGAGTATTCAAGTAGGATGAGTGGAACAAAATACAGGCAGATTCTAAAATTTAACTAAACAATGTACACATTCAGTTAAAAAGAGCAGACTATTTATGCAAGAGTAGATATTATGACAACCAGATCCTCTAACATTATCACTGTCCCTTAGTGTGTGTTGTGCCCCACTCCCTTAATCCTGTTAACAAGGAGGTTAAGATTTCTGGTCTGTTGAGGGTTCCAAGTCAGCTTGTGACCAAGTGAGACCCTTCCCTAATGTAAAATAGAAGAGGAAGCAAAGCCACTGTAAATCAAGAAGCAACAAATAACAAGCCCCAAATATAG